>RAHM01000163.1:1633038-1680982 GCA_003713295.1 Parotia lawesii
ATAAGAGAATAAAATAAGAGAATAAAATAAGAGAATAAAATAAGAGAATAAAATAAGAGAATAAAATAAGAGAATAAAATAAGAGAATAAAATAAAAGAGGGAATAATAAATGAAGAAATTTTAAAAAAAGAGAAAAGGGCAAAAAATGAAAGAAAAAATAATTTAAAAAACAATGGACTAAAAAGCAAAAAAGTGTAAATAGTGAGATAAAACTCGAATAGATTATAAAAAATTAAAGATTAAAAAATATTGGCATTGTTTATAACCATAACATAAAAATAATCCGATAAAATAAACAAATAATAAAACAGAAATTCAAATAAAAGGAATCAAACGTCGCATTAAAAAATCAATACTAAATAAAGTACATTTAAAAATTGAAAACCATTTAGAAAAACTCAGGCAGACCCTTTCCCTTGCTTTCCTGGGATGAAGAYGGGGGGAAGATTTGGCAGCCTCAGCTGAGGGAGGCTCCCGTAACTCCCTGTGCCAAATCCTGTGGGATCCGGGGGTTCCCCATGGGGATTTGGGGGTCCCCCATCACCCCCGGCTGTTGCCAGCAGGGGCTGAGCTGCCCATGCAGCGGGGACACCCCGCGGGGGGAATTCCCAGGAGGAAACCAGCGATCCCAAAAGCCGTGCCAGGGCAGGGAACCGGATCCCCTGAGCAGAGAGGAGGGGGCCGGGGCCAGACACGGACAAGGTCGCGCTCGGGTTTCCCTCCCCGCTGTCCCAGCCCAGCGCCACGTCCCAAAGCCACCGGTCCGGAAAGCTCCGCTCCAGGCGCTGTGGCACGGCGGCTTCCCGGCTCTCCCAAAATCCAGAGCCTGCCCGTGCTGGGTCAAGCTCCGGCGGGGAGTTGTGCCAAGGGATTTAAAAATCAGGCCCTGACACACGGGGTTTAAAAAAAGAAAAAAAAAAAAAAAAAGAAAAAAGAAAAAAAAAAAAAAGTCATGTTTCTTTCCTTGTTTATCCTCTTTTTCCATGACGGCTGCAGGGATTTTTGCTGGTTTTCCGGCTGCCGAGCGCTCCTCAGCAGCTTCCCGCTGCCTTGGTGGTGGCTGGGGGCACCCCGGCGCTGTCCCCACATCCCACCCCATAAGGATCGGAGCGATGAGGGTAACACCGGGATTTGCTGGGAGGGAAATCCCGACCCCCGGACCTCAGCCAGGTGGGATGGAGCCGGGAATGGAGACACAGCACTGGGGCAGCCCCTGCTCCTTTGGGGATGGATGTAGCGGGTCCTGCTGATCGTCCGGGGGTCCCTGCGGGGGTGTCTGTGAGGGGGGGACAGCCCTGTCCTGTGGCCCTGACACACGGGGAGCCCCCAAAGTGGGAGCACTGCGTGGGGTACCCAAAACACTGCTGGGGGTATCCCAGAGCACGGGGTGATCCTGGGGGGAAAACTCAAACCCATCCCGGGGGTGTCCCCAAATCGGGGGGGAACCACAGCACCTTTGAGGGAGCCCCCAAAGCGCTGCCACCTTCTGCGGGCACACAAAAATATCCTGAAGGGAACCCAAAGCCACACTGGGGGAACCCCCAAAGCAAGGCAACCACTAAGCCGTCCTGGAGGAACCCCCAGAGCAAGGGGGATTCCAAAGCCACCCTGTGGAGAGCTCCCAAAGTGCATGCACTGCTGGCGGGTACCCCGAGTAAATCCTGAAGGGAACCCCCAAAGTAAACACGCTGCTGGAGGGGACCCTAAAGCCACCCTGGGGGGAATCCTCAATGCAAGGCAACTCCAAAGCCATCCTGGAGGGAACCCCCCAAGGGGTGATACCCCAAAAGGGGATCCTAAAGCCACCTTGGGGTGAGCCCCTAAATCACACGCATTGCTGGCCCCCCCCCAAACCATTCTGTGCAAGCCTCCAAAGCAGGGGGGACGCTCCAAAGCCGCCCCGAGGGTGGTGTCCCCATCAGGGACCTGTTGGGGGGGACACCCCGCAGCACTCCTGGGAAAGACGGGAGTCCCTCCGGGATGCCCCTGCCCCAAACCTCTCCCGGCCTCCGCGGGGGCACTCACATGTCCTTGGCGGGCAGGTTCCTGCCCTCCACGATGCGGATGGAGAGGGCGCTGCGCCGGGCCATGGCGGGCGGGCAGCGGAGCSGAGCCGAGGCGAGCCGAGCCGAGCGGAGCCAAACGGCGCCGAGCGCGGCCTCGAACCCGCGGCCCCGCGCACAGCGCCCATGTGCGGGCCGGCGCAGGCGTCCGCCAATCAGCGTGCGGGGGCGGGGAAAGAGGCGTGACCTAGAGCACATCCGCGGCGCCCATTGGGTGGTTCTATCGGCTGTCGGGCAGGGGGGTGGGGCCTATGCGGAGTGGGCGTGGTCTGGGTGGGCGGGGCCGGGCTCCCCGCGCTGCCGGGGTCGCCCAGGGTCCCCTCGCTGTGTCCCCTCTGTCCCCTCGCTGTGTCCCCTCTGTCCCCTCGCTGTGTCCCCTCGGTCCCCCCCCGGCACCGCCCGCGGCTCCAGGGCCGTTCAGCCCCGGCCTGCCCAGCTCGGCGCCCGCCTGGTTTAGACCAAACCCACACCGGACCCCTCCGTGCCCCCCATGAGCCCGGGGGGCTGCAGCATCGGCCGCTCCGCGCTGCCCTGCACCCCAAAACCATACTGTTTTCTTGATTTTTAACCTTTTCTTTGTTTTTTAAAGTACTGCACCTCCTGGCTGCAGCACACCCGAGGGACAGGTGGCATTTCTGGGGGTTTGGTGCCCTAAATACCAGCGGGGGGACGGGGAACCCCACTGCGAGACCCACCTGGGCTCGACGACTCGGCCGGCACCCAAAACTGGGGCTCAGGGCTGTGCCGGCCAAGATGGTCCTTGGCATTTTGGGGACACTGCAGGGACACGCCGGGAACACACTGCTCTGTTCCTACAGCGCTGCCCCTCTGCCTCCCCCGCACAGGGGGACAGCAAGGGGACAAGGTGCAGTCCCTGCCACCATCCCACGAGCCTCCCCGTGTGCCAGCTCCAGCCCCCCAGGCTGTCGGGACCGCATGTCCCACCCACCTCCGGCCACGGACGCGTGGCAGGTGACAACCCCCCCCCCCTCCAGCCCTCGAAGCCGCTTTGCAGGTGAAGCAGTTGTTTTATTTATTGGGGCACGGGTTGTAGGGCGGAGGGGACSCGCGTTTGCCGGATGGAACCATCCTTCCGCTGCTCCCACGCTGATCTCGGCAGGAGTTAATCGCTGGATTTGCTTGATTTCCCTTGGCAGGGCTCCACGGAGGCGGCTCCGGCAGCGGGGGGGCAGGTTGCTAACACCCCTCCCCGGCGGCACAAGGACACCCCGTAAGGGCGCTGTGACCGSGCTGGGGGGGGAACGTGATGCTGCCCTTGGCGTGGCTCCTGCGGGGGAAAAACAGGGCTTTTAATATTTGTATATAGGGACACACACACCTGCCCTGACTCCACCCAAAACGGGATTGTCTCCAGCACCAGCGGGCTCTCATCCTGCCCGGGCTGCAGGATCAGGGCACCCGCATCCCTCAGATCAGCATCAGAGACCCACATCCTAGTGTAGGATCAGGAATGATGTATCCGGTCCCTTCCAGCTGCTGGTACAGCATCAGCTTCCCCTCCCCCGTCCCAGCCCGCTCCCCCACCAGTGCAGGACCAGCCCCCACATCCCCAGATCGGGATCAGGGACACCCCCCGGACCAGGATCAGCCCCCGCATCCCCCAGATCGGGATCAGGGACACCCCCCCGTGCAGGATCAGCCCCCACATCCCCCACAGTGGGATCAGGGACACGCCCCGGACCAGAATCAGCCCCCACATCCCCCAGATCGGGATCAGGGACACCTCTCGGTGCAGGATCAGACACCCCGGGGTGCCGGTCCCCTCTGGGTGTCTCATGGCTCTCAGGGGAACACCAGCAGCACCCGGGCAGGATTGGGCCAGCTCGGGGTGTGGGAGCCCCTCCTCTGGGCTTGGTCAGGGAGAGAGCTTTGTAGGATTAAAGGGACTGGAGAAACACCCCCCCGCACCCACCACCCCCACCTCACGGGCCGTTTCAGTGCCCCTCACTCCAGCATCAGGGCTGGGGGGGGTCAGGCTCCCCTCGCTGCCCTGCACCCAGGGGACTTTTCCCCATCCGAAGTGGGCACAGGTGGCACCGATGCCCCAGCTGGGTGTGACAGCGTCTCCCACTCCAGAGCAKCCCTGGCCGCACCCTGCCCCGTGCAGCAGCTGTCTCCCACCCAGCCATGGGGCTCAGAGTGGGGGTACAGGGGGGCCATGGGGATTTCCAGGAGGCTGCGGGAAGCATCGAGGAGTCACAAACAGGACGCACAGGCCGGGCACAAAGCATGCGGAAAAGCCTTTAATATCCCGCTGCATTGCCCCCGTCCCGGGTGGCAGCTCCGGCCGTGTCCATCCACAGGGATGGAAAGGGGGGGGGGGGTCACATTTACACCCGCACGGGGGGAGCGTGGGGAGGGGCGGCCGTGCCGGGGGGCGGCGGGGAGGCGGCGGGGGCTCAGAGCCGGGCGGCCGGCTGGTCATAGACGTGGTGGGTGTTGTACCGCCGCACCGTCACCGACTCCGGCTTGCTGCAGGTGCTGCTGCCGCCGTACGAGTCCGAGCTGGGGAGGGAAGGCGGGGTGAGGGATGAGGGTGGGGACCAAGGGATGGCGGCGTCACCCTCTGACGCCGCTCCCGCGTGCCCAGCGCTCTGGGTGGGACTTGGTGGTGGCACTCACCCCCAGAAGACGAGCATGGCCACTAGTCCGGCCAGGAGGATGGCGAAGAGGATGGAGAGGATGGTGGTGATGGCGATCATGCCGGCGCTTTGCCCTCTGTCCGTCGTGGAGATGCTGCTGGGTGACTTGGCTGGGGAGAGAGCAGGAGGAGAGGGAGCAGGATGCAGGGATAAACAGAGTGGCTCAGGGGGTCTGGATGGGTGACAATGTGCCATCACACGGTGCCACCCTACACGAGTGAGACCCGCGGCAGAGCCCTGCCTCAGTTTCCCCAGCTGCTCATAGGAACCCTCACTCCAAACCACTCTTGCTTAGCATTCAGCCCGCTGGGACCACCCCACACACCCAGAACCACCCCATATCCCCCCTCGACAGCTGCGGGCTGGGTGTGAGTGCAGGAAGAGCACCCCGGCAGCGGTACCTGTCCTCAACGTGATGGGCTCCGACCAGTCTGTCTCAGCCACGGGCTCAGAGCCCTGCAGGGCGAGGAACTTCACCCTGGGATGGGAAGGGAGGTTGGCCACGGTGCCGTGAGCCGGGGGGCTGCCGGCAGCCCTTGAGAGGGGCAGGTCCCCACGAGCAGGCTCACCGGTACGGCCCGGGGCCGGGCAGGGGGCCATTGCAGGTGGGTCTCGCCTTATCCTGGGCGCAGCTGGTCTCGCTGCCGACGCGCAGCACCGTGATCTCCCCGGCGGGTTTGGGGCAGGGGTAGTTGGCCAGGGTGGCATTGAGGGTCATGTAGGCAGTGACGGGGTCAGGGAAGTCCTGGAACGCGGTCTCGGGAGTCCCCGGCGCCGCGGTGTTGTTGAAGGTGGATATGGCTGCAGGGATGGGGATGGGGGTGAGGAGGGACTTGGTGGGGGGCACAGAGACCCCTGCACGCCCTCTGCCCCGGGCTGCTCCCACCTACCCTTGTCCAGGGCCACCACCAGCCAGATGTCGGCGTTGTCGTACCCCCCGAAGACGCAGCGGGGCTGGTCCAGCACGAAGGTGGAGGCGGTCGTCAGCCCCTCCAGCGGGGGGGTCTTGGTCAGGGCTGGCTTGTACGACAGCTCCGCTGCGGTGAGAAGCCAAGGGAGTGCGGCAGAGGGTGCGGATCCCCCGCTGCAGCCCAGGAACAGAGGCTCTGACGGGCGGTGGGGACAGGGACAGGAGGCAGCTGGCCCCTGGGATCTCGGCAGTGGGGCCTCCGCTCCCCTCCCACGCCCCGGTCTGGGCTCAGACAAGGGTTTCATGAAAAGAGGAAGCAAAGACACTCCATGCTCCTAAGCCGAGGGGGGAGCACCCGTGCAGGACTCCCAAAGGACCCGGGGTGGTGACACCAGGGATGCTCAGGGTGGCACCCGGAATGTGGGGGGCATCGGCTGCCCTATGCCTCCAGGATCAGGGGGGGTCCTGGTGGAACCCAATGGGGACCTCCAGAGAAACCCACACTGTGCCAGTCAACCAATACCAGTGACACCAGAGACTAGAGCTGACACCCAGAGCAGGATCCAGAATAGGGAGGGCATCAGCTGCCCTACACCTCCAGGCTCAGCGGGATCCTGGTGCCTGTGCACGGGGACCACCGCAGTGCCAAGGGGAATCCCGAGTCCATCCCGATGGCATCCTTGGACTCACCTATGGCGTGGGCCGCGGGCAGGAGCAGGAGGAGCAGCGGCAACATGGTGCGGGCGCCTGGGTGCCGAGGGCGGGAGTGCGAGCGCTGGGGCTCCGTGTCCCCGTGGGACCCGCCTGTGGTCACCAACCGCCCACATTCCTGCAGCGGCCGCAGCCCCGTGGCAAACAGGTTGGGCTCGTTTCCCCGGAAGCGTTTGTTATGTTTGAGCACCCGCCGGCGAGGCGTGCTGAGAACCGCTGCGTTTGTGGCATGGGTGGGTGAGAGCTTCACCCAGGCGATGGGCAGAGAGGGACACCCCGGGGTGGTGCACCCCGCAGACCCCATCGGTGCCAGCATGTGCCCCCCACACCGACACCAAGTGCCACCAAGCCAGGGCCCCACGTGTTTTTTGGCCCCACCCTCACAGCTCCCACCCTGTGTGGTCAAGGAGCAGGAGGAGGCAGTTGCAGGTGTAAAATCAGCTTTTACTTGACAGGACGCTTCATGTCTAGTGGAAGGTGTCCCTGCCCRAGGCAGGGGGGTTGAAACGAGGTGGTCTTTATGGCCCCTTCCAACCCAAACTGTTCCACGATTCTCTGACAAGGAGCAGGGGGTTGAGGGGAAGAGCGGCACAGCCCAGGGGGGCTACACCTGCAGCCGGGGGGCAGGGGCTGGGGCAGGGCCGGGGGGATGTGGTGGGTCCGGTAGGATCTGCGGATGAAGGCGTCGGTCCCCAAATCCTGGTGGCACAGGGAGCCCCACACCTTGGCACTGCAGGGAGACAGAAGCAGAGGCATCAAGTGGGGTCTGCGGGGCTCTGCACCGACCACCCCCAAGGGGCCCTTTCTCCTGCAAACTACGGCAAACTCYCAATTTAAGAATAAAAAGGCTTTTTCAATGTTAAAAAGATCTCCGTTTCTTTGCTGATGGGGTTGCCAAGTTGGGGCGCTCTCCTGAGGCCCCTGTGGACACTCCCCACCAGCAGCCCCCCATACCCCAGGGCTCCGAGCACGGCGGTGGCGAGCACGGCCCCCAGACTGGCCAGGATGGAGGCGATGACCACCACGTCACTGCCACGGCGAGTGGGCGCAGGGTCGATGGTGCCYGGGCTGACAGCTGGAAGGAGGTGGGATGAGGGATGTGGGGGGCACAGGGAGCTCAGGGATGGTACAATGGAAAAAGGAAGGATGGGGTGGATAGAGGGATCAGGGATTACTTCTCCCCRCAGGTTTTGGGGTGATGGCACAGGGCCCATGCTGAGCCACGTGCCAACACCCCAACTGGGCAGGTACAGGGGACCCGCGGGGGGGTGGCGGTGCCACAAGTACCTCTGCGCAGGAGGATGGGCTCCGACCACCGCGTCTCCGCCTTGGGGCCGCGGCAGCCCATCAGCAGGAACTTCACCCTGSGATGGGTACAGGGGTGATACCGGGGGGGACGAGCACGCCCTGGGTGGCGAGTCACCCCAGCYGGGATTTGGGGGTTCTGGCCTTACCTGTAGGGTCCTGGGGAGGGCAGGGGCCCATTGCAGGGGTCCTGTCTGTCCTGGTCCTTGCACGCCGTGTCACCCCCGACCCGCAGGACGGGCGGGCTCGGTGCCGAGCACGAATACGCGGCCGCCGCCGTCTCCAGCGTCATGTAGGAGCGGGCAGTGGGCAGCTGCTTGTACGGGGGCACGTCAKCCCGGGACTGGGGGTTTTTGAAGGTGGCTGATTCTGCACGGCACAGATGGCAGGTGAGTGGCTGCGGTGAGGGTCCCCGTGTCCCCTGCCACAGGGRGGACGTGCCGGAGCAGCGAGTGCTCACCGTTGGCAAAAGCCACCGCCAGCCAAATGGCGTCAGAGGCATCGGCGTGGCCGTCGAAGACGCAGCAGGGCCTCTCCAGCGCGAAGGTGGTGGCAGTGACCTTGCCCAGCAGTGCCATGGGGGGCACGCGGGGCACGTAGGGCAGCCGGGCTGGGGGAGTGGGCAGTGAGCGAGGGGACCCCTGCTCTGCACCGCTCAGCAAGCGCCTGACCCCAGCCCGCATCCACACCAGTGCTGGCACAGGCGGGTGTCAAAGGGTGCCAGCATCAGGGGGACAGCGCCAGTGTGGGGATCCCCCAGCCAAGCCCAGCCCCATAACCCCGTCCCTGGACAAACGCCTCGCAGCCCCTCCAGGCCCCGCTCCCCCTCTGCCCTGTCCCCCGGGGAGTCACCCAGGTCCGCGGCTGCGCCCGTCCCAGCCAGCGCCAGCAGCACCCACGGCAGCTCCATGGTGTTGTCCTGGTGGTGCTGGATGTGCTGTCCTGCTCAGCTCACCCCGTCCCACTGCCGAGGGGACGAACTGCCCCCGGTGCCCCCGCAGCAGGGACCGCCTGTCCTGAGGAGCCGGACTCTCCCAGCCCCACATTCCTGCACCGGCTCTGCCGGCCCGGCCAGACCCCGCGGGCAGAGGGGAGCAGCTGAGCATCCCGGGTCACCCGCTGGTGCCAAATCCGCTGGAACCGTCCTGCAGGACTCCCGAGGCACCTGCGAGGAATCGGGGCACTAGCCTGTGATGTGACAGGGGAAACTGAGGCACAGAGGAGACACATGTTCCAAGATGGGTTGGCAGGAGTCACAGTCTTTGTTGGCGCTATGGGGGCAGCCAGGCAAGTCGTCCTGGACCCCCACTCGGCCCCCCAAGACCCGACTCCCTGGGGGTGCCTTGTGCCCACCAGGCCCCCGGAGCCAGGGGTGAGCCCGTGCCCGACTGGTTCAGGTGMAGCCAGCCCTGCCCCGCGGGCAGGGAAGCGCTGCGGAGCATCACACCCGAACTCACCCAAACCCCAGCGTTCAGGTGAACGGTCCCACCCAGCACCGGGAGCGCGGAAGCATTTTCAGCTCTGGGGCCACCCCACGCTGACATTTCCCCATCTATCGGACCCCTTCCGATCCCTTGGGATGGGGGCAGGGACATCGCCCCGGAGCGGGAGCTGCCCCGCGGCTCGGGAGCCCCTCACCGCCGCTCCCCCCGCAGAGGGGTTGGAGCGCTCATTCTCCCGTGTTTGCCAAGGGGAGCGGCTGCCCACTCCTGCGTGGGAGGAGATTCCCCCCCCCTTCCCGAGGGACCGGGACCGCGCCTTCAGATTAAGTGGAAATGGGGCATTCAAAGATTACAGCGTCCAGCTGCAGAGGGGAAAAACAGGCGCAGCTGCAGCCTCCGTCCCTCCTCCTTCTTATCGCCGCCTTATCCCCCACTCCTATCCAGCAACACCTGCCCCGGGGACCCCCCCAGTTCCCCCAGACCCCTCCCTGGTGCTCCCCGGCCGGCAAGGTGCCAGCAGCAAGGTGAGGGGCAGGGTGGGTGACGCAGGGGGACAGTGAGTCACAGTTTCAGCTGCCGGTACCCAGCATAGCTGCGGGGTCAAGGCTGGGCTAAGAATAACCACCCTGTGGCAGACGAGCCATCACCGCAGGGGGCTGGGAGAGACAGTCCCCTCTCCTCTCCCTGGGGCTCCAGCTGGGGATGGGGGACACGAGGCTTTTGGTCAAATGGGCCTGGGAGCATGATAAGCACTGATTTGGGGCTCTGGGCCCTGCTGGCTCCAACACACACTATGGTTATGCTTTCACCTCACCTTCCAAAGCAGCTCCCTGCACCACCGTGCCTGAGCACCTGGCTCTGATCCTTTCCACCCCTTGGATCCCCCTACCAGCACGGAGAGGGCAAGGATTTTAGGAGACGCCCCGTGTCCAAAAACAGGGCAGTCAGGGATGAGCTGCTGAGCTTGGCTGGCTCACCACAGCCCAATGCCCCTGCCCTGGACCAGCCCAGATGCAGGGAGGCTCCAGCTGATTCACACCCAGGAGCAGCTGCTGGAGATGCCTTGGGCCAGGCTCAGCAGGAAATTCTTGCTCTACACAGGGCTGAGTGAACCCTGCTTCAATTTTCGCTTCAATTCACTGCTTTGATTGCTGGGACAACATGATCCAGGGATACAAAGCTGAGGTTTGAACTCAAAATCTCTCCCTTTCGCAAGCAGGGTGGGAGAGGAGCAGACAGAGCCTATTTGTGTAGAGCTTAGCAACACAGACACTTCACTGCAGCTCCCAAGGCGCTGCCATTCCTGCAGCAGCCCCACATTTCACTGGATGGTTGAGGGGTTTCCCCTCAGAGCTTGCAAGCATGAGATGGACACTGGGGAAAGCTCCAGCCCTCGATGGCTCAGAAAAACCTTTAATTTTTATATTGGCAGGACAGGAAGCAAAGTGCCCCTCAGCTGGTCCAGGATGTGCTGGTCCCAGGAGGATGCCAAGGTAGAGCTGCCACAAAGCCCAGCCACACCCCAGATTTCCCAGGAAGGAGGTGAAATGGCAGATGGCACCAGTGCCAAAGGGATGGAGTGGATGGATTTAATGTGCAGCTGGGTCTGGTGGCTACAGGGAGGGGAAGAGCCAGAAACAGCTCTTCAGAAGACATCAGCTCCCAGGTGACAAGCAGCCTGGGGACAATGTACAGCAAGGCCACCAGGACTGGGGCAATAGCCCATTTGCAAGGTGCTAGCACCCAGAACAGGAACATGCTTTCAGCCAGAGCATCACTGCTGGCACCTGGGCTGCTGGGAGGAAGGTGACTGTCACCAGCTGGTGGCACCAGCATCCCTGCAGCAGCAGCACAAAGCACAGCAGCTCCTCCCTGCACAGGCATCACCGACTTGCTGCCATTTCAGCTGAGAGAGGGAAAGGTTCTGCCTCTCATCTTTGGGATGAGAGGAGCGGGGCTGGCAGCTCACAGCAAGAGCAGGGTGCTGCAACTTCCCACAGGGTGGACGCTGATAAGGCACCTCTGCTGGCACCACGGCCACAGACCACCAAACTCCAGTGGCCCTAAAGCATTGACAGGCTGGACCCGCAAGCCCCCTGGGACCAGTGTCCTGCCTCCACCAAGATGTGTGTCCCTCCAGCAGAGCTGAGCTTTCCCTCCTCCCTCCTGGCTGGATTGATGGTCCGTGGCTCCATGGAGCTGGCTGGTTCCTCACAGAGAGCCTCTGAGGGGGAGGCAGCAGGAAGGCAGAGCAGGGACTTGCTGTGAGAATGAAGAGTTTATTGGGACCAAGCAGAGATACACGGCAGGAAGGGAGGCAAGAGGTGCCTCACACAGGGAGCTGATGTGTCCCAAAAGGAGGACCTTGTTTGGCTTCCAGGTGGTCTACTGGAAGCAAGGCACTCTCCTCTCCCATCCTGTCCCCAGGCATTACCAAAGGAAGGTCCTGCCTTCCCCAGGGAATCTGTCACCTCAGAACTCCCATCCCAGCTGCTCCTGGCTGCAGCCATCAATCCCACCCAGAGACACCAGCACAGCTTCTACAAAAATATCCTTCCCTCCCCCCCCCAAAAAATGTGAAGAGCGGGCAGGGCTCCCACGGAACTGTTATTGCTCAGTGTGACGGGTGGTCAGACTCGGGAACTTAAGGCATCAGGAATAAGTGCACTAGGTGGCCTCTGAGGCTCACTGGCCCAGGCAGTCCTCAGTGACACCCTGGGCAGCCAGCTCTGCCAGCACATTGTCCAGGTAGTTGGGGTCAGGATAGCCATGGCCACTCAGGTTTGAGTCCATCTCAGTCTTGTGGTGGATCTCGTTCCACACCACCGTGTTGTTCTCGCCGGTGGTGTTGGAGGTGCCCACTGTGAAAATCAGGCGTCTCTTCCAGGCCACCTTCAGGAGCTCCAGGACCTAGAGGGGGAAAGGAAAAACAAAGCTAAGAGCAGCAGCTATGTGCCATGAATGCAGTTTGCCAGAAGCTTGACAACCCAAGAAGGGTGATGTTATCAGGGTGTGGTACCTCACCTTTCTGCCCTTCTCGTTGTCTGGTAGGTAACAATAGCGAGGAAAGCCTCTGGCTGTGTATGGCATCCCAGGGTTGGGGTGCTCAGGGCCCTGCAAGAGATGAGACACATTTGTCACGGATGTATCCATCTTCATATGAATTGGACAATCCCTCAGCAGCAGGATCTGACACAGGCCCATCCCAAACCAGCTCTTCCACGTAGAGGCAGCAAGGTATTGCTGGTGAGTACAAGGTGTCTGGCTTGTTCTTATGAGACACGTGAGTATTATAGATCCTCCAAAAGCAGTCTCATGCTGGGATACAAAGCCAGATCTAAAATCTACTTAAATTCTGGTGAAAGCCCCAAACCCACAGCTTTTTCCATGTGGTCTGGTAACACCTTAAAAAGACCACACAGCTCAAATCTTTGAAGGTTCACTGCCACCACTGAAACCAGTGTGAGCTGTGAAAGCAGAACATGGGATGTTTCCCACCTTGTGATCATGGGCAGTCTCCTCCCTGCTTCAGGCAGACATTAGACTTTACTGCAGGTGAACAGCTGGGGCTGCTCAGGAAAAGATCTCTGATGGAGGAGATCCTCACGTGTTGAAGAACAGCCAGAGCAGCTGCTGGCTCCAGGCACCACAGGCTGCTCAGCCAAGGGCTGCCAGCAGGTGCTGCACTGGATCCCAGCGCTTTTCTGGGAAGCTCTCACAGCTTGTGCTGTCTGCCAGCTTGCTGGGCACTCACCTGGATGCCCCTGCTGATGTGATACACAATCCGGATTGTCCCACAGTCCTTGTGTCCTGGGAGGGACTGGGGGAAAGTGGAGATCTCCATCTTCCCTTTGGGCTGGGTACCGGTTTTCTCTCCGTAGATGGTTTTACAGGAGGGACACTGCAAACTGCCATCCTGCCAGGGGAGAGAAGCCACATCAGAGCTCCACRGCCCAGCCACCTGCACACAGGGGCCTGGTGAGGATGAGCCAGCTCAGTACCTTGTTCCCGTTGGAGTACATGGCCAGCACGCAGAGCATGTGGAAGGAGTGCTGGCAGTTCCTCAGGCGACCGACTGCCTCTGGCCTGATGGTGCTGGACTGGCACGAGTCGCTGTAGCCCGAGGGGGAGGACAGCTTCTCCATGCAGATCATGCAGTCCTAGAGGAGAAACCACCATGTGGTGTGAGCACAGGCTGGTCCTGAGGACTGACATACCAAGGAAGCCATCGAGGAGATGCTTCAGGAAGATTTGCTTTCAGTTTTAATCCCACCCTTTGAGGTTTAAGGACACAGAGACAGGTTTCCTTATCTGGCTGGTATCGCCCCACTCCACTTCCTGCATTGTCCAGGAGGTGGAGAGCTGTCACCAGTCAGAAGGAAGAGTATGGTTACATTCTGCTTCTCTGCAGAGCAGCTCCAGCGCAGGGTTTGATCTCCAGTTTTGATCTCTGAGACCAGAGCCAAACTCCTTCCTCCAAAGGAAATRGGGAGCCACTGCCAGGATGAGCTATTCAACCAACACTGTGCCTCCATCACAGTCCTCTGATGAGGACAAGTCACCTCTTGTCACATGTGGATTTCAGGCAGTGCTCAGGACCCTCCACCTCATGTCAACAGTGCCACTGCAAGCAGCACCATGTACCACACCAGACACCCAAGGAAGGATGCTCCTTGGGCACTGCTGTGGTTTCCTCGGCACCCCAGTGAACTGGGCAAGCCAGAGCTGCTTCACTGTCCTCTTACCTCATCAGCAGGAGTGCCCTTCAGCTCTTCCAGGTACTTCTTCACCACTGATTCTGGCTCTGTTGGTGTGGCTGCACAAGGAGAGATGAGAGAGAGAAGTCAGACACTGCATGGTATGATGGGCACGTATGGGGCGAGCTAGAAAGAAGGGAGACAAGCAGGTCACTGGCCAGGATGCCGAGGAGAAAGGTCAGGGTTAGAGGGGGAGAAGAGGCCGCTCCCACAGATCCCCACAAGCCCAGCAAAGGCTTTGCTTTCAGCAATGGCTCCCACTATGGCTGTGAGTGCCTGTTGCTGGTGTGCTCCACTTCTCCTCACACACCCCAAGTAACACCARGCACATCCCAGCTGGACTTTCTGTGCACACCCAGAAGCCAGCTGGGATCAAACTCAACAGTCTTGATGTGATAGAGGATCACACAGTCTGTGTTGTCAAAGGAGAAAAAAAGGCATTTCCACACCATCTCAGCTGGTGCCCAACAAGGAAACCCAGCAGCACACTGAGATCCGGGCCCTGTTTTGGATACAGCACAATGACCTCCACATCCTGAACATGAAAGAGCAGCCTTTCTCCTGAGCTTCCACACGCTCATACCCGGCAAGGCACTGTGCAAGTCACCAGGTATGTGAAACAAACCAGCTTTTAACATGAACCCTATCTGCAGCATGACACAGTATCCTTTCATCTTCCCAAATGTAACCCCTGGTCCCATTCACCCAGGCACAGGCACCTGAGCAGCCCATCAGCCCCAGCAGCCTGGTTCTTGGAGGCATTATGGGATGAAGCAACAAACATCACACAACACCATGAGCAAATTACCCCTGAGTGCATCCACTGTCACCTCAACTCCCAGCCCACCCTCCAGGAGGTGCCCAGCAAGGCTTGGCTTAAGCCAGGGAGCATCCCATGCGTCTACAGGCACCTGGCCCTGGGGGAGAGGAGAGGAGCTCTTTACCAGTCATCAGGCCTGCCACAGAAGCTGCCAGGCTTTTCCACCTGCCTGGGAGAGGAAACATTTGCACAAGCAATGTTACGACTCCACCTGGCAGGAGGCAAAAGAGAGATCAGTCACTTGGCTTGGGGGAACCTCGTCCTTCCTTCCTGAATCCACTTCTGGGGGCCATCAGGAGAAAGCAGCGCTGTGACAAACAGGCTGGCTAAGGTGTAGCTCTTCCTTCTCCAATCTCCATCCTGTCCAGGTGGATGCTTTAGCACAGAGGGTCCTGCTGCTCCCAACTCCACGCTCCCAGGAGGACASAGAGCATCATCATGTGGATCAGCCAGGGATCAGAGCTGCAGCTGCACCTGCATGACCTATCTTCAGTTCTCCTCATCCACTCTGGGGCTTTCAGGGAAGACAGAGGCTTCACAAGCATTGCCTCTGTGGTTCAAAAAGCTGCACATCAAGAGACAGCCACTGGAGCTGTTACTCCAGCCCAAAAAGCCATGTCTGTCACRAGCAGGAAGGAGGGGGTGCTATCTTCTGGGTAACCACTTTTCATGGAGAGACAAACATGAAGCAGAAGGGAAGGACTGCTCATGGGCCACAGGTGCTGTTGATCAGGCAAAGGCTGGGATGGCACAGATCCTCTACCAGGTAGAAGCCCCTCATTCCCTAGAACACCATGGAAGAGAGCAAGGCAGAGCACCAACATCCTTTAGGCTAAGAGGACTGATGAACTGAGRGCTGGACTCTCCTAAACGAAAACACAGTCATTTAAGATGAGTTATTTTCAGAAGGGGATTCCTGGCCATCCTGAAACACATGATTTCTGGCAGCTGTAGCAGGAGGAAGGGATGACTGAGCACACAGAGCAAGAAGAGGAGCCCAGGAGGTGAAGGGATGCTCACTCCAAGTGCCAGTGCTGGGCAGGAGGGATGCCTGACATTTCAGGCAGAGCAGGGCTATGAGGATCAATCTCTGGAGATCCCAGGCCAAGAAGGTGGCAACAGGATTAAGCATTGGGCCAAARAACAACACAGAAGTAGGTGTTTTCCTCTTCAGGGGCCAAAATCCCCCGGGAAAAGCATTTCCAAGAACTGCCTCAAGAGCAGGAAACAGGGAGGAGCCTGGCCAAGCCTCAGGCTTCCACTTCTAAGGCCAAAGGCTCAGCAGTGCCAGGAGCTGCTTCAAGGCCTCATCACCAGACCTCACAGGGAACGTGGCTCCTTGTCTTGTCTTTTCCAAAGGAGAGAAACAGGTCCAGGAATTCTCTGCTGGGACCTTGCTTGCATGCAGCAGATCAAGAGCTAGGACCGAGCCTGAAGGGGATGTGATCAGTGTGAGCTGTCCCAGCTCACTGTGCCTGAAACCTTCCAGCCGAGTGTTCTGTGATGTCCGTACTCCAGGCCAGCAAACACAGGGTGGCACCTTCCACCTGTGGCAGCTGGAATCGGCCTCTGGAGACCTTCGTGGCCCTACAGGAGATGGAGGCTTCAACTTCTTCTGCTCCACAGGTTTTAGGAAGAACTCTGTGAGCAGGACTAGCTACTATCCACCCCAACTCCATCCACTTCCACGATGATCACTGTATTCAGATCCCTGTGGATCCCGTGCTGCCTGACAGACAGACCCCCAAATCCTTCTCCACCTAAACTGTGTTTTCCAGGTGGCTCTTTCTGAAGTGACCTTCTTGTCTCCTCTGGCTTTGGGCTGGAGAAAGCAAAGCCAAAAAGATGCACAGCCAAGGTGAAGACAGCGAGGGAAGGGAGCAGGGAGGGTGTGTTACACCAGCAGCAACACCTGCCCAGCACTTGGCAGAAAGCCCCAGCTCACCTGCTCCCACCTGCACAGCAGATCCGAGCAGCTTTACAGCAGTTCAGCTCGTTCAGGGTGGTGGGGGATTGCTCCTTCCGCAGAATCCCTTGTGACTTTCCTTCTCTGGAGCAGCTCCAAGGAACAAAGATAACTTACCCAAGAACTGGCCAGGCTCATTCAAATGAAATCAATGAAAGGAGACAAAATTTCTGGTGCAGAGCTGGGTAAGAGTGAGACAGGAAAGCTCTTGGGATTCTGGGCATTACACCACTTCACCAGGAACCAAACAGGCAGAAGGTGACGCAGCCCTCAGCTACCCTGAGGAAACCCATGCCTGATGGATTTGCACTGCGGCATTTCCAATCTGTCCCTGTCACTTTGCTGTGACAATGCTCTAATGCATTTAGAGCCACCAAGGCTGCCTGGAGAGAGAAAGGGCCAGGCAGCCCTGATGCTTTAGAAAAATCCATCCCCAGCTGCAAGGATTTTAAAGTCCGGTCCTAAAGAAGCCTTTTGATGCTGAGAGCTCTGTTTCAGCAAGGGTACCAAAGCCCACATGGCCCTCCTTGGGCAGACCAGCACGTCTGGCTGGCCACATCCCAGCAGCACAGGGGGAGCCAGGAGGCAGCTGGGACCACGGCAYGAGCCATGTATGCTCCAGCACGTGAATCACTTCCTTACAGGACTGTTTACTCCATAAAAATGTTTTGCCTCCAAATCTTCATTCTAGCCATCCCCTGGGATCATCAAAGCCTGTTCAGTCCCCAGAGTTTTCTGGATTCAATAGTGGATTGAAAATGGACTGGAAGAATCGACTGGTGCTGTTTATCACCAGCTGGCCCAGTGCTGTGCTACAGATTTATCTGAGATGCCAAAGAATSTTTACCATTCTTTCATTTACAAAGAGAGGAATATCAAATTGTTTTAATGCTTCCTCTTCCTCCCTGTAGATAATAAGCTGCTTGCTGCAGCAAGGGCTTTCCATGGGCAACATTTAACAGATGTGTTTTGAATCCTTGCTCGGCAACCAAATGCTTGAAGCAGTAAGGTCTCCTTCTGTGTCCCAAAACGAGCCATATGGTTTCCAGCAGACTTTTTTTGATACTCTCTGCAGGCCAGACACTGGTTATTCCTAGTTACTGTCACGGACAATCACACAGCTCCCATCACCTCTGCTCCCTGGACTTGCAAAGGCTGTGTCTGTAGATTTCTCCATTTTCCGCATTTCAGCGGGATAATCCAGTGACCAGGCTGCTCTGGTCAGAGCATCCCTGGTTTTTCAGCCTGTCTCCTTCAGCAGATGTTTCCCCAGGGGAACAGCAAGATCTCCCAGCTCTGAGGGGCTCCCCAGTCCCACCCATGCCATAGGCACTGGCACAGTCTGCAGATCCAGCTGCAGGTGGATGGCAAGGAAAGATAAGTGTGCTCCTCTCCTTCCTCACTGCAGCACCTGCAGTGACTGCCCATCCCAGAAAGGATGGATGTGCAGGGAAACCTCCTCACCAGGTGGAAGTGGGTAACAAGTGACACAGCAGACCCAAGCAGTCCCCTGGAGGGCCTTGGAAAGGCTGGGGAGCCCTGTGGTGGCCAGCTCCACACACAAGCAGCACGTGGAGAGAGCAGGACAAGCCACCTGCCTTCCTGCCTCCCGGACAGCAGTCAGGTCCCAGCCAGCGATGCTGGCACGAGGCAGCGGCTGCAGCATCCCGAGGCAGCACCGATCCATCAGGATGGCAGAGGCTGCCAGGCCCTGTGCCAGCATGGAGAGCACAGAGCCTGCCCAGAGACTACGGCTTCCCCAAGCCCTGCAGCACCCGGCTGTGCCAGAGACATCCCTGCCAGAACAGCAACAACGCTAACGAGTCCTGACTAATTAGCRCCTCTGTTTTAACACCAGCTATTCACCGAGCCAGCTGCAATTCCACCAGCGCTGCCTCACCCCGTGTGGGACCAGGGTTGGCAGCAGCAGGAGGGAGGGAGAAGGGGCTCAGGAGGGGCACACTGCACCCACCACCAGCTGCTTGTGGTCAGTGCAACGCTGGGTCTAGTCCTGGATGAAGAGCTCTTGCTTGAGCTCTCCATGATGGAAAATCCTAAAAGGATGTGGGAAAGAACACACAACGCAGAAATTCAGGGCACAAAACAAGCCCATTTCTGTTGGTAGCATGAGGGTCTGTGAAGGGAAAGGGAACAGTCTGGCCAGAAGTCAGGCTCAGTACCTGCACTGCAGAAAAATGTTCCTAAGCCCTGAGGGGTGTTGTACAAACACAGCTTGTTCCTGGAAGGGACTGAACACACTCTGCATCCCAGGAGTGAGGCACTCCACAGGACTGCCATCCCAGCCCCCACCAACAGGAATCCTGCTTTTTAAAATAAGAGGGAGGATTTTAACAACCTAAACCACTGAAACGTTCCCCTCCTCATGGGTCAGTGTGGGAAAAGGCTGATCCAGCAGAGTCTCCTCTGCAGCACATCCTGGGCAGGAAGAGGAGAGCTGGGACAAATCCTGCCTTGCTGGATGAGAGAAGGAGATGCTTGATGCCCRTTTCCCATTCCATCCCTCCTACTGGTGTTGCCTCTCCGCTCCTCTGGAGGTGTCCCAGCCCCAGCAGGTGGCATTGGAGAGCTGGCAGGGAGGTGACAGCCTGCCCTGGGGCAGGAAYTGGAAGAAGTGATGCTGATGGGGTGCACAGCTACAGCCAGTGGACACTCAATGTAGYGTGTGCTGCTCTCACCTCCCAGCCCATGTCCCATTCTTCCCACTCCCCTTTCCATGCCCTGCATTGCTGCTCTCCCCACCCAGCTCAGAAGTCACAAGACACATCCTCCTGTCCTGTTAACATCCCACCCTTGCAGCATCCTGGCTGTTTGCACCCCATCCCCTCGGTGCCAGGGACAGCCGGATGCTGCGAGCAGAGCAGCACCTGGGACCAACAGACCCCACAGAGAAGGCAGCAGCCAGCCAGGCTGTGTCTGTGGCCACCCTGTGACCTAAATACAGCTGTTCCATGTCACTATCCAGCAGCAGGTGGCCAACACCAGTGCAGGCCTGGCCCTTGTTGGTTTGGGCTCCTCCAGTGACAGGGGCAAGCCAGTGCCTCTGTGGGAGGGCCTGGCCTCGCCACAGCTCCCTTTTGGCACTGTTTCCAGGGCATCCCCACTACCCAGCCCTCATTCCTGTCCTTGGATGCCACCCATGCCAGGAATGAAGCACCAGGAGCCACACAACCCCACCACACTGCCAGCTGGCTCCATGGAGCAYGATCCTCATCCAGCCCCTCTGCCACCCACCTCCGCTCAGCTCTTCTCCTTCACCTCCCATTTTCCTTTGCTCCTCCTGTTCTTCGCTGCTTCTCCTGCCGCCCCTGCTTTCTCCTCCCCCTCGATCACACATCCTACTCCACATTTGCTCTCTCACTCCTTCTCACAGCTCTCTCCATAATGCATTTCCACAAAATACCTCCCTCCTCATTTAATTTCTATTTTTCTTCCTGCCTCCTTCAGACAGCTTTGGACTTCGTGGACTCCGAGAAGAGAGAGAAAAAGGTACCAACAAACTCCCCAGACAGGCAGGTATCTCCTCCTCCCCACCTCTGGGCTCTTCCCTTTCTTAAATGTAAAGATCTCTGTGTTGAACATCTCCGGTCCCCACCTGGCTTATCCAAAGAGGGACACGCTGTAGGTTTGGTGGTGGTTGACACCCCTGTGCCACGGTTGGCAAACAACCTCTACAGCTACACCAGGGTGGATTCACACCTACCCCTGCAGAGTCCCAGGGCTGCTACACATGGATGGGATCCAGGCTCTAAACTGGAAGCCACAGGCTCTGCGAAGGTGAGAGGTGCCAGTGAGGTATGAAGAGGTGAAATGAAGGCCCTACCCTGGAGGTGGCTCCACTCAGCAGGACAGCTGAGGTAATCCATCCCTTCCTGCCAGGGCACGCCCACCTGAGAGTGCTCCACTGCACTCCCTTCCACCCCAAACTGAGGTGGAGAGAACAAATCCTCTGCAATTTGATCTTGAAAGCCCTCCATGACTCAGGAGCCTGCTTGTCTGGGAGATCCTTGTCATCCCATGACTCAATCATGACAAGCACGGCTCACAAGCAAATCTTCTCTGCAGAGCACATACGGATTTGATGTTCTTCGTAATGGTCCCTCAGCTCTCGGACTTGTCCCACCAACAACTCAGAAGGTCCTGGTATGTGGACACTCCCTAAGAGGGTGTAGCAGGATCACAGGGGAAGCTGGTGGAGTCTGACATGCAGAGAGCAGATCTGTTCCAGCTTTAATTTTGTGTGGAAACAAGCAGGCCTACCACAGGACCACACCTACTTTACCATGGTATTTTACAGCCTGTCAGAGACACTGCAGGTCAGAGGAGACATGCCCTGCTTCTCCCCTCACTGGGACGAACATCGTCAATCAAACCAGAAGAGCCAAGAGGGTGGGGGGGAGAGACAAAAGGAAAAGAGAGGGGCAGAGAGATAAAGAAAAGGAGATGGAAGCAAACATCAGAGTTTGAGCAGGAACTACCTTTCTTGGACACTTTCCTCCCCTCCTTAACTGAGCTGTGTTTTTTAGTGGCTTTATGGGTGCTGGCAGCTTGCGGCACACGGGTGAGGTGCACAGGCAGTCCGGCGGCTGACATCAGAATAGCTGTCATGCCTACAGTGGGTACGAGGTCAACATGCAGGAAGGAAACAATGGGGAAACACATTCATTAAAAAAAAAACTTTAACCTTTCAAAGAAAATAAAAATAAAATAAAGTAAAATAAAATAAAACCCAAGCCCTTAGTTCTGAGGGCATAAAATGTCTGAGAGGTAACAGGGTTGGAGTCAGCACAAGGAGAGGATCTGGAGGTTTTCAGAGGGAGGAGCCCAGGCAGCAAATTAAGGGAGGGAAATGTGGGCACGTCTTGTCCGTGACCCTCTGTGCTGGTGTGTGAAAAGGACCTTCCTCTTTGGGCTTTAGGGCTCCTCAGGCACCGAGTCTGCTGTGGTGCAGAGTCCTCCCGCTCACCAGAGCCCTGGAAACAGCCCTGAAGGATGAAGGGCATCACCCATAACCCCTAAAAGGTCTTGCTCAGCTGCTCCTCCCTAAAGCTACTCATTTCAACAGTGTCACACTGAACCAATCCCCAGAGCGCAGCTGAGCTGCCTTCAAACACCAGGGCAGAGCTGCCCCACACAGCCCCCCACTCACCCCACACCCTCTCCTTCCTGGCACTCCAGTTTTCCCCTCACACTCCCAGCAGCAATGCAATCCTCATCCTCCCCCATCCCAGCCAGCTGGATCCACGGAATGCAGTTTGATAAAACTAATGAATCATTAAAAAGGACAGCCATTCCCTGAAGGTAAAATTGGCACACAGAAAGCTACAGGACTGATCATGCTGATCCGAGATGATGTTTGCCTGTGAAATCCAGGCTGGTTACAAATCACAACATTTCCAAGGTACCATACTGCTCTCACACTTAAATCCAAGAGAACACCTGCTTCTGCTTTCCCAAGAGCAACTTCCCACCTGCAACAGCCAGCACCAGAAATAAGAAAAAATGCTTATAGTTGCAAACCAACAGCAGAAAACCTAAAAGCCAGCATTCCCCCAGAAATCCCCTTTGAGGGCAGACCACGCAAACCACATCCTAATGCTACAGACATTCCTGCTCAGCAATGCATGGCCAAAGCTGAGATTTCCAAGCATTTTATTTTTGCAAGCCTCTACTGGGCCGTGTGGGGAAAGGAAGATTCTAGAGCACATTTGTTCAGGACAAAAATGAGGCACCTTGCCCACACATGACTGAAAATCGAGTTATGATGGGAAGCATCAGCTTTGTGTCTAAGTGGTAAGACTATTTTCTGCCTCAAATATGCCACCAGTCAAGAACTTGTGTCCTGTGACTACAAATCCCCTGTGCAAAGCCTGTGTCAGTGCCCCACGAGCAGAATTACTCCTACACAGTGCTGACCACAATTTGTACCTCCTTTTAGTAAGGTCTGAGCACAAATATTCCAGAAGCTGTTCAACTCCTTTCTTGACAGCTGTATTCCAGAAGCTGTTCAACTCCTTTCTTGACAGCTGAAGTAGAATGTTTTTACTAAAACTTTCCCATTTAAAGACCAAAAGACAGACAGAAGGGGTTTCACAATACAGGGAGCAGGGCAGAGATGGAGGAAGGAGTTTCCCCAGGGTTGCCCAAGAACTTTTGGAAGAGCTGGGCTGACGACAAGACCAGGCTGCCCAATGGATGGTGAAATGCACTTCCAAAGGGGAACAGGTAACCAGGCAGCCACAGATCACCCTCAAAGTGGGTCTAGATCTGAGATCTACAGTTCTCCCAGTTCCCAGGAGCTGCAGAGCCAGAGGACCTCCAAAGCATATAAACACTGGGTTAGTACCCCTTGCCCTCCTGACAGCACCAGGCAGAGCCGAGGAGAGCTCACCAGATCCAGAAATTTCACCACCAAAATAACTACCTTGAAGTCCTAACTAAAGGCCACAAGCCTATTGCAAGCTCTCAACCCATCAAAGCCAGCAGTCCACTACTCCCAGGGAGCCCTAAGGAAGAGCTTAAATGTCCCCAGAACAAAAGCTACTTGTTTTTTCAATGAGTACAGCTGAGACCCAAAGCCCAGCAGCAGCAGCAAAGCTGCCCCGTGCACCTTGCAGGTCCTTTCCCCTTCCAGCAGAGAACAGTCAGAGATACTCCAAGAAGAGCAGCAGCAATCACTCTGACTAGAGAGGCTGGAGGAACAATATTCTTGAGAGACAGGGAAGATCTCCTGCCACAGCTGGGGAAATCATCTCAGTCTGACCCCAGCGAGGCTGCACAATACTATTCCTAGAACTGRTGCAGAAAAGGAACGGGAAAGCTGTCTCTAAAAAAGCTGTTTCTAAGCAGTGCAACAGCACTGATGGCACAGACTGACATTTGAAAAGCGAGTCCAAAGACTAACAGGGATTATCACCACCCACGCACAGCTGACTGATAGGCAAATGCAAAATTAATGYGTTCTTCTGAAGAGATCAATACTGCCTTGCTAACATTAGCATGCAGAGCCCAGGAAAAAAGAAAACAGAAGCACAGGCTGAACAACTGGCTTCAGACTCTCAGTGGCAGAGGGCAACAAAATTCAGACCAAGCAAAAAGCAGGAGCCACAGAACTTCAGGTGAGTTCAGCTACTCTGTAACGCAGCCGCCCTTGTACCTGGAATAACATATTCAAAACTGTTTGCCAGCATCATGAATCATCACAAAACCAAAAAAACCACCAAAACAAACAAAAAACCAACAAAACCCCCAAACAAACAAACAAACCACAACAAAAAAAACTGAAAACAACCCCCCCCCCCAAAAAAAATCAAAAACCAACCAAAAAACCCATTTGTTCCACGAACTTTCTTTTGTTTTTTGAGCTGCGAACCCACCTGCAACTCCACACAGACATACAGCACAGGGCAAACACAGGACCAGGAGAATTACCCCAACTCAATGTTCTCCAATCTCAAATTGGCCAAGAAAAGGTATACATGGTAAATTACCTTTTCTTGGCCAGTTTTTAAGCTTCTGCTATCTTTGGAGCTACATGCAATGAATCATCTTCCGCAGATTCAAGTCAAGAGAGCATTCAAAAAGGTTCTGGTGTTACATTGCTCTGCTGCCTCATATCAACCCCCAGGAACAATGCTGCCTTTAAAGTTCAAATACAATACTGGAAATCTCAGCATTAACAATCTTCCCACAAGTTTGGTGACTGGAGTCCCCAGGAAGGGACATCCTTTGAGCCAGGCCTTAGGTGGGAGTGTTTTCCTACAAGGTGCCGAAACAACACAGACACAAGTCACACCTGCAGATTGAGCATCCAGTTCTGACCTGTGGACACAACAATTTCAAGTCAGAACCTGTTCCAGGCATCTGTGGAGTTATGTCAGGAGCAAGTGTAGCCCTGGCCCTGCATAAATTCTCACCTGAATACAAGTTGCAACATGACAAGCTTGCCCAGACCAAGATTGTTTTGGACGCATTCCTGTGAGAGTTCCTGGTGCTCACTAGCTAGTCCAGGAGCTTGAAAAATATTATTTTCTATGTTCACACTTTCCATTGGGCTCTGGGTTTCTTCCCTGCAAGGACTGCAGGAGGGAGGAGACAGAAAACCTTGCAAAGAATCCTTTGGGATCTGATCTGATTCTATGTGTGCAAAAACCACATGCAGAAYTGCCTTTTTTCTCTTGCTCAAAGCCTCTTATTGGGCCAGAAACACAACATTAGTGGCTCCTCGGGGTAAAATTATTTTCACTGGAGCTATGACAACATCCACCAACTTTTTTCAGCCTGCTGTGTAAATAAGGGACTTTTTGTAATATCCTGTGCAGAAGCTGAGCACAGGAAAAACACCCTGACGTTATGTAATGAGTGCTGGCCACACAGCCACTCACACCCAGCCCAACACGCCCCTCTGGCCACTGGCCTGGACTTGCACAGAGCTCAGGCTGGTACAGGGCAGAGCTTACCTTCAGATAATGTGAGATCTCAGAAAAGCATTGCTACTTTGTACAATTKTATCCACCAGCAAAATCAGTATGGTTAGCACATTCCCAAATGCCCCAGCTCCAGGAATCATGCAAACAAGAAACACTCGGTTTTATTTAACAAAAAGCTCCTTTTCAGATTTCATCTTAAACATAGATTAGAAGGGCCTTTATATGAGCACCTTGCCACCTCTCAGCCCCAAGGCACACCAGCTAAACTCCATTATTCCCAAGAAATGTTAGTCCAGCTGATCCTTCCACACCAACACTGTGGTTAAACAGTTTGCTTAGACCTGTTTGGCATTTCACTGTACTGATCAAGTACTTGGGGGAAAAGAAAAAGCTTAAAAGACAAGTTTCCACATGCACTTTGAAGGATTAAAATAGCAAAAAGCAAGGAAAAAATCGTACTTTCTTGTACAAAACATGGTTTTAAAGTCAGCTTCATAATTTCTGGGATCCCAAGAGGTGCTTTCAGAAGATGTGGGGTTGATAGTGTTAGAAATCCCTCACTCAAATCCCCAAGCACCCATCACACAAACAAAATCCAGCTTCTAATTCAGACTCACAGGATTCCTCATCTCCTTTTTAGCCACCACAAGTTCCCTCTGCATCCAAGAGATGCACCTGCAGCATTTCTCAACATCACCCATGAGATTCAGGGGTTGTATCTGCCCAGCTTCAAACCAGAGCCAAAGCTGCTGAGGCACCAGGGGATGGAGACCAAGGGTTCTGAGACTGCTGGACACATTTTCCAAAATAAAGCCTCCTTCATTTACATCTGAGACTTCTCTCTCTCCCTTAGAACATCGTCCCCCAGCCTTCTCCACTGATGTTGTAGGAAGCAGTCATGCAGTGAGGACCAGAGGAACAAAAGGAGCCCAGCCTGTGTTAGAGAATCACCTGAGTAACGAGTAACTTGAACACCATCATCAGGATTTTAATTATGAACAAAATACCACTTCCCAGAAGAGGTTCTAAAACCAGAGAGCAGAGCATAGAGGGGAAGAAGGTGTCCCTAAAGACCCAGCCAATTAATATTTCAACAAAACTTTTCCTTTTTACCAGAACTCCATTGCTTGCTTTTCACCAGAAATATCCRCAGAGATTTATTTTCCTTCCGCTCCCTAATTAACTTGTATTAATCTTTCCTCTGCTTCTATGTGACTTTGAGAACTCAAATTCAGATCGCCCTCCTCCCTTGCACCTCTGAGGTGTGGGACACTTGGCAAAAGRCAGCACAGCACCCAAAGCTGTGTTCTGTAAAGACCTGGATCTGAAGRAGACCCCAAGGAGTTGCTTCTGCATTCCCCTGCATTCCTGTGTATCTCCTGCTGGCTGCCTCAGTAAAGAGTATTAAAATGAGTAATTATCTTTTCTTTTACACCCCCAGACTGCAACAACAGAGATATAAAGTACAAATTTAACCATTTTATTGTATTAAATAGTGGCAAATGGYTTATTCTACTGGGATCTCCTGCAGCCTTTTCTATCTAAAAGTGGCACCACAAGGCATAAATGGACCACACATATTCACCTCTTCCACCTCTTGTACATGGAGAATGAGATCACAGTTAACACAGCCTGGATTCATCAGAGCTCTTCAGCTCTGTGCTTTATTTACCTTCATGTGATTAAGCACCTAATTACACAGTCAGTGCTAACAGCCAGGGCATGAAAAACAGAGCTGTTATAAACAGGGGGAGTTCTGCTCAGGTCACCCACCAAGACAAGGTCTGAGCTTGACTTTACACCTTGTTTCCACAGTGTTTTGCTAAGGAGGAGACAGATGGGCTGCATGCTGTCAGAGGACACCTGTGTTAGTCTTCATGCAGGGCCAGTTTGGCTACAGACACATGCAAGGCAGTTTTCATGATGGTGCCAGTGTTAGATGAAGGGAAACATCAATCCTGGGGATCCTTTTTAGACAGGGTAAAGCCTGGCACTCAAGAAGACACCAAACACCCTTTCTGGAATAAGGTGGGAACCACTGTCTTGAAAAACAAGAATGTAACTGCCTCTGCTTGCTCAGGAGCAAAGTTTGGTATTCCAGGACCTAATAACCTCAAGAGACCATGCATGGACAAGAGCCAGAGGCAGGAGAGGGTTAACAGATATTCTGTAGTGTCTGAAATAGAGAAAACTCCACAAAATACCAGAAATCAGATGTTTTCCACTGCTCTACCAGGTTATGATGCAGTTTTGAGCACATGGTTGGTGCCAGTAYAGAGACCTCTGCTCTGGGCAGAGCACCCAAATCCCCCAGCCCCACCACAGCAGGGTCACTGGTTTGGCACTGGCCGAGCCAAAACACAGCAAAGGTGCCAATGGCTTTTGGCACAGCAACGCTTCCACTGGGAGATGACAGCACAAATTGTCATTTTCAAGGCAATGCCATTTCAACTTTAACAGGCAAATCTGCTCTGAAAAGGAGCACTGAAAACTGGTACTTTCATCCCTCCCAGACACACTCCTCAGTATATTTAGTACTATGTTCACAGGTTTGGATAACAAGCAAACCTGTATTCTGCTGCACCAGGAGACAATGTCTGATTCAACTTCTGTCTCCCCTTTCCCAACACAAGGCATCACAATCCTCTTTAASTTAAAGACCACCTGAGCTTTTTTAATAAAACCACATTGTAAAAAGTCTTATTAAAAACCACACAAAATCTCACACCACTTCTCTCCTTTGACTTTAAAAAAGCAGAAAATAGCAGCTAGCACTGAGCTTAATCCACATGCCCTTTCCCTTGCTCATCCACATGTACAGAAGATGAATAGCCATGCCTCAAATAATCCTACTTATTTTAAAGCCTCAGGATGAGAAAAACAGTTACTAAGGTTTKTCCATCCTATTCTCCCCCAAATTTGTCCTCTTTGCTTTTCTGGAAAGTCTTTGGGTCTAAAGCCTTAAATGCCAGCAGCATTTCTAACTCTTTCCAAAAGTCAAAAATGGAAGGTAATTACCACATAAAGACAAACCTCTCATTCACCTCRTCCTAAGGATTGAGCAAATAAAGCATAGTGGGGTTCTTACCTGCCAGGGCCTGGTTCACTCTGCTGGGTTTGGACATCTTGACAGGCAGGTTTTGGGCACTAGAGAGAGAAAAAGGGATGACTTTAACAGCAAGGAGCAGAGACAAACAAAACAAAGACAATTCAGCAACGCACTACTCCCTCCTGAGTGCCAGGGCCCTGGATATATTAAGAGGGATTAATTGCTCAGATGAGCCCCAGCTGGGACCCTCACCCATGCACCCTTCTCCCACTGGTCCAGCAGCTGTATTTAAGGAGCTGTGTCATTGCCAGAACTCTCTCCTAGATTAACTTACCTGTAAGGTGGGCCTTAGGGCTATGCTGTATGTAGCTGCTTCCACCCCCATCTCCTCCTGACTCATCCATTCCTCCTGCTGGACCCTGCTCTGATCCTGTGRTACATCCCTGCTCTTGCCACTCCACCACAGAGCAGCCAACCTGCACTACACATCCAAGGGGGATGTGGGGACAAGGGAGGAAAGGCTGAAGGAGACTTAGAAGAGCTTGGYCCCCATTTTCATTTGGAAATCAAGAGAATTTGGACACCAAGCATCCCTTTCAGGTTCCTCATCTACTTGTTTTGGCAGTGCTGGCAGCTCTACTTCGAGTTTGGGATACATGGGCAGCCAGGGTTATGCCATTAGCTGGCAGCAGGAGGTAGGGAGGAAAGGGGAGCAGCAGCATCAACAGTGATGGGGGGTCACTAGAGAAGAAAGCAAGCTGGATCCACACAAGCAGAGCAGGAACATTTGAAATCCAACATGCTGGCACAGAGGAGCCACCCATGGACTTTGTCTCAGGTGGCCCATGTGCCTGGGATGGATGAGGCTCATGCACCTCAGCTGCAGTTAATATGTGGTGCATTCAGACAACAATCTCCAAGGGTTCCCTAAAATTACAGAAACCTGTTCAGCTGCTTAGGAATTCAGAGACTAAGGTGGTCAAGAGCCCAAATCTCACCATTTAGGGGAAACCTTCTTCTGTCCAGCTGGGATGCAAGAGCTGGCCTGCTCAAAATGGTACCACAGAGGTCCCTCTTTTCAGCATTGCTAAAATCTTTGTTCACATTTCCATAACAATGACCAGGGCTGAAAACATTTTTGAGTGACACATGGCTGTCTTCCACCCCTGACAGGGAGGCATCCCCACCTCTCCCCTCTCCTACCTGCCACAGTTTGGAATGGGTTCCCACATGTGCTCTGAACTCCCTGAAGAGCCCCAGGCAGGACCAAGGGCTTGATGCAGCTCTGGCAGCCTGGCCAAGTGAGACCAGCACCCCCAGACCCTTATAAAGCTTTCCAGACCACAAGAGGTTTCCCTTCTGCCTCTTTCAAATGCTGTGCTTTCCCTTCTGCTACCCCAAATTTTGCAATGCCTTCAAGTGATGCAACGGACTGTTGTGGCTACAATTCAAACCCTCCAAACACAGGGGAAATCTTCCCTGTGATTTCAAAGGGCTCTAAATCAGATGTCTTTATGACTCTCTTTGTTTCCTGATTCACCCTCTTCATCACAGCTCTTTCTCAGATATTTCCCGACTTGTTTATCTCATCCCTTTGCGTCATCTCTGCCCCCCATAATCCTCCTCAGAAGATGGCAAGGAGCAGGACTCCTTGTTCTGCAGCTGCAGACATGAAAGATATTTGAGGACCAGGAACTTGAGAGAACTGCTCCCAAAAAATCAGAGACATTGGACCTTCCCTCATTTCCTCCTCCAACTAAAAAGCCAAGAAGACACCACCGAGCCTGTGACCCTGCATGTGACGGATAATGAAGAGTTTGTGTTTCATTGTCATGCCCTGAGATGAAGCAGCACCTTGGGTGCTTTCACTTCCCCATGGAAGGTAAAAATAAAATAAAGCACAAAGCTGAACCTTCCGCTGTGCCAGGAAAGGAGGTGGGGGCAGGGGATCCTCCCAAAGGGCTGGAGCACGCGGTCATTACACCTGAGGCTGGAGAAAGCAAACCCAGAGCTGCCCTGGGAAGGTAATCACTGGTAACCATGCTTTGAAAAGATGGCAGAGAAGTTCTTCACTCTTCTTTCCTCATTGCAAGACTCAAACCCAAGTCATCCATGAATCAGAATTTGTATGAAGTTGTCCTGGTTTCAGCTGGGATGGAGCTAACTTCCTTCCTAGTAGCTGGTACAGTGCTGGCTTTTGGATTTAGGATGAGAATAATGCTGATAACACAGGGATGTTTTAATTGATGCTGAGCAGTGTCTACATTAAGTGAGGCCTTTTCTGCTCCTCACCCCACCCCACCAGTGCAGAGGCTGGGGGGCACGAGAAGCTGGGAGGGGACACAGCTGGGACAGCTGACCTCAAGTGCCCCAAGGAATATTCCAGACAGAGGATGCCATGATCAGTAGAGAAACCAGGGGGAAAACTGACYGAAAGCTGTTGCTTGGGAACTGGCTGGGCATTGGTCAGTGGGTGTGAGCAATTGCTTAGTGCATCACTTGTTTTGTACATTTTAATTATCAGCAGCATTATTATTTTCTTTCCCTCCTCTGTCCTGTTAAACTGTCTTTATTTTAACACAATATTTTTACCTCTTTTTTTTTAATTCTGCCCCCCATCCTCCTGGGGGAGGATGGAGTGAGTTGAGGGGCTATGTGGTGATTAACTGTCTGCTGGGTTAAACCACAACAAAAGTGAGAAGAGCCTTTGAGATCTGCAGAGAGAAACAGATGAGCACTTGATGCATTTGCAAGCAATCAAGTTTGGGAAGCTGTGAGTGCACTGCAGATAAATTACCATCCATGAGCCAGGAAACAGTCACTGATCAGCTGCACTTCTGGTGTAAAGGAAAAGTGTGTCAGCTTTGGCTGCTGGAGGCTTTGAGCCAACTGATGTGATGATGGAGAAACCAAATACTTCTTATTTCACTAAATACACACATTCATTAGCAGCATCTCAGCTAACAGTGCTGTGGGATGTGCTGACCCATCCACTCCGCAGCGTGGGAGCACGGCTGCCACGCTCCCTGAGTTCTGTGACAACTGCAGAAAGCCCAAAGGCTGATGAAATCAAGGGAAATCCACACTGCTCTGAGGTACCACAATGCTGCCTGGGCAGGTCTGCAGCCACAGTGCRTGGGAGGAAGTGCTGCTGTGCCAAAAAAGGTGAGGAAATGCTACTCAGAGCCTACCCTGGGTCTGAAGTGGAGTTTTGGGGGGAGGAAGGGGAGAAGGTAACAAGGAAGGATATTGCTATTGTAGTGTAACATGGRCTGTGCATCCAATAATGGAACAGCACAAGCTCAAGATATTCCAGCATTGCCATACCAGTGCTGGCTCCTGGGGAGAGGTCCTGCTGATTTATTGAAAACAGCTCAGTTAGGAGAAAAAAATTGATGTTTTGGTTAAGGGAGATCTGGGCAGCATCAGTGCAAGAGCAAGCACTGCAGTGTGGAGAGATGAGAAGGATCCACCGAGGCACCTGCTCCTGCTGCCCACAAAGATTTCTTGCCAGGCAGTGCCTTTGACTCCTGGCCAAGTGTTCAGGCTGTGCTTGCAACACCTGAAAGTCAACGCCTGAATTCTCTGAATGTTTCCTGGTATTGATTCCTCCTTCCTGGCCCAATTTTGTCCTGCTGTTCACTGCAGCTCCTGCTCTCCCACTGCTCTGTGTGCTGGATGTTCCYRAGTGTAACAGGGATCACCAGGTTGTGAATAAAAGGATGCAAAGACAATGTCCTCGGAGATTCAGCAAGAAGATCCTGGTAAGATTTCCCATCACTGGTTCCCAGGCAGTCTGCTATGGGAGGCAGGCAGGGCAGACTGATATTTCAGCATGGCAAACCCACTCGCTTCTCCAGAATTTCAAGAATCTGCAACACCAGTGAGACAGCAAAGCACAAGTCCAGCAAGGAAATGTGTCAACAGCTTGGAATCCAGGGCTGCTGCCACTYCAAACACTGGGTGGCCAGGTTGGAGCCATCACCTGTGCCACACATACACAATATCCTAAAAGAGCAGAATTAGGGAAGCCTGTAGGAGCTCATCCTCTCCACCTGATATGGCCCTTTCTTCCTTCCTCTCCCCTGCACACAATCAGCAGGCCACAGATCTCTGTATCATGGCCACAGATCTCTGTATCATGGCATCTTTGTAGCCCTCTGGGGAACAGCCAACACTTCTCCTCACAGATCAGGGCAGCATCCAGCCCTGCTTCACACTAAGTGCTACCACAACACCTCAAGGTCCAAACCCCTTCCCAGGGCTCATTGAGTGTCCGGTGACACTAATGACCCCACCTGKGGGTAGCACCACGCTGGCTAAAAGGGCTGCAGGACAAGTCACAGTGGGCACAGTGGAACCAGCACCAGGAGAGCTCCTCACCACCCAAGGAGCTCATGGGAATGCCTATAGACAAAGCTGAAGGATACAAAGGTGGAAAGAAAAAATGAAAGGCCCTGGCTAGGGTCCCTCCTGATCCTACAAAGCACTGACCATGGGTTGCTCCCCATGGGGGATTTTGGGGTGCAACAGCAGACCTTTCTTAGGAACACCCCAATTCTGCCAGCATCCTTTTCCAGCTCCCAAGACCCCTGTTTCCTCTGATTTTATACAAAATCCTGCCCCCCCTGAGCTGCCACCTTATTTGTAGGCACAATCCAGACCAGCAGCCAAAGCCACATAAGCTCAGAGAAGCCTGCAGAGCTACTGTAGGGATTTGCCTGGCTGGGACACTAATTAATATCCCTCAGAAGATTGCTTCCTGCAGCTTTACTTGCTCATATTACAAGCAGGGCACTCCTTACTGTGCTTCAGGAGTGCCTTACTCTGTAATTAGACAGCACAGTGCAGGCAACAGGGGAGCTCTTGCCCTAGGGAATTGATGCTTTCCCATGTGGGGTGGGAAGGATCCTGCCAGGAGGTGGCTGGGATCCTGGGGAGCTGAGCCCTGCTTCCCAGATCTGGTTAACAGTGCTGAGATAAGGACACAACCCTTGCCGTGGCAAACTCCATGTGCAGATTCCAGCACTGCCTGTGAGAGAGGTTGGATTCATTAACTGTGTTTAATCCATGAGAGGAAACCAATGCACGAAGAAGCAAAATAACTTGCCCACATGTATGTAATTCATTAGCAGCAAAGCCAAGAATATTAGCATCTAGTTAAGCCTTGGCACTCCTCTCTGGGTTTTCCAGTGGCTTTGACCCTCTTGAGAGCAGGAGGAAATTAAAGTGCATTTGGCAGTGCCAGAGCTCCGCCTGCTCTCACACCAGCACCCGCCCTCCAGCAAGCAGGAAATACATTTAATCACCCTCAGTGGCACAGCAGCCCAGGCATGCCCGTTCTGGGGGCTACCCCTGTCTGCCTGCCTGCTAGAAATAACTGTCACAGCCACACAGGGAGTCGGGCAGCTTTCCAGGATGAACTGCACCTCATTCTCAGCCCTGCAGGAGAGAGGTGCTGCCATTTTTAGCTGTGTTTCCTGAAGAAACTGGGTGTAAACAACTGCACTGCCTTTCAGTCTCTCCCAACGAGTTTTTGAGCCCCCCTGCCAGTTGCAGCTCAGCCACCTCKGCAAGTTTTGTGGAGATCAGCAGTTTTGTAAAAGCAAGAAATCTGTCGGGGCTGCTTTGGAGCCAAAGCTTGTGGGGTGAACACAACACAACCTTTAGCAGACACCAGAGGATCCACAGTGGCTCAGTGCTCCCTTCCCTTGGGTCTCTGAGCACAGGCCAGCACAGGAACTGCACATCACAGCTAAGAGAACACAGCCAGAAACCCTTGGCAGGATAATTAATACAGGATAATTAGCCAAAAAGGTTAGATTACTGGTGATGCAGGACACTGACTGCAAGGGAAGGGGAACTAACCACCATGCTATGTCCAAGGGGGGAAGACAGGGAACCTAGAGGATAAAATAACCCAGGAATGCTCTGGGCTTAGGAATTAAATGAAACACATTGTTAAGAGTTTGCTACTTAGGTTTCCCCTAATTCACAGAAATTAAAGGATTTTCTGCTGGAACATGGGTTTCATGAGCCCGAGACTGGAACTCCAGCCAGGAGCAATTACACCCACCCAGTGGCATTTCCGACTCAACCCCAGCCCAGGGGTGATGGGGAAAAGCCATCCCAAGCTGTCAGCTGGGGATGAAAAAGTCCCTTTCACATATGGCACGCTGCTGGAAGACAGAGATTGTCCCCCTGCGTGCACTTGTTGTTCTGGCAGGGATAAAGGGGAGTGACTCTGGCACAATTGATCCCAAAGGACTGGAGATCACACCCCAAGGGAACAGACAGCCAGGGGAGTGGGGCTCACTGGGGGTGTGGGTTTCACACAAGTCTGACAGCACTCACACATTCCCAGGTATCCAAAGAGCTGCCACCTGCCCTGTGTGGCATGTCCTGCTGTCTGCAGCACAGATTTAACTGTACAATCCCTTTGCATCCCCCAGAAAGGCTGGCTTGGCTAGGGATGATTGTCAGGACACCAGCCACCTCACCTCCTCCACAACACAAACAGATGAGCTGCAAAACAAGTTTGAACAGCCCGACCTCAACCAGCCACGGCATTGCTGGGCACCTCCTGGCTTCCTCCTGGCCATCCCTCTCCTCCCAGTCAGCATTGCCTGGGCCATCTGCTCAGTTCACGGTCAGGAGCCCGTGGCAACCCTCTCCCTCCCTCCTTTCAGGACAGCCAGTCCCCCCAACCAGTAGCACACAACGTACCCAGACCCTGATCGGCTCCAGACAGGCTGCAGCATTTGGCTCTTCCTTTTAAAACTTCCCACCCTGAGTCACTTCGCAAATCCTTTGGGGAAGGATGGGGGCTCTAGGCAGCCCAGCGGCCCCACACACCCACCAGCAACTCCTGCAAGAGGGGGAATTTGGCAGCTTCTCCAGGAGACAGCAAGAGCCTTACTGGGGGCTCCTGCAGGCAGTGCTGAGGTCTGATTTTCAGCCCTACTCGAAGGTGACTGGAACAGAGAAGCACTGTGGATGCTCAAGGCAACACAAAAAATCACCAGGTGGAAAAAAAGCAGCAAAAAAAAGACCGTGAGAAAGAAGAACAGGATGTGAGAAGTCATTTCACTCAGATGACCCCGAAGAGGGAAAGTCCTGATACAACACTAAGAAAAACATCTCAAGATTCACGGTCTCGTTTAAAACACAAATGAGATTCAAAACAAACCTCAAACCCCTGTGCCTTGTGCAATTAGCAGAATGTGCTTCCAACACTCTGCTAAATCTCTTATCTCTGTACTTACTTGGACAGGTAAGTCAGCCCTGGCAAGTCCCCCTGCAGTTTCTCAGGGGTTTAACAGCTGGATTATTCCCAGTGAAGTGAGTGCAAGGCCCTGCCACTTCCAGCCGCTCACAGAGGGAGCAGTCAGCCAGCCCTTGCTGGGTCAGACACTCGGTGCCAGCACTGCCACAGACAGGCCACACACACCTCTGTTAGCAAGGGCTTGTGCACAGGAAGAGTTAAGATCCTGAAAGTGGGATAACCAACTGTGGCTTGCCCCAGCAGCCCATGCCATGGAGAGGAGCCGAGCTGTCAGACCACAAGCCTCTGCTTTTCATTGAGCTGGCAGCAACCAAAAGGCCTGAAGAGAAGTGAAGCTCTTCCTCCCCCACCAGTAAGGTGCAAATACAGCCCTCCTTCGGCTCCAGCTGATGGGAGCTGAAATCCTGGGCTGAGAGGTGCACACTGGTTTCAGCCCTGTCAGAGAAGAGCCACAGTGAAAATGGATCCAGTGGCATCTCTGCTCTGCATCACCAGCTAGCCTGAAAAATAGCCTGGACACCTGATTTTGACAGAGTTCATGAAGTTTCAGCAATGAGTCCTGTGGTCCCTCCTTGAAGGGGAAGAGCTTAGAATGCAGTGTTCCACTCTACTGCCTAATTTGAATTAAGTAAGTGTGTTTACAAGTCCCCTTTTCCTTCACTTGGTCCCCCTCAAAGTTGTTTTTTAACCTAACCCAAAATATCACTGATCACTAYTAATTTTCTCAAACCTTCAGAATCTCAACCTGAGTGAATTCCCCTGTGGTTCAGGGAGACTGGTAGACAGGGACTATATTTCAAACAAGAAGAAAAGAGGTAGAAAGCAGAGGGGAAGTCTTTTCATCCACTGTACTGGATATACAGGCACAAACCTCTCTCTCCTAGGGATAAGACCCTTGTAAAGTCCTCTGGGACAGAGAGGCTCCTGGATAATGCAGACCTGAGCACAGCAGATCTCTTGGACACACATATGGTATTTAAAGGTGAATTGGGATCTGTACCTGACTCCGTTAGATGCTGCCAGTGCTGTGCTGAGGCTCCCAGTTTGAGCCAAAACCAAGGCGCTCTGTGCATTGAGTCTTGGTGTTGACCTCGCTCCGGTCAAAGTGGGTTTGTTATAGGGCACGAAGCCGACGTTGGAGGAACTTACTGACGCTGTCCTCCCAGGAACCTGATGAGTAGTGGAAGAGTTGGGAAAGTTTGTCATGGAGTGACGGGAGCGTGTGGTGATGGGACCAGTCCCGCTGTTTGGCCAGCACTGCTGGCAAGAACATCCCACCCCTGTGTGAAGGGGTGTGGTGGAGGTCGTCACCGGGTACGGGGCGTCCAAACGCCTCTGAACGCTGCGGCGGAACCTCGTGGTCTTGTTGGTCTGGACTTGAGCCACAAAGTCAACTTCGTAGTTGTAGCCCAAGGGCCCGAGATCGACTCGCTGGTGGTTGGTGGCACGGGCTTGCTCCAGGAACACGCAGACGTTCATCTCGTAGGGGGACCACCCGCCTTCGTCGTTCTGCCACTCCCAGACGATGCCCTGCCCGGCAGCAGAGTCCCCTGGGAAGACGTGCCTGCGGACAGCCCGCATCGTCCCTGTGTGGGAGAGGAGGGGAGAATAAACACAGTAATTTAGTGAGCAGAGAACTAAGAGGGATGTTGTACCAGGGATTTGTTTCTGCACAGATCTGTGCTGCCTACGTGGGGGTGGCYTTTCTCACTCTCCCTCAAGAAGGGCACTAAAAGACCTTCTCTTCCCAATAGGGCTGGGTTTGCTCATGAAGCTTAGAGAAACGCAACATCCCTGAGATCTCTGTCCCTCTGCCAAATCTGATTGTGGGCTGGCAGCAGGTTCAAAAGCTGCTAGGAGGAAGGGTGGGAAAGGAGGGAAGGAGAGAGGATGCAGACGCAGACACACCCGAGCACAAAGGCACAGTGATCACATATGCCTCCCTGACGTTAAAAGGAAAAAAAATCAGGCTGAGGCACAGATCTGGTTAAAAAAAAACCAACTCCCACAGCCTTGACAACAGAGTAACTATAGAGACAAGACACCATCGGGAAGTGCTTTGTAGGAGCACGTAAGGGGCTGAACACCCACTTTGTTATACAAGGGTCGGGGCAATTTTGTTCTTGGGAGAGTGGGTGAAGTCCCACGGGGCAAGGGCAAGGACTTTGGAGAAGGGCAAACTTCTGCAGGCTCCTGACTGCTGGGAGAGAGAGCAAGACTAGAGAGGGGAAGACAATGAAGTAACTTGAAAACCGGAGTGAGCAGCTGTTCAGACAAAGGGAGAGAAATGGAAGGAGACACACTACTCTTGCAAGGCCACTCGACAGTGACAGCTGGAGCTCGAACCCCCTGGAGCCTGGCTTTCCAGGATGACTTCACTCTTGGGTACTTTATCCCTTACTTCAAAAAAGCAGCAGCCTAATGAGAGGGAAGGAAGCCACCCAACAGGATAGAAGCTCTGAAACCTTTGAAAAATGGGTTCTTGCAGCAGGGTCAAAACTGCTGCTGCAGGAAAAACCCTCAGCAGCATTCTGCACAGAGAAAGAGGAGCAGGAAAAGCGGTGGGGCAAGCAAGTCTGGAGATCTAGGAATGTAGGGGTAAACAGGGGTGCAGTGAAGTTTTTACAACGCAGGAGGAGTTCAAAGAACAGCACCAAGAGGAAAAATATTAAATAAAGCCTCTAAAGAGGTCATGAGAGTTATGGCACTATGCTCCAGGAACCCAGGTGAAAACTGGCACGTTTCCGAGTATCCACACCTAAAGCCTGAGGAGAACTGCCCCAGGATACCACTGGTGACTCTGTGGGGCACAGGCAATTCAGGCAAGCTTCACACCCAACATGCACATCCCAAGGAAGAGGGAGGACAGCCCTCGTGGGACTCCACACCGCCAAAATCCAACTGCTGCTGCATTCAGGCTCTGCTGAATGATGCTGTTATTGTACCCAATAGTATTGGGATGTTGTGGAAACTCTGTGTCCTTATCTCGGCACTGCTAAAGCTCCAGAGCTGGCACAAAGGCTAAGGCTCTCTCAAAGGCAGAATGTGCCAGACCAAGGAATGCCAGGGCTTGTGTTTCTGCTCCAGAGCAGCACCAAGCATCCTGCTTATTGCAGAGCGGGACTCTCCAGTGACACCAGCCAACAAACATCTCATTAGCACACTTAAAACACTACTAGCAACCAGTGAAACACAGCAACCTCCCCAATAGCTCAACCATGGAGCTCAGGATTCCTGTGGCACCAGACCTTCCTCTGGCAGAAGGTATCAGCAGAACCAAAGTGACCTTCCCAGCCTGGAACTGACATCTTAGTGGGAAAGCAGGCTAAAAAGCCAAAAGCAAACTCTAGCAATGACTGCTCCTATCCAGCAAGTCCTGCCGAGTTTCAGAAACAAACCCACAGCCTCAAAAGGTGGATAACTTCGGGAATGAACCCCTGAGCAGGAGGAGGACTAGGGATGAGACTGTGATGCCTTGGGCTTTAATTCTTATATTTTTCAAATCCTGCACTGCCTGGTGTGTAACTCTGAAGTTTTGTGTGCCCTGTTAGTTACTGTTCTCTCGTGCTGGTCAGACATAACAAACCCTCTCTAGGTTTGCTCTCCAAGGACAGCTCGATTGTCTCAGGCCCCAAAATGTGTAAACTAAAGCCTTGAGAGGAGGGGCAAACGTGGGGTAATTACATCATTAACTGAAATTATAACTGGAGAATTAACCCTGATACGCAAATGGACCAAACTTATAAAAGTGTGAAGAACCCGTGACCCAGGGTCCATCTTGGGTGTAGCCTTTGGACTGCCCAGGGTGTGCCTTTGAAGGCCCTTCAAATAAATACCTACTTTTATTCTCTTATTCTGGTCTAGCCTCTGTTTTTAGGTGGCCACCTCAAGGCATCAACTGGACTGGGAATGAGACATGCACTACATTTAGAGATGAACCTGCTCCCAGAAAAAGGGGACTACCACAGGTAAGGCAAGGTGTCCAGTGGGACACATCTCAGGAGATTAGTAAGGCTTCCCCTGCTCCACTGGCAGGTTGGAAGCTAAAAGCAGCACAAAGAGGACTGCAAGACTTGCAAGCAACTTGTGTTTTTAACACCCTCAAACAGCAGCAGAAAGAAGAGGTTTTAGGAGTGAACAACAAGACTGAGGCCGTGCACTTGGAAAACATCCCCCTTCCCCCAGGCTGGCAAGGAAACTAGCATTCCTCTCCAGGGTGGGCAAACAGCTGTGGTGAGAGGACAACTCCTGCTGCTTCCTTGCACTCACTCCCAGCTAATCTGCCTTGAGCAGCAGCTGAAGCCCACAGCTAATCCTGCCCACAAGATCCCCCCGCACAGCTGTCATTCCCTGCTGCTGGGGACGCTGCTCCCGTTAACACTGGCTTCCTGTTATTCTCCCTGGCTTCCTTTGAAGAGCCTATTTATCTGTCTAATAGCTAATGAGCAGAATACAACAGCCTATTTTTTGCACTGTTTAAAGATTTTTCATGGGGATGTTTCCTGCAGAGATTCTTTTCTCCAGCATATGACAAAGTTCAGCTGGCGGCTCGCTCAGAAAGGTTCATGTTTAAGGCAGAGCCTTGCAGAGAGAAAAAGCTTTGCTTAAAACTGGGCCATGGAAAGGGGATATGAGAGCTTTTCCAATAGTCACGTTGCAGAGCACACAGGTATTTGTGGAGGGAGGTTCACAGCATTGGCCACTCTGATCAGCATCCCTTTGGATCRATGGGAAACACTGCAGGAGAGCTGTGGAGCAGAATCAGCCTTTTTGTTATTAACATCTCAAACTTAGATCTAGACCAAGGAAAGATGAGATCATACCAGCCAACATCATTTCCAGAATTGAACTGGACTGTCCCCCAGAGAGGAACAACTCCAAACCACCCTGCAATGGACAATATTCACAGAGTGTTTTGAGATCTCTCACGAGGGTCTAAAGAGATACAAACCCTCTAAGCACAGACAGCTGTGCTTGTGGAAAAGAATGTCCCATTCACACTGGGACACGTTTCACCCTCCCACAGGCTCTCTGCTTATCTTCACCAGACAGCTTAGGACTGCTGTCCACATGTTGGAGCACTGGCTGAAAGGGCCAGAGGCTGGAAGGCTCCTTCACTAGTTTGGCGTGAAAAAACCAGGAAAGAAACAGCTGCTGGTGCCAGCTCTGGTGGTCCATGCTGTACTGCTTGAAGCCACAGCCTCAGCTGGCCTTCCAGATGTTTAAACAGGCCAAGCTGAGCACACCTGCCAAGGCACCCAGCCTAGACAGCTCCTCACCTCACCCAGGACACCGCTAGATAAACTCAGCCTAAGGTCAGAATAAAAGCCCGGATGCAGCTGTGATGACCACTCACATTTGCTCCAACCACTTCCCTTTCCTGTTGGAATTGGCTGATCATGCAGTTGATTCAAAATATTGCTCATTTACTGTTTCAACTGGCAAGAAACCAACACATGCCTCTCTCTAAATCTTGGGATGATGCTCGACTGTGTCCTGGAGTGATGGGAGAGATATTGGCAAAGGGGAAACTGATGGATGGAAAATTTTCCAAAGCAGCCATTCATTTGGGGTGTGTAATTTGGGATCTCCCTGGATTTTCCAGGGATGAAGTGCATGCATTCCATCCTTGTCCCTTTTCTAAGCGCCAGCTGCTCACCACATCTGGAGCAAAAGAGGGCAGGAGTAATCTCCACAGATTCTGAGCTGCTACTCCCAGTGACCCCAGGAGACAGGAGAATGAAAATCAGGTCTCAAGTCTGCTATTGAGCCCATCCTGTCCTTTCTCCCTGGGAGGAAGCAAGCCAGGCTCACACAGCACAAGTGGAGGGAATATTCTGCTGCAGCATTTTGGTGTCGTGCGGGGGCCGCAGGCACTCACAAGCAGCTTGAGTGGGGCTGCATGCCAAGGTAAAGCAGCTGGCACTCCAGCTCCAGAGGGAGCAAGGGATTCAAGCAGGAGGGTTGGAATTGTAAAAAGGCCTTTTTTACGCAAGTGATCTTGAATGGATGTGTGGGGGGGGGAGTTTCCAGCTCTGAGAGCTCTGGCTTACAGGCTGTGAGCTCCAGGGGTCCCATGATGGTGCTCCTGAAGACATCACGGCTGTCTGCCTGCACCCAGCTCCACAGATTTTTCCACACTGGGCAGCAGACAGCATCAGGAGAGCAGCAGATGTGCTCACAGAGCTGCCCAGCAYGGCAGCGAACAGCAGAGCTTTGCAGGGCTCTTACACACAGAATGAGGCCCTGCTTATCCCCAAGCACACCAGCAAACGGGTGGGGAAGCTCCCTTACCTGTATCCTGCCGGAATTGTGTCAAGCTTGGAATRTCGATGACATAGGGAGCCAAGGCGGGATCCGCATGTGCCAAAGGGATGCTGCTGACCAGCCCTGACCCCGAGCGCCGGCCCTTCTGCTGAGAGGCCTGGATAAACTGCTCAATGTAGCTGCAGACATTGCCTCGGTACGGCCTCCACCTGCCAAATTCATCCTGCCATTCCCACACAGCCACTGCCGTGGAGCTGCTGCTGTGCCCCGAGGCAGAACTGGGCGGTCCGGATGGCCCGGCTGAACTGCTTCCCGCTCCCTGAGCTGCTGCCATGTTCCTCCCTGAGGTCTGGAAACGCTGCGATTTGGAAGTGGCAGCTGCACTGGCCTTACACCATTTTCTCCTGGGGACCTGCAGCAAGAAACAGAGAGCACAGGGAGCTGAGAATGATGTCCTGAATCCCCCCACCCTGCACCGATATCACACAAGCCATCTGAGAGGGAAACAAGCTCTGACTTTCACAGAAGACGTTCACTACGGATTTAAGAGACTCCAGAGAAGCAGAGGCCTCAATACCCTGTGGCTGAGGGTGAGTGAGGTACCACCACTCACTCCCTGCCAATGCTGGCAACTTCTGCTAATTGAGAGCAAACGCTCTTCACTGAAACTCTGCTTCCTATGGTTTGTGGCACCAAACACCACCTGAGTCACCACAGATCTGTACCAAACCATCCCTGAGCCACTGCTGATCTGTGTCAGGCAGACCTGTAAGCCTTGGCATGAGTTCAGACAAACACTCACTAGCCAGGAGTGTGCCAAGGCAAGCTGCCATTCTGCCCCTTCCCCATGCTCAGCACTGGTCCTGGCAGCATTACACTGACCACCCCAATGTGGGCTGCCAAATGCTGGCCAAACACTCATTCACAGTAATGACTTAGTTACACAAGTGGTTCCCAAACTCTTCACACTGATTTGAGCTCCARGGCTACACCATCAGCTCCATTCAGGCTTCTGACCACTTAGTTCTGGCTCAGGATTAGTCCTGAGACTCCTTCTCTGCAGCATTATACATGCAAACAAAGCCAGAAGACAACTCTTAACGCACAGTTTGCAAATCACAGTACACATACTTCTTTAGTTGAGTGTGATCCCAGCAAAAAACACATGGGAAGGAGTACCAGAGAACCAGGAGGAACACAGAGCATAATCAACTGCCTGTGCCGAGGGCAGTGATTTAGTAGGTCCTCAAGATCAAAGCACACCTATCTACAGCTTCTCAGGCTGGAAAACAAGGAACATCTTGAAACAAGGGATAATCTGCATCAGAGACTCAAGCCCTTAAGAGATAATTTGGGGAAGAATGGAGAAGGGGTAGGAGCCCAAAGACGACAGACAAAGACACCAGACAAAGACACAAAGGCCAGTGAATAAATTCCAACAAGAAGAGATCACCACTCTCAGCCCCCAAGGGATGTAATAAGAGCAGATCCAAAGGCATCACATGATCACCGAGAAACACCAGAGGTCTGATATTTGACATTCCTTGTCTGTTGTGTCATTCCAAGGAATCCTGTCCAAACCATCTGGACACACATCTGTCCAAATGCTGGACAAGCACTTGGAGATCCCCACGTTGGTGCTCGTGTGTAGGTGGGTTTGGCTGTGAATGAGAGAAACTCATTTTGTTTTAAAATAAATTCGCCTTCTCCCTCCTGAGGTCTCACGTCATTGATTGCTCGCTTAACTCTCAGCAGTCAGCAGGGAGCTGCGAGCTTCCTTCCCATCCAATGGAAAAGTTCAGGTCTCCCAAGAGGCAGAGCAGCAGTGGGTGGCTTCCACTGGAGGATGCCATCTGCACAGAGAATGACATCCCTGCCGGATGGGGGAAGATCCCACGCTCCGTGGAGTGTCCCATCCATCATGCCCGTGTGGCTTGATAGCTTAAAAAAGACAGAGAAGGAGAGCGAGCGCAGAACAGACACACCCACACGTCTGCATTTATAAGAGGAAAGCAACACTTTCCCCAGGAATTCAGTGTAAATTAGTTTATGAGCTGCTCTGAGATTTTTACACAACACCCCCAGCTCAACTGGTCTTGGTGACAAACCGCTCTGGATCGCCAAGATCCTACCCTGGTCTCTGCTATTAATCTTTTCCTTGTAATCCATTCTCCCCTAACACACCAAGGACAGTTATTTTACTGCTCAAAACAGCAAATTAAGACTTAAGGTATCAAATCCAACACCTGCCTCTGCCAGTTCTTTTTATGGCAGGTTTCACACCAACACTTCTCCACCTCAAGGACCACCAGCATTGTCTGTGCTCAACTCAAAGCCAAAGCCAGGCTGTGGCATTTTCTGTCCCACCCACCTGGACTAGGTGTTCTGAACCCCAAACACAGAACCAACACGTTTTTTTCCCCCAAAGTTGTTACCAAATATTCATCTGCAGCTGCAAGCAGAGCAGAGCAGAAGAGGGAGGCTGTGAGGAGGGAGTCAGCGATTCGTTTTCCTTCCTTTCTGAAACAGCAGCAGGAAATGCAACCAAGAAGACACCGCAGCACAAAAGCCACCTCCTTCCCGTGCCACCTCACACTCGCTGGGGTAACAGCTGGGTGACAACAGCCTATCCCTCACCCCGGCGTGGCAGCGATGCTGTGAATCCTGGACCACACGTGAAGGTACCCGGGCTGGCTGCACGTGAGTGTCGCGTGCTCCAACATTCACTTCCCCATCAGAGTGGAAAAATATTTCCTGTGCTGGGACTGCTGCTCCAAAGGAGGAGCGAGGGGCGTATTTCAGCCTCCTGCCAGTTCTTGCTGAACRCTGCTGGAGCCAGCAGCTGTTTGCGTGGATTGGGAAGCGAGGAATGCAGGAGAGCATCAGCAAGCSAGAATTACACAAGTCCTGGAGTAATGGCAAACGACAAAGAAAAGGCCTAAAGTTGTAGTTCCTGACTTCTCTTTGAGAATTCAGCAGCACACAAATATTAAAAGCTGAAAAATGCAATACTGGAGCTGCTTGTACAGTGTTCAGCGCTACACCMCAGCAGAAAGGGTTTGGGGAAGAGTGGGACGTAGTTTGGGATGTGTTACACATCCCAGCTCACATCTCTACTCAAATCCCATGGACTAGAACACTTCACCTCGAGCTTTAAAAAYACCTTGAAAAGCTGAAATTCACATCAACCCAAAAAGCTCTTATTCAYCAAACAATCGTGGTTCCAGTCAGAAATCCTCTGGGCCACCCTTCCCCCAGCGAAAACAAAACCCTGGCTAATTCAAGTGCAGACTTAAATATTCCAGCCAGATGCCCTTCACTTTGAAGGTATTTGGTAACGTGGGCTCAGAGCTTGAGTTTGGATTTGTTTGGTTGGAACTTTACACCCAGCACAACCTCTGAAACATTTGTCCACATGGCTTTAATTGGGGACTTGGACAGGAAAAGAACTGAGTGCATTTCAGACGTGTTTTCCAACAGTTTCACTCCCYGCTCCTCAAGCTCCAGCAAATGGTGGTGAGAAAGCTGGAAAAGGGGGAATTAAAACCTTTGAAAGCTGTGTTTAATTCTCTGTTCTACTTCCAGAAAGGAGAATTTTCTTTCGCTTTAAATGCAGGATCTTAAAATTCATGGGTCTGAGATGATTTCTAAAAATGCCAACTCCTTTTTTAAGTTTCTGAACTTGAATTGCCAGCGCTGATAAAAGTTTTCATGAAATGCAAGCTTGTACCTGGAAAAGAAAAAGAGCCTTGGGAGCTCTTGAGCCTGGCTGAATTAAAAATAAAACCCACCAGATTGGTAAAATAGAGACTTTTCAGCAGGTAGTTCAGAAAAGAGAGTGCCCAAGAGAGATTTGTTAAGCGTCACTACACCACTTTGAGAGACAGGACTGGGAGGGCAACAAAGATCCCATGGGAAGAGATTACACAGGGATTAGGGGAGCACRTAAAGCACAGGGCTGCCCTAAGACATGACCCTGTGCAGGGGGCACGACTGGAGCAGCAYTGCCCGTGCCCTGTGCTCCCCGCCCCGACCCCAAACCACCCAGCCAGGGCCCCCACAGCCCCCCACACCAGCTGAGCTGCACTTCTGGGCACAGCAAAACCTGATGCAACAGGGTTGGAAGCTCTTGCCAGGTAACTCATACCCAAACACACCTTTCCTTACACAAGCACCCAGCACCGATTAGCAACAACCGAAGAGAAAGAAGAGAGGGGGTCACGGTAATAACTCCAAGCACGCAGATCCATCCCAGTCCTGCCCTCTCCCAGCCTCTGCTGATCCTCACGGCACGAGGTGGCTGGGTTGACAGCCAAAACAACAGAAGAAATAAACCCGGCTGCTCCAAACCTGGACTGCTTCCATTCAAAACAAGCTTTAAGCGAGTTCCCCTCGGAGGGGGGAAAAAAGAGACGGCAACTGAGGCGGAACAAAGCGTTTGCCTGTCAGTTAAGCCGAGGGCTGGTTTCGGGCACGGGTGAATAGGAAAGCTGAGGCAGCGAGAAGAGGGCAGGTACACCCAGACACAGGATTCCACCTGGACACGGCATCACACCACACTTTGCGTCCAACCCGACCACTCCTGGGTCCTTCCGGGCACCGAGGCGGGTTATTTATTTGTGGGGAGACCGCTGAAGTGTGAGGTGCGAACCTGGCACGATCTGGAGGGCCCCTCCAGCTCCCCAACGGCTTCACTCGCGGCAGGAGCTCCTGGAGCTCCGGAATGGCCAAGCCGCGTCCCGCCTCGGGGAGCCGGTGGCTCGGGGCCGGCCCGGCGGGGGCCACCCGGCCCTCAGGGAGCTCCCCCCGGCCCTGGGCAGCATCCGCCACCCACCGCAGCCGCCTGCCGGCTCCGACCGGCCCCCCGGTACCACGGACACCCCCAGGCTCTGCGGGTGCTGAGGGGTGTCCGGGAGGCACCGACCGCCCGGGAGCTGCGGAGGGGCCGGGGCTTGGTGCGAGGGGAACGGCGCCCATGCCCCCGGGCCGACGGGATGCCAGGCAGGCCGGGCCCGAAGCGGCCGCAACGGCCCGGGCGGTCCCTCACGAACGGCCCGGGCTGCGCGGCACAGGGAACGGGGTGCCGGGGGTGCCCGCCCGGCGGTGCCCCCCCCGCGAAGCCAAGCCAAGCCAAGCCCAGCCCAGCCGCCCCTGCGTCCCGGCGCCGCTGTCCCCCCGTCCCGTCGCCCCTCACCCGGCCCGTTCCCCCGGCCCCTCACCCCGAGCAGGGCCCGGCGCTGCCGCTCCCGGCCCGCGGTCACGGAACCTCCGCGCGTGCGCACGCGAGGCCGCCGCGTGGGGGGGAGCGAGGTGAGGGGGCGGGGCCAGGGGGGCGGGGCCAAGGGGGAGGGAGGGACGTGATTGGTGGAGGCGTGAGGGAGAGTAACGGTGAGTGTGAGGCGGTGCGGGAGCGGGTGTGATAATGAGTGTGATAATGATAATGAGTGTGATAATGAGTGTGTGATAGTGATAATGTGTGTGTGAGAGTGTGAGTGTGAGACAGTGTGCGGGACCAAGCGTGATAATGAGTGTGTGATAGTGATAGTGATAATGAGTGAGTGTGAGAGTCTGCAGTACCGAGCGTGATAATGAGTGTGTGATTGTGGTAATGAGTGTGATAGTGAGTGTGTGACACTGAGTGTGTGTGTGTGTGCGATAGTGAGTGTGATAGTGTGAGTGTGATTGAGTGATAGTGTGTGATAATGAGTGTGATGGTGAATGTATGATAGTGTAATAGTGAGTGTGATAATGATATGTGTGTGCAATAGTGATAGTGTGATAGTGATGAGTGTGTGTGATACTGTGTGATGGTGTGAGTGAGAATGTGTGATAGTGAGTGTGACAGTGAGTGTGTGCTAGTGACTGTGTGTGATAGTGTATGATAGTGAGTGTGAGATAGTGTCAGTGAGTGTGCACGAGTGTGATAGTGAGTGTGCAAGGGTATGATAATGACTGTGATAGTATGTGTGATAGCATCTATGATAGAGTGTGATAGTGTGTGTCAGTGAGTGTGAGTAGATGTGGAACAGTGTGATTGTGTGAATGATAGTGACAGTGATAGTGTGTGTGAGAGAGAGAACTGATGGTATGTGTATGTGGGATAGTGGGGGTGTGAGTGTGACAGGGTGTGATGCTGTGGGGGTGTGTGTGAGTGTGTGTGACAGTGTGCGTCCATGTGTGTGTGATACCATCCATGGGAGTGTGATATTGTCCGTGTGAGTGTGATACCATCCATGGGAGTGTGATACCATCCATGGG
>RAHM01000163.1:1681212-1699201 GCA_003713295.1 Parotia lawesii
AGTGTGATACCATCCATGGGAGTGTGATACCATCCATGGGAGTGTGATATTGTCCGTGTGAGTGTGATACCATCCATGGGAGTGTGATATTGTCCATGGGAGTGTGATACCACCCATGTGAGTGTGATACCATCCATGGGGGTGTGATGTTGTCCATGTGAGTGTGACACCATCCACGGGAGTATGAGCATGTGTAATACCGGGAGTGTGAGATGCTCTGGATGTGTGATACCATGTGCAAGGGCTTCTGAGTGTGACCACGTGTGTGATGGGGTGTGTGGTACATCACCAGTGCAGCCCGTGCTGCAGTTTAACACCTCTGGGTGCCGGCTGTAGGAGCTGCTTTCTCCTGTGGGAATGTGGATGTGATCCCCGGACCCAGATCCAACCTGGGTTAATCAGCTGCTCACTACCTTCATTTACACCCATGTAAATCCGAAGCCAAGCCCTGGAGATACCTGTTCCTTGTTTGGGATGAGGATGGTGAAACACAACCCCGTGTGCCACAGATCTCTCCAACAACACAGCACTGCTCCCTCCCAGCTGCTGCACCTCCATCACCCCCCCTTGCAAGACGTGTGTGTTTATTTAGGGATTCCTTTGATCCTGGAGCATCTTGGAGGGTGCTGGATTACTTCTTCAGGCTCTTTTGGAGGTAGGTCAGACCCCACCTGGGTTTTCTCCTTTCCTAGGACCCCCACCGAGACATCGGCAGCAGTGATTAAAGAACCACAGAACCATTTAGGTTGAAAAAGATCCTTGAGATCACCATAATTCCTTCTGAACCAGGAAGTGTTCACCAGTCCTTATCAAATTACTTTAAACCTCCCTGGACTTTACACCCAGCAGCACTGATTCACCTGTGCCATCATACACCTGCCCCAAAAGGCTTATAAAATAAAGAACATTATGTTTGGACTCAGTAGCTACAGCAAAAAATAACACACAGAACCACTTTAAGCTGTAGGAATGGAGGGATATTATAAAACTCTCCTTCCGGGGTTAAACACGTGAGACTCATCTTTACAGAGCCGGAATAAGGTTGGTTTTCATCCCAAAATGTACAATGCCAAGCAAATAATGACAGCTCCAGTGAAAACCCTCTGGAGCTGCATCCCCCCACAGCTCAGCCTCGTATGCAAATGCCCATGGATTTTTCCGCTCCAGGATGGATGAGACTGTCACATACTTGAGTTCAAAATACTCACAAAGTACTAATAATTGCCAGAAGTGATTGATAGCCTGCTTGTAATGTGTCTGCTTAAGCAATAAGTTTCACATTTACAACTCAGGTTCTTGGGATTCCTGTCTCCTGCGGCTGTAATTAGAAACTGGAGAGCGATGCAAAGGGGTTTTTTTCCTGAAAAATAGATAGGAATGCTTCATAAAGCCGTGCTGGGAGCAGACTATGTGATCCACGTGGTGGCATGGGTGGACAGTTATTAAATATCCTGTGATGCTAAATAGGAAAAGGTTTCAGGGAGAACTGAGGATGGTGAAGAAGGGTTTCTATAGAGACTTGCAGATCTTCACAGCCTGCCTGGGAGACAGAGGGGTGCTCCCAGTGAGGAGTCCTGGCTGGTGAGAGAGGCTGGGCGAGGGCTCAGGGTGATGCTCCAGGCTTGAAGGGTGCTACAGATAAGGGCTGCAGGGTAGGGGAGAGCAGAGGTGAATTGGGTGCAGCTCCTGGGTGGAGGGAAGGGCTGTACACTGGAGATAAACCAGTCAGGTGGTGGCTGAGCTGTGGGAAGAGTCTTAAATTGCATTGGATTTATTTAATTTTTTATTTTTGAGCAGGGATTCATGATCCGATCTTGCATCAGGGCCCCTGGAAGGTTTTGCCAGGCACAGTGGGTGGCTGTGGTACCTCATCTCAGCACTGCAAGTGCATGGCTGGTCCTCAGTCTCCCTTTTCTCACACCTCTCCATCACTTGTCCGGTATCCCACAGTGATCCGACGACTTGAAGGGGATTAACAGAGCCATGGACAACATGAATCCAGGGTCTGGTGACCAGCTGAGCCTGTCAGACCCCACTGCACAAATTCCTCCAACTGTTCTGTGTGAGGGTGGCTGTAAAGATCCTCGATGATCCTTGAGTCAAAAAGGTGAACCTCGGTGTCCTGCTGTCCCTAAGGACCCTGTTTTCACAGGGATGCAGACCTCACAATCCTCGCTGCCTGCAAAAATATTTTATATTTTACATGATTTTTACCTTAATGATCCACAGATTTTAACATAGTTCCATATGCATTTTTTTTTCCAGCTGGATCCCTTTTCCCCCATGCTGTTCTTTCCCACACCCTTCTCTGCATGCTCCCCAAATCAGTATGCAAAGCACTGAGTCCTCCAGCATGGCATCACCTCCTGTCTGATCCATCCACACACTGGGGTAACCAGCCAAATATTTGCCTTCCCCCTGTTCCTTTTCTTGCAGTGGTGCTGGAAGGCTGTTGAATTAATTTCTCCATGGCTGCTCCCTCTCACACGGTTTTGGCTTGAGGTCCTACACTAATGTCTACAAAACCTGATGCCTGAGGCTCTGTTAAATTGCCAGGCTCAGCCTGGTGCTCCAGGGAATAGCCTGGCCACTTAGGAAACTGCCTGTCCAAGCTCTGCTGGGATTGCTGCAGCACTTTGAGTTCRCAGCCCACTCAATTTCAGATTAATTTCCCCGAGCAGACAAACCCAAAGTGACAGGAATTAGGAAGAAATTCCTCTGCAGGCGAAGGATAATAGGTGAAATTTCGTTTCATTTTCCTCTGCAGCAGCTGCTGCTGGTTCCTAGCAGGGACCGGTTAGACAAAGCAGGGATGGATCTGGTGTGGGCATCCCACTCCTTGCTCTCCATCCCCTGGGATTTACCCGGTGAGAGGGACGTGTTCCTCATCCCTGCTGGTAGTGGGAGATGCCCCATGAGCTCAGCTAAGCTGTGTCCCACTGCCTGCCTTCTCCAGGGAAATCACAGAATCATGAACAGTTTATGTTGGAAGGGACCAGCTCAGGTTGTTCCAACCCCCTGCTATGGGCAGGGACACCTTCCACCATCCCAGGTTGCTCCAAGCCCCACCCAACCTGACCTTGAACACTTCCAGCATCCACAGCTTCTCTGGGCAACCTGTGCCTCACCACCCTCATCATAAAACATTCTGTCCTTATGTCCGTTCTAAATTTGCCATTCTCATTTTAAACCTTGCCCCTTCTCCTGTCATGCAGACCCTGATCAAAAGGCTCTCTCCATCCCTGCCTTTCCTAAATCCAACCAGGAAACTCCGGAGCCGAGTCCTCTGGGTTGTGTGCCTGTCTCACCTGCTCTGGCCACCCTCTCCTCGCCGTTAGTACTAATTATGGGCAGAACTCATCCCGCTCTGCCTTCTGCCTGCTTTTCCCACYGCTCCGGAGGTCTCTGGGGGATCGCAGTGGAGCTTTCCCCTCTCTTCCCGAATCCAAGCCTCTCCCCGCTGTCGCAAGCGCTTCTCCCTGCAGCTGCGTGCCACCTAGTGCACGCTCAGCCGCCCGGCAGCCGACAAGGCAGGAGATCCGTCCCTGCGGAGCTTTCCTGGAGCTAAATGAGCCTTTAAAGGTCCCTTCACAACCCAAGCTGTTCCATGCAGCGTCAGGCTGGGGCACGGCATCTCCGTCCCACGCAGGTTCCTGCACGGGCAGGCAGCGATGTCCACCCCATCTGTCTTGTCAGCCTGGCTGTCCCCACACAGGTCATCACTTCCCAATCACCCACTTTGGCACAGTTTGGACTGTCTGGGGTGAGTTTAAAAGCACTGAGGCTGCAGCAGTCCCACCTCACAGCAGCGATGCTGCAGCAGCAGTGGGATGCGTGAATTCCTCAGGGCTGGCCGAGAAGCCAGCGAGTGCTGGTCCCAATGGACAAGTCATGAAAATAAATATACCTATATAAATACGTGCATATATATAACAAATATATGGCTGCTGCCCCATAGGATCCTGCTGCCGAGTGAGGTTTCACCCCGCAGAGGTAATGGCATGCAGAAAAGGGAGTTATAGACATACCCTAAAGCTCACGGTCCACAGTGAGTGACTGAGGGCACCCAGCTCCCTGTTCCCCATCCCCTCTTCCCCCCTGCGATCCGTTCCTGCTCCTCCCCAGCCCTGGATGCCGGCCGGAGCCCACGGCATGGGTCTGCTGCCCTCCGGAGAGCCTCCTGTCAGCAYCGCGTCCTTGGGCTGCTCTTTCCCACCTGGCTGAGGTGCTTTCTGCAGCACGTCGGGCAGGAAGCAGATTAGGGAGGAACAAAGGTGATTTTGTCTGGGGATGGGATGGGTACCTCTCCCCGAGCTCCAGCTTGCTGCAGCCCAGGGCAATGCTGAGCCTCTCTGGGGGCTTCCACTGCCCTTTCCTCAGCCCTGCCCTTCCTTCAGTACTCATAAACTGCCAGAAAACACCTTAAAATTAGCTCGTGGTTCCCAAATAGCACAGGGGTGTGCTGGGAGCACAGCTCCAGCTGCACCGAGGCGGGGCTTGATGTCAAGGCAGGGAACCAAAATGGTCTTATACTGGATTTACATCTTTCTCTTCTTCCAAGGCTGCTGGACACAGGCTGGTTTGGGGCTGAGAGCTCTCAGGACCCTACATTGCAGGATCGCATCCACTGCCCGTGCCCTGGAGCAGGAGGAGGAGCAGAGGAAGGAGGGGAGGCTCCATCCTGCTGTAGATGCAGCATTTTTCGTGCCGGTGCTCCCCAAAGTGAAAGCAGCAGCAGGAACCCCCTAAATACCCAGTGATTTAGCTCAGCGATCAGCAGGGGAATCCCGTCATTCGTTGTAAGCCGGCTAATGGCTCGAAACAGCAACTGGTGTTCCCAGCCCTGTCTTTCCCTCCTGGCAGCAGGAAAATGCCTTTTGTTTCAGCTTATGGCTTTTTCATATGGCACCAGGCTCTTCTTTACATCCCCAATGCATTTCCTGGCCATGGTACAGCCTGGACCAATGAGTTTATCTCTCCTCTCTGTATTTTCTCAGCTAATCAAAAAGGGAAATCGGTTTGGATTTTTGGTTTTGGTTTTGGTTTTGGTTTTGGTTTTGGTTTGGGTTGTTTGTTTTTTGTTTTTTTTTCTGGAGGCCTTGTATTTTCTGCAGTTTTGTGAGCCACTTGTTTTCCCCAGTTTCCACCCATGGCCGAGCTGCTGCCAGAAAAGAGGTCTGCTGGAGATGCCACCCACTGCCATAGGAAGCTGTGGCAGATGCTGCTCATGGCACGTGGCAGCTGCTGAGTGGATGCGGGGATGGCCCTGACCCCTCCAGAAGCTTCTCTCCCATGAGCATCTCTGATGTCCCCGAGTGTCCCGGAGTGTCCCTGCCTGAGCAGGCAGCAGGACCATCAGGAAGCACAAAAAGAGCTTCTTTTTTTCCTGGCACACAAGAGACCAGCTTTGCTGTCCTGTGGAATTTTATAATTAGCCTTTCTTATGTTGTGGCTGCTCCTTGAATAAGGCTGGCTGTGTTTTCTTTTCCTCAGAGCAGCGTAATCCCCCAGCCTGATACTGCCAAGCCACTCAAAGCACATGCAGGAATGATGCAGACATGGAAAAGGGCTGAGATGCTGCCCCAATGCCTGGAGAAATCCTGGACAGAGTGGAGAGCATCTTATCCCTGCATATCCACATTTTGCTCCTGCTCTGCAAAACCTGGGTGTGGATTGATGCTGGAGCTGATGATTCCCAGTCCATGGGCCCTGGCAGACAGCCAGGACGGCGGGGAGTTTGTCAAAGTTTAGGTAAAACAGACTTAAAAGGCACCTTTGAAACTTGTGCTCATGATCTGGTTAATTAGAACTTTGCTGCTACTGGGGAATAAAAGTGCCTAATTGCTAATTACTAAATCCCTGCAAGAAAGGAAGAGCAGAAGCAGTTGGCGACAGTCGTAGCCAGAGCTGGCTTTGTGCAGAGTTAAAATATGAAACCCGGGCTTTTTAGGGCATGTCGAGGTCTGGGCTTTGCATAGGAGCCAGTGAAAAATCCAGCAGCAAGAGCCACAAGGCAAATTCTGCCTCCTGTGAGAACGAGGGCGGGAATCATGTGGCTCATAAAATCAACTTGTTCAAAACCAAAAGCACACCAGACTCCTAAAATTGCTGGAGAACTTAAGAATTCATAAGACTGGGAAACCCAGTATGTTTGGAGGTTCCTTTTYCGTGGTCTTCAAGGCTGATGAGACCCAAGAGTCTCACATTATCTGGCTTTTACTTTCAATGATGGTTAAAATGGTTAAAAATCTGTAATAGCTAAAAATTATCAAATATACACAGTTATTTTTAAAATAAAGAGATGTCCTGGTCAGGAGCAGAAGGAGACAACTTGAATGTGTAGAGCAGGAGGTGATGCAGGTGGATGGGGAAGGTTTCCAGCCACAGGACATCCCTCACCACAGGCTGGTGAGGGATAGGTCAGGTTCCTCTAATGTCCTCAGCAGAGATGCCTTGGATGGTCAGACAGGAAAAATCCTGAAAAAAGGGACCTCTAAAGGTAATTTCTTGCCTAGGAACAGGCAGGGAAGACCATGGTTTGCCCAAGGAACAGGTCTCCAAGTCCCCCAGGCAGGGAAGGAGGTTAGAACCATCCCCTCCTGCTGCATCCCAGTGCTGGCTCAGGCACCGACAGAAGGATTTCCAGCCAGATGGTTATTGCTGACTTCCTCTCCAGGTGGGCACTCAGACAGCCGAGGAGGGAGGTGGGAAGCAGCTGAAAAGCCCAAATCCTCTGAAAAAGCTTTTTCCTTCCCCTTGAGGCGTAACCCAGGCTCTGCCAGCACCCAATTTAAGGATGTGTCCCTGCCTGCCTCCCTGAAACCCGAGCCATTCCCTCCCCGCCATGTCTCCTTAGCGGTCTTCCCTCTCTTCTCCTCTTTCTGCTTCTTCTTCRTCTTCTTCTTCCCCCTTCTCCTGCTCCCTCTTTTTCTCCTTTGCTTTGGGAATGATCTGTCCCAGGATGGGTTGCAGGGCTGCCATCCTGCTGTAACCCAGCAGCAGCAGCCCCAAAAGTGCAAAGAGATGACAGCCTGGAGCTGTTCCGTTGATGGATGAGATCCATTTTCTACCCCCTTTCTAATTTTTTTTTTAATTTACTAAGCAAGATCTCACCTAAAGAAAAGAATTCCTGCCTTATACCCATTACACCTTACTGGGAATATTAATTTCAAATTTTTTTTTTAATTTTTTGTAACTAACTAGCCAGCTCCTTCCTTTATTTCAAAAGAGGACAGGTATTCCTGGGATTTGATACACCCCTCTTTACGCTGGAGAGGAAATACCAAACAGGTATGTGGATTTATGATGCTTTTGTTTAGGTCAGAGTGGTAATTACAAATAATGATCTGGCGGGGTGGTGGCAGCTGAAAAACTGTGATTTCTCCTGAAGTTGTTTAAATAGTTAAAAAGTGGGAGAAGTGATAAATAGAGAATGGAGGTTCACTCCAGCTCTGGCCAAGGGGTACAAAGGGGACCAAAAGGGATGAAAGAAACTGTGGGATCTTGTGTCCGGGTGGGAGGAGGGAGTTCTCATTGAGGGCAAAGAGCTGGCTGAGCACAGTGTGTCCTCTGTGGTGTGTTTTTTGGGGTGAAAGCAGGGACTTTCTGTGCCCCACGTTAAAGCCCTGGTCCTCTCCTGTGAGTTTTGTACCATCCCTGGTGGTCAGTGCTTGTGCAGGATGGGGGTGATGGAGGATTCGCTGCTCCTTCCGTCGGGTCCATGGTGGGTGGTGGCTTCACAGGACACCTGACAGCTTGAAAACYTTGCTGTGAAGGGACTTCCATAAACCCACATTCAGCAACCCTTTAAATCATAGCATCATCACAGAATCATAGAACGGGTTGGGTTGGAAAGGACCTTAAAGCTCATCCCATTCCACACCCCTGCCATGAGCAGGGACACCTTCCACCATCCCAGGTTGCTCCAAGCCCCATCCAACCTGGCCTTGGACAATTCCAGGGATGGGGCAGCCACAGCTGCTCTGGGCAATGTTAAAAGGGATGCTGTGTTTTGCTACAGTTCCACGATGACTAATTATGGCTTAAAAGCTGTTTTTAATCTGTGGGCATTCTGAAAGAGCCCCAACAYCCCTGCRTTTAAGGAAGGAGCTTCAGTTTGCAGCTGAATCCTGAGCGTTGGGGTGAGGATTGAGAAGCAGTTGGAAAAGCACAGACGGAGAAGGAAAGTTGGGTTTTTACCTCTTCGGGGTCGGCCGTGGCACAGCACCGCAGTGGTTAATGCCCGCTGCCACCCTGCCAGGGAGCAGGAACGCGCTGGCTCCAGCACAAAAGTGGCCGGCGATGACAACGTCCCTGCGAGCAGGACGCGATGCCGRGGTTTGGCCGGGGCAGGGCGGCGGAGGGGCCGTCTGTCAGCCCTGCCCCGCTGGAGAGAGGGCAGGGCCCGTGGGACAAAAGGCGACATTATTCGGTGCTTCAGGAGGGATGAATGGAGTATTGAAAGCCACCACCTCAGCGAGTAGATTGGTTTTCAGCCCCCATCACTGAGCTGTCTGTCTGCTGGTGAGTCTCCTCCAGAGGCTTGGTCAGCAYGAGCTGAGCAGAGAGATCAGGGAGATGCAACAGGGCTGTGTCCCATCCATGCGGGCTCCTTCCTGCACCTCCAACACCTCTTGCTGGTGCAAGACCCTTTGGTCCACCATCATCTCTCCCTAGTGCAGGCAACGAAGTCAAAGCCTTGGTCTGGAGGCTCTGGAGCCCACCCAGCCCGTGGTCTGGAGGGACCTTGGCTGGGTGGGCACCAGCAYACGGCCCCACCTGGGAGCTCTTCTCATCCCATGCCTCCACATGGGAAAACCAGGAGCAGCAAAAGGCTGGATGAGGGGTTTCTATGGGAAGGAGGGTTTGGTCGCTGATACTGTGGATTTCAAAGACCTTTCCCAAGTTTCTGACCACCAGCAGATGCCTGAAGTGGCAGCAGTAGGTGTGCATCCCTTCAGGAGATGGTGTGCCCCGTGCGGGCTGGAGGGACTAATTTTAGGGCTCCGCTTAGCTGAGCCTGACAGCCCGGCTTTGGAGCCGGCGTGCGGGAGCATCCTCACGATGGCACTGCTCCCCCAGCGCACGCTGCCGCCAGACCGGCTGCTGGGACCGCCGGGATGTCGCTCTGGGCTCCCAGAGGTGTCCCGGCCAGCAGGACCAGCACCCATCCCCCTCCCAAACAGCCTGCGAGTGAGACAGAGCTGGAAATCCACCGCTTCGGCAGTGAGCGGTAAATGAGGGGGAAATGGAATCTTAAGATATTTAATCTCTTCCTCATTTTCTGCTGACATTCCCTATTGCTGAGTTTTATCTCGCAGATGGGGTACGGCCCTTCAGCTTCATCTTGCCACTCAAAAAAAAAAATCTCTTGTTCTCAATAAACCCAGCTGGAATTTCTTTTCACGTGTCTCCTGGTCACTGCTCCTGGAAATATTGAGGAGGGACGTGTTCACTGGTCCTGCACGGCCCTTGGTGACCGCAGGCTCTCCTGGCCGCCACCACTAACACCGCTGTCTGCATGTTTCAGGGAATTCTCCTCTGGAAATTCGCCTGCAGGAGGACTGACAAGCAGCAATGACACTCGGTCCCTGTCCGGACACCCGGCACGAGGTGCCGGACATCGAGGTGCTGCCTCTCTCCTTGATGCCAACCACGCTCCTCGTCCTCCTCCTCCTCCTCAGCCCCACCGGTGAGCTCCTGCCTGAGGCAGCGGGAGGGATTTTAGGCACCCGCGATCCCTCTCCAGCTCTCAGATTTGTGGGCAGATTTTCTCCAGGAGCAGGATTATTGTGGTGTCCCCTACAGCGCTGAGTGTGCACAGGGATGGAGCGAGCAAGTTCAGCTCTTATCTCCCACCGTGACCCAGGTGTAATGGCAAGCCCAGCACTCAGAACAGGCAGGGGAATGGGGCAGGCAGCTGCCAGCACTGGGGACAGAGCAGTTCTGGGCTCCGGAGCGGGCGGCACCCTTGGGAAGATGCTGATGGCCAAGGGATGCTCCTGGGCTTGCTCCCAGGACTTGTGGGACCGGTCCTGCCCAAGGAAACAGGTGGAATGAGCACCCATCCCCTGAGGACAACGGCCTCCTCTCGCTCCTGGCAGGCGCTGTCCAGCCAGGCTGGGAAGCATTTAAATCGACCTGGGAAAAGCCATTCCCACTCTGGAACGCGGCTCCGCACCAGCGCTGTGGCAGCGTGGTTATCCCTGTGTGACTCTGTCCGTGTAATTACAGCCAGGCGGTGGGGGACGCATTCCTGCCTCAACAATCCCGCGCCGAGGCACAGCCAGCCAGAAAACTGGGAATTCAGGTGTAGTCAGACATCCTAATTGAGTTAAATCGGGTTTTACCTTCCCACCCCCTCAGCTGGTGCTTCCCTTCCCCCTCGAGATGCTGCGGCAGCATCTGCGCCCACACTCGGGGTGTGGGGGCCCTGAGGGGACCCTGGTGGCTCTGTCGCTGTCCCCTGCATCGCCTGGCTCTCCTGGTTCTCTTAATTAATGGGCACAGATTAGTCGCTAACGAAGGGCGATTTGTCCTCCCTTTCGGTGGTTTTGTTTAGCAGCGGTGTTTACTCGAGCAGTTTCCCCTTTTTCTTTTGGCTTTGTGAAGCTGGATCAGAGAAACATGGAGGGCTCTATCTCTTCTCAAAAGAGACAGTTTTCCCCTCGTTCCTCATTATTGTAGACACACCAGGCATATTTTTTTCAGATCTCTCCTGACTTTGCTGGAGGATGCTCTTAAATGAATATTTCAGAGCTTTGATTTCGACTTAAAGGGAGATGAATATTTATCAATGTCCTTTTTATCCACTGCTTTTTCGGCACTGGAGTGGACTAGGTGTTAAAAATCAATACAAACCAGGATCAAACACTCTTCCTAGAAACCCTCACGCCTCCACATTTTTGGTGCAGAGGTGAGCTGAATTACCTCTCTCCTATTAACCAGCCCACGGGGCTGCTGTATCCTTCCCTGTCCTCTCCTGCAGAGCCTCTCTGCTCCCGTGTTCTCAYCTGTTTAATCCCCAATTCCTGCTGGAATCACAGCATCCCTTTCCATGCCTGGTCCAGCTGGATAGGGCAGGAACACCCGACCACGCTGGAGGTCCCCAAATGCTGCTGTTCATCCCAGCATCCCTGCTAAGTCATGGATACAGCCAGACAGTTGCCTTATTCTCCTTTCTCTTGGGGCTTCTAGGTCTTTCTTTGACAGCCCTGATTTCTGGCTGACTTAATGGTCTCCCAGGCAACGTCCTAGCGAGGAAAAGGGAGGTGGGTTCAGCTGCTCCCCTGTCCCCCCAGGCTCGCGCTGCTTCTCACGGCGGTGACATCCGCCTCCGGAGCGGCTGGGATTGACCTTCCCGTCACTGCTCGTAGGCTGAGCGTGAAGCAGGACAGGGCTGGTCCAAGGCAGTGGGAGGAAAAGAGGCCACGGAGGCACCACGGGTGTTGATCAGCCCTTRGGTGCTGTAATTAGCATGGAGGCATCATAGAATCAYGGGATGGTTTGGGTTGGAAGGGACCTTAAAGCTTCTCTCGTTCCAAACSCCCTGCCGTGGGCAGGGACACCTTCCACTAGGTTTGGAAGGATTTTGGAAGGTGTCACCCGCGGGAGAGGGTTGTGCAGGCAGAGCCTCAAGCCCAGGACACCTCGGATGCCCAAGGAGATCTGTGCTGGGCTCCAGCATCAGCCAAGACTTTGTGAACTGAGATGTCCTTGAGGTCCAGCCACCCATCCCAATCCACCATCCCCCAGGGCATCATGATCRTGTTCCTGTGACCTCCTGGACCAGCTGGAGCCCTCAGTGACCCATGCTGGCAGCATTCCAGGGAGGATCCCACATCACTGAGCATTGAGGCTGAGAGGGATTTTGTGCCTAAATAATGCCCAGACTGTGGGAGGGGGGTCCAGAGATGAGGACACATCCTGCATCCTTCAAGTGTTCACCTCCCTCTGGATGATGTTTGTTCACCCCCTAAGGTGGCTGCACCCCTTCAGTGGGTGTGTTGGTACTTGCATGTAATTATGGAGCTTCCAAAAAGGGGATTTTTTKGGGGRAAAAAARGAAATAATCAATTWAAATGCACATAGGGTGCAGCATCTTCCATCAGGACACCTCCAGTGGGTTTCTCAAGCTGGGTAGGATTGATTTTCCTTGTTCCTATCTCACCACACAAGTTTTCCATGGGGGAGATGGAGCAGGAGAATGCAGGAGCTGCCCAAGGCCCACAGCAAGGCAGCAATGGAGCCAGGGATGGACATGAAAGTCCCCAAGACATGGCCCAAGACAGGACCCACCTGGGGTGGCTTCTGCTGGCCACTGGGCTCGTCAGGGTCACACATGTGTCACCCTGTGCTTCACAGTCCCACCAGAGTCACAGTCACTCATATGCTGCCTCAGTTTCCCCACCTGTGAAGTAGATTAAGTGATGCCCTGGGGAAGGGTGTTCATTTTTTCCCCTAAAAACACCAGGACTTTGAAGGAAAGGGGAGGGTCCAAGGGCTGCTGGGTCCTGCCAGTCCCCCCCACACCCATCCCATCCCTGCTGCCATCACTCTCCGAGCTTCATCTCCTCCTCTCTGTGGAGAGCTGATCCCTTCTCTTCTCCCTTGCAGGCACCACCTCTGAGCCCGAGCTGTTGCCATTCCCAGGTGAGATTCTTCTCTTAAAGTCACTTTTCTCCAGGAAGTTTCATAGTTGAAAAATGCATTTTCAGTTAAAAGAAGGAATTTGGGGAATTTAAAGAAGGAAAGATATTGCTTTGGAACAAAAAGCAGCAAGAAGAAGCCAAACTTCTTTTACAGAAAGGAAATAAAGATTCTTTATTATCTCTATTCCGCTAATTATCCTGAGAGGAGTATTTTGCCACCTCCTGCTGAGTCCCTGTCCCTGTGCCACGCATCACACACAAGTAAATAATTCCCTTGATGTGGTGGACCCCGGGCACTTCCATGCCTGCTCCCCATCGCCAGCAGCTTGAGAGATCATCTCCATCCCACCAGGTCCCGTGGGGGACCAGCTCCGGACGCATTTGCTGAGGCTAATAAGAATTTACTAATTGCATCTTGTCACCTGTCACCTATTGTATGTCAACACGTGGTGCCACGTGTCTGCTTTTCCCTTCTCCCACTGGGTTTTTGCCCATCAGCAGGCAAGATGATGGAAGCACCACAGAGCCACAGAATGGTTTGGGTTGGAAGGGACCTTAAAAACCATCTCATTCCATGCCGTGCCATGGGCAGGGACACCTTCCACTAGACCAGGCTGCCCAAAGCCCTGTCCAGCCTGACCCTGGTGATGGTGCATCTCATTCCTGGATTGAGACGTGCTGTGTCTCCACATCCACTGCTTCCAGCAGATGAAGGGGAGCCCATGTCCCACCAGCAAGTGGGCAGCACCAAGCCAACAACCGCCTTGTGCTGCAGAGAAGGGACAGGATTTTATTTAAGGAGCAGGAGTTTGATGTAGATTTGCTCCCCATGGCCCACTGCCTGCTGAGGGACCTCTCTGTTCCCATCCTCCCAGAGATCCGTCTCGCCAACGGGCCCAGCCGGTGCCAGGGGCGAGTGGAGATCCTCTACAATGGCTCCTGGGGGACGGTCTGCGACGACGACTGGGACATCGTGGACGCCAACGTGGTGTGTCGCCAGCTGGGCTGTGGCCATGCCATCACCCTCCCGGCTGCCATGACCTTCGGCCAGGGGAGTGGGCCCATCTTCCTGGACAACGTGGACTGCAAGGGCTGGGAGGCAGCCCTGAGCGAGTGCTGGAGCCATGGCTGGGGCATCCACAACTGCTACCACTATGAGGACGTGGCTGTTGTGTGCAACGGTAACGAGGTTGGGTTCCCCGGGGGCAAGGAGAGCCGGGGGTTCCTGTGGAGTGCAAGACTTGGGGGCTGCAGGGGTCTTGGTGGAGCCCAAGAGTCGTATCACAGAGCCTGTTCCTCTGACCTGGGTCAGCCAAACATCCTCTGCATCTTCCTTTCACCCATCTCCTCAATCCAGGTCACTTCCCGGCTCCACAGGCTGGTGCTCCATAACGTGACCGGCCTGTTTTGTGTTCCTTGTCACTCCCAGCTCAAAGACTTTGCGCCCTCTCCAGCACAATCCCTGGGGAAAGAGCACATGCCCACCCACRCTCCTGCCTCTGAGTCAGTTGCTGCCCAACTGCTCTTTCCCCTTTTGACTTGTGCTTCTTTACATTGCTGAGCTTTTCAGTAGGAGATGTTCCTAAAGGTGAGAAAAGCAGCGGAAAATGTTTGAACTTGGCAAGTGAAAGTGGAACGGCTCCATGACGGCCCTTATGTACCCCACACACGTTCCTCCCTCACTATGCAAGGTTTGCTCATCAGCCAGGCATCAGCGAGCTGTGAAAGGGAGGCTGTGCAGACCTGGAGCAGCTGCTCCGTGAATCCCCACGTTCTGCAGAAGCAGGGCTTGGAAAAAGAGGGATGGAAAAGCAGGGATGCTGGGTTGGCTGGTGGGTTGTACCAACAGCAACCAGAGAACAGAGGTTGTGGATTGGGCAGGAAACTGGATCATGGCATTGTTGGAGAGGAGAGGTGGAAGGAGTGAAAAAGGAGGTGGGGAGCTGGGTCTGAGGGAAGAAGAGAGGCTGGAGGCGTTGGCAGAGAGCTCTGGGCAGGGCGGTGCAGCTGCAAACCCCTCTATTTCCCAGCTGGGGCTGGTTTGGTGCAGACCCTCCTGGAGCAGTGGGGTGGGAAGGGATCCCTCCAGCTCCGGGGTGGAGCAGCAGCAGGTGCCACCTCTCTGCTTCCCTTTGCAGAGTTCTCTCCCACGCAAGTCAGCGAAGGACCGACCACCAGGACCCTCATGGCCTCGGTACAGGATGGGGAAAGTAAGCTGCTCAKCTRTCATTGCACCTGAGGGCAGTGTCCYCTGCTGTCACCTGCTGCCCCTCTTGAAGCCTCCCAACCCTCCAGCCCTGAGGTGCAGACCCCCAGACCCCATCACTGTGCTGGCCATGGCCACACCCTATCCCAGAGCTTCCCAAGGCTCCCAAGCTCCGTTGCTCTAAAGCWTTGCCCCTTCCATGCTCTTTCTCACTCATTTTCTTTGCCATCATGGCCACAGCAGGGTCTGGGCTCACTGGCATCGCTGTGCCACGTGCAGGGACACCACGTCCTTCTCACCTCATGCTGCCACCCTCCAGGTGACGGCAGCATCCGCCTGGTGAGCGGCCCCGACACCTGCCAGGGCCGGGTGGAGATCTTCTACCGCGGGAACTGGGGCACCGTCTGCGACGACGACTGGGGCCTGAGCGACGCCAGCGTGGTCTGCAAGCAGCTGGGCTGTGGGCAAGCCCTGGATTACAAGAGCAATGCTTATTTTGGCTATGGAACAGGACGTATCCTCCTGGACAACGTCAACTGCGACGGCAGCGAGCCCTTCCTGTCCGCCTGCTACAGCCTGGGCTGGGGCATCCACAACTGCGGCCACCACGAGGATGCTGGGGTCATCTGCACAGGTACCAGGAAGGGCATCACCCTCAGGGTGGGGAAAAACCCAGGGAAGTCCTGGTCTCCAAGCAGAACTGGCCTCAGAGAGATGCTGAGGTGCCCAAGGCTGGGCAGGGACTGGGCTCTGCGCTGTAGGAGCATCCTTGCTCCTTATCCGCCCTCATCCTGGTTCTCCGGAGTAGCAACCCCACACCGAGAGCCTGGAGCACAGCCAGGGTGGTGACTTGCAGGGGAAATGTATCTGCCATGCTGCCATTTCCCTCTGCCATTTCCCTGCTCTGCTGGCTGGAAAACAAGCTGCCCGTGTCCGGAAGGAGGGAGCGGCTGCCAGGGGCCGGGCACAGCGCCAGGCCCAGCCTGCCTCCCCTTCCCCTCCTGAAATGATGTATTCCTGCCATTCTCCACTGATTACTGTTTATAATGTTAATAATCCCCCTGAATTCCCTCATTATCACGGCTAATGACGGGAGCAGTAAGTGCCAGTGCTTTCCCTTTCCCACTATTAACAGACAAAGGGGATGAYGTAGGACAAAAGGGACAATTTTTTCAGGCTGGTCCTTTCCTCCCTAAACATCCCCATCCCCTGTGGCACCTCCTCTGGGCACAGAGACAGCGGCACCACCATGCTCAGACCTTGCTCAGAGGGGCAGGGGATAATGAAGCATAAAAGGTAATGGATCCTGATGATAAAATCTCCCAGGTGTCACCTCTATCCCTCTGTGTCACCACAGGACTGGACACATCCACCATCACATCCTTCACCACCTCGGTGGCCCTGGACTCTGAGGAGACGCTCACAGCCACGGCCACAGGTAAGGAGGTTGGCAGTCACTCATCTGAGGGGGAAGCTGTGCCCTCTGTGCCCTCTTGTGACCCAGCCTGGCCACGCCGGGGTCCTGCCATGCGTGGGTGATGCTCGGGGGGTGACATTGCCCATGGCAGGCTCTTGCCAGGGGGCAGCCGTGGTGCTGGTGGATGCTGGCACCAACCAGGAGGTTGGTGGAGCAGGGGCAGCGGGTGCTGGATCTGGACTCCCCAATGCCCGTGTGTCCCCACACTTGTCCCAGCAGTGACAGACAGCAGGGACCAGCCCTCCCAGGCCACCGAGGTGGTCACCACCACGCTCCTGACCGTCGAGCAGGAAAGTAAGTGTGCAGCTGCTGCTGGTCCTGCATGGGGCTCCATTCCCCTGGGGGAGTCACTCCACATCCCCAGGGCTCACCCCATGCCCCCAGGACTCCTCCCATGTCCCCAGAGGTCACCACCCCATGTTCCAAGTACTCAATCCATGCCCCAGGAATCATCTCACATCCCCAGGGTTTATTCCATACTCCCAGGGTGCTCACCCCATGCCACTCAGGGGTTCATCCCACATCTCCAGGGATCACTTCACGCTCACAGTGCTCACCCCATGCTGCTTGGGAATCACCCCATGTACCCAGTGTCACCCCACAGCACCAGGACTCCCCCTGTGTCCCCAGGGGCTCAGCTGACATCCCCACAGTTCATCCTATGCTCTCCAGGGGTTACCCCATAACCCAGAGGCTCACCCTATGCCCACAGGGTTTGCTCCACACCCCCAGGGGGTTGCACCCATGCCCCCAGGGGTTACCCCAGAATGCAAGGGCTCAACCCATGCCCACAAGTTTTTACCCCACATCCCCAGGGGATTGCTCCCACATCCCCAGGGGTTACCCCATGACCCAGGGACTCATCCCATGCCCACAGGGGTTTGCCCCACATCCCCAGGGGGTTGCACCCATGTCCCCAGAAACCGGGGGCTCACCCCACGCCCTTGGAGGGTCAGCAGGGGACACCGGACCCCCTGTGGAGCCCTGGTCCCCCCGGCGTCGTGCCACGCAGGTGGCGGCTTGCGGCTGGCGAACGGGAACGGGAGCTGCCGCGGGCGGGTGGAGGTGCRGCACCGCGGCACCTGGGGCACCGTCTGCGACGACGACTGGGACTTCCCCGACGCCCAGGTGGTTTGCCGGCAGCTGGGCTGCGGCACCGCCCTCGCCGCCACCGTGCTCGGCTCCTTCGGCTACGGCAGCGGGCCCGTGCTGCTGGACAACGTGGGCTGCGGCGGCGGCGAGGCGCGCCTGGCCGACTGCTTCCACCTGGGCTGGGGACAGCACAACTGCGGCCACCACGAGGACGCCGGGGTCATCTGCCGAGGTGACAGTGGGAGCCGGCAGAGGGGGGTCTGCAGGTCTCCGGTGAAGCCCAGCTCAGCGGGAAAGTCATGGAGAGAATGGGTGTAGGGAGGATTTCGGCCACGCTCAGGCTGGCTGTGGGAAATGGGGTCCCCCAAATGGGCCCCCACACCCCGGGGTTTCTCCTGCACGTGGGGACAGCAGTGGCAGTCGGTGCTGTGCAGTGTGGGCACCCCCTCTGGTCTCCATTTGTGCACAGTGGCCGCACATCCCACCCCACATCCCTGCAGCCATCCCCAGCCATCCCACCCCACACCCCTGCAGCCATCCCCAGCCATCCCACACCACATCCCT
>RAHM01000163.1:1700373-1738070 GCA_003713295.1 Parotia lawesii
GCAGCTGCAAGAAGTTTACAAAACTGTCACATTGCTTTGAGTTACTTGCATGGGAAAGACAGAACTCTCACAAAAATGCTGCAGAGAGCTGAAGAAATTCTCTGCTGGAGATTTTTCAGCATCCGTACTGCCTCACTCCCTCCCCTCCGCAGGGTCCCTGCGCCTGGTGAACGGCAGCCACCGGTGCGAGGGGCGCGTGGAGATGTTCTACCTGTCCCAGTGGGGGACGGTGTGCGACGACGCCTGGGACCTGCGGGACGCCAAGGTGGTGTGCAGGCAGGTGGGCTGTGGCCACGCCGTGGCAGCCTGGGGGGAGGCACRCTACGGCCAAGGCAGCGGCTACATCTTCCTTGACAACCTCAAGTGCAAGGGCCACGAGCCCTCGCTGCTGCGCTGCTCCCACATCCGCTGGGACGTCCACAACTGCGACCACTCCGAGGATGCCGGTGCTGTCTGTGACATCCTATGACCCTTCTGCAGGTAAGGGGGGATGGGGATGCTGGAGGGAGCTGGTGGCAATGGCACAGAGAGGGCAGAACCCTGGCTGCTGGTCTGGACACACTCCCTGTGCTGGCTGGGTGCYCTGTGGGTGTTTGGGCTCCGAGGATGGGAAGAGCTGGGTGAGGACTGGGTTCTCCTCAGCTCCTGAAATAGTGGCTGAAGCTTCCCCCTCGCCCACCCCCAGACTGCCCCTTGGAAAAACAAAACCGCTTGTGGTGTGAAATCTGGTTGGTTTCAGCCATTTCTTGTAAGAAATGAGGAGAGAAAAATGGATTTTCTGCTGTGAAAATGACGTTAAATTATACTCAGAAAATGTAAAAAGGGGGCTGAAATCACACCAGAATGCTCCAGCGCCTCTGCAGTGAGTTGCTGTTGTTCTGCAATTTGCTTTGCAAGTCCTCCAGCAATTCCCAATACCAGCTTTTTCTTCCCGTTTTGGCATCAGAAATACCAATTCCTCCCCCATTTCCGTGCAGCAGAAATGCAGGCGTTGGATCTCACGCCATCTGCAATCCTTGTGCCTGTTTCACCTGTTTCTTCTGCAAACACTGTGGGGTTTAGGAGAGCTCGGATGAGATTTCCCTTCCTGGGGGGCTTCAGCACAGCCAGTCCATGCCCAAAAAATCCCCTGGGGAGTGGGAAAGGATGGAGATCCCTGCAGTCCCCCCATCCTTCTCCATCCTGTGCCATACAGACGTGCTGGCTTCGGCTGCTCTGTCCCAAATCTCCATGCTYCAAGGTGCCCAGAGCAGGCAGGGAGATGGCAGACAGGACACAAGCAGATGGAAAACCATAGGGAAGACCCCAAATCCCTTCCCAGAGCAAGGAAAGGGMCCCAGGAGCCTGCTCCTTCCCCAGTGCTGTGCCTTTGGGGTACAAAGGCYGTTTTCCTCTCAGCTCAGGTGGAAAGACCCAGCCTGCAGCACCAGTCACCTTCACCACCAAGTGTTTGATTCCTACTGGGACACTGGGAAAATGATCTCCGTGTTCTCATGGATGGGGTTCAAGGGTGGGGAAGGGTTCGTGCAGTGGCACAGAGCTCACTCCTCTGTGCAATTCTTTTGTTAATAATAGACTGTGCATATTCCTGGGTTGGGTTTTTTTGGTTTTCCCTTTTTTTTTTCTTATATGTGTTTGGGTTTGTTTTGTGAATAAATAAAAGCCCTTTGAAAGTGCTCTGAGAGCTGACTTGTTTTCCTATCATCCTCTCAAAGCCCTGGGTAGAAGCCAATGTCTGGGGAAGAAGGGATGCTCCAAATCTGGAGGAGAGAGCTCAGTTCTTGCTGCCAAAAATTGGCCCAAATCCCTTGCTGACCCTCAAGCAGCCCTTGATTCCCACCCAGCTGAGAGCTCAGCTTGGACCTTTCCCCACCCCAGCTCTGGGGGTGGAACCCTGATGCCACCAGGCTCAGGGGGTGAGGTTGGATCCAGCTTTGGGTTTGTTCCCGGTGGGATTTGGCAGCCACATGGGCTGTGGGGTGGCCCTGGCCCCATGCTCAGGCTCCTGTTGGCTGCTTCTCTTCCACTTCCCATGGGCAGAGCTTCCCAGCACTTTGTGCCAGTCCAGATTTCCATCAGTGGGGAAACTGAGGCACGGAAGCATCTTCCAGGCRGGCTGTGGCAGCACAGCTGGACAAGGGCTTGCTGGGGCCCTGGGAGAGGGCAGGGAGGTGGTGTGTGAACAAAATCCTCCTTTCCCTGTGCTCCCAGGTCCTGCACGCTCCCCTGCCCCCTCACTGCCCGTCTCGCCTTCTGCCTCCAGGACAGCTGGGCAAYGCCTGGGACCTGCTGGGAGCAGGAGGGGGACAGAGCTGTCCCCWGCAGCTCCCAGGCCATCCCCACAGCTCATGCCAGCTGGGAATGGGTCAGAGGGTGCTGTGGGCTCCTCCAGCTTTGCCGGCCCCTCCCTGTGGCTATGGGAGATGGGAGTGGGGCTGGTGGCCAGGAGCTGCTCTGGGAGCTGCTGCCTCTTGGGRTGTCACAGGGAGGAAGATAAGAAAGGCTGGGTGGGTTTTCCCTGCTTTTCTTGGGGACTGTGCCTTGAGCTGGCAAAGCTGGGCTGGTTTTTGGCGTTACCCCACACCCTGCTCTTCTTGGCTGYGAGCTGGGAAGGGCAGATCCTGGTATCCCGGAGTTTCTCCCTTTCACAGCCGACAATCCGGCAAGCAAAGGGTTTCCAGCCGGGAAAGGCAGCAGCTGCCTCCCTCGTCTTCCAGCCTTTTCTCCTGCAGCCAGCTCGGGATGGGCTGGGATCCACAGGGATCCCCCCAGACACTCCACAGCCAAGCTGGGCATCATCTCCTGTTCCTCTGGGAGCAGGGAGTGGCACGCAGGGTGGGAGCAGGGTACCAGCATGGGGATGCCCTGTGGCGAGGAACAGGGGGATGGAGGATGCTCTGGCTTTGCAGCAGGGCAGCAGCACAGGGAATGCTCTGGAGCTCTGTAGCAGCACAGGGAATGCCCTGGAGGAGGGCAGCAGCACAGGAGATGCTCTGGAGCTCGGTAAGAGCACAGGGGATGCTCTGGAGATCAGTGGCAGCACAAGGAATGCTCTGGAGCTCAGTAGCAGCACAGGGAATGCCTTGGAGCAGGGCAGCAGCACAAGGAATGCTCTGGAGCAGAGTAGAAGCACAGGAGATGCCCTGGAGCTCAGCAGCAGCACAGGAGCAGGGTACCAGCGCGGGAGGTGCCCAGGGTGCCAGCGCATCCCACGACGGGACCACAGCCAGGCTGCAGCGGCTGCGTGGGAGCCGGGATAAGCCGAGTTCCTGCCCAGCTCCCATCCTCTTGCCGACGTCAGCTGTTTCCCGGCGCCCAGAGCAGCTGCAGCTCCACACCGGTCGATGTCATCGATTAGTTCCTCTCCCCATCCCTGGAGAGGGGATGGTGTGGGGGGTAGCAGGGAGGAGAGAATAAATATTTCAGCAGGTCCAGGCAAAAGCTGGGGTTATTTTGAGGCTGGGATTTATGGGCTATTAGGAATAAGGAATGAGTCTGTGCTAGGGAGAGGAGACCCATTAATCCAGGCTGAAGGAGCACAAATGAGCAAGGGGAAATGGAGGAGGCTTTAATTATTTTGCCACGTTCTAGAATAATAAGCTGGCCTCTGGCTGGGCGCTGGTGTGGGGCTCAGGAGCTCTGYTCCCCGGGAACGGGGGCAGGTGAGGGGACACCCACGATTAAATCCCCCCCAGCTGTGCTGGGAGGGATGGGCAATCCATTCTGGGACCAGTATGAGACCAGTACAAGCAGTGCTTCTRGCTGGGACGTGGTGGAGGATGCCCTGCTTGTGGGGGGACGCTGCAGACTGCAGGGATGGCAGGAGGGGCCCGTGGGTCAGTGCCCGGTCCTGGGGGTGCCCTTCCCGGGCTGGGCCAGCACCGCCACCGCCGTGCCCCGTTAAGGCAATCCCGCCTGTGCCTGTAACCGGAGGAGCCGGGCACTGTCCGGCACAGGGTGAGTCAGTGCCGGAGGCAGCCCTGGGCCGGGGAGCATCCCTGGCTCTGCTGCTCCCAGCACCACCTGCCTGACCTTGGCCTCTGCTCTGTTCCCCAGCTCATGACCCTCCCCCCYGGCTCACTGTGCCTTCCCCTGCTCTCCTTGCTGCCTCTGCATCCCCCCACATGCCTCAGTTCCCCTGGGGGACACGGGGAGGGTGGTCCTGGCTCACTCCTTGACACCCTCGGGGCGCTGCAGGGACCCGGCTGCCCTGGCTGGAGGGGCATTCCTTACCCCGTGGGGGCACCGAGATTTGCCCCATCCCCTACAGTCCGAGGTCCTGGGAATGTRGACACCCACGTGGCAGGGATGCGGGGCAGGGACAGCCATGCACCACGTCCTCCTCCGGTGGGACGAACGAGGACCTGAACTCCCTGCGGCATCCCTGCGGCACTACAAGCCCTGTTCCCTTGCGAGCGTGGCCCCGGGTGCCAAGGTCACCCAGCGGGACCACGGCGGGAGCAGGAGCTGCTCGCCACACCCCAGCGCCGGCAGCGTCCTCCTTCCCCGCTCCTGCCGGGCCTGCCGCCGCGGCTCCCGCTGACGTCACCCGCCGGAGCCAGGAGCTATTTTGGGAACTGCAAAGTCACTGGCGCAATTAGTCGGCTGGCAAAGGCAGCGGGGCGGCGGGGGGACCGCGGGGACGGCTGCTCCCCACGCTGTGTCGTGCCGTGCCGTGCCGTGCCGTGCCGGGGGCTGCGCGGCCCACGGGCACCGCCAGCTTCCCTGCGCCTGCAGCAGGGCTCCCTCCGCCAGGACAAACGGCCACGGCTGCAAATCCTCCCATCCATCATTTCCTCCTCTCTGCCTCTTTTTTTTCTTTCTTTCCTTCTTTTTTTTTTTTTAATATTTAATTTTATGTCGCTCCCCTGGCAGGAGCCTCTCCACGTGGGCTGCCGAGCGCTGGCGAAAGCCAACTCGCTGCCGCCTCGCTGCCACCGCTCGCGTTCGGAGAGAGGCAGGAGAGGGATTGTCTGCCAGCCCCGCTTCCCAGGGCGATGCCGCGGGCCAGGGGCTGCCCTGCGGCTGGGAGAGGGGGGTCGGCTATTCCCGGGTGCTCTGCTGCCAGCTGGGAGCTTGGTTTAATCGGCTCTGCGTCCTCCTGGATGCAGCCACCGCGGTGCCCCAGCTGCACAGCCCCAAATGCCCTGTTGACCCCATGGCAGCGATGGGGGTGTGGACGGGCTGCTGTGACAGTGGAGGGACACACCTGTCCCCGGTGGGGTTCTGCCATGCCGTGTCCTTGAGCCTGGGGATGTGGGGACAGTCAGAGGGGACAGCTGGGGTGCTCTGTCCCCCTGCCCAGCGCTGTTTGGTTTCTCTGCCCACCTTCCTCGCCTCCCGGTAACTTCCAGGTTATGGCAAGAGGGGATGTGCACAGAAATGCTGGGACAAGCTGATCCTGGCAGGCTCCAAACACCTCAAAACTGGGGCTCAAAAAATCCTTTTAAAAACCTCCAGACTTTTCCATGTGACCTGACATTTCTTTCAGTCCCATCCTCCAGGAAAAAACCCCCCAAATCCTTTCTCCCACCGCCTGGAGAGGTGCCATAGCAGGAGTTGGTGCTCAGCTCCCCTGATCCCATCTGGGGCTTTGGGCGGGAAGATCCGCAGGGCCAGATCCAGATGGATCCACGGGCACAGCAGAGGTGATGGGCGCTTGCAGACTGACCCCCCACCCTGCTCTCCATCGCTCGGAGCCCCTGGAGGGGCGATCCCTGCCTGTGCTGGGGCTGGAGGAGCCGCCGGTGGTCCTGGGGTGGGGATAGACAGCGAGGAGTGGGACCACGGGGTGGCTCTGGCATGAGAGGGGCTGTGGCAGGGCGGGGGGAAGGCGGGGATGGTGTGTTCCCCCCGGGCTGGGGGAAGAGGCCGCGGCGGTGGGGCTGGGAGCGGTGAGGCTGTGCTGAGTCACGCTGCAGAGCCTGCGAGCAGGACTGCAGCAAGCGGCTCGCTGTGACAGCCCTGTCCCTCCCGCCTCCGGCTCCTCGCCTCCTCCCGGGGCCAGGATGCTGATGSGGGGGTGATGTCCAGGTTGGGGGGGTCCCGCTGCGCCCCTGGTCATGGCTGTGTCGGGGTTCCCAGCCCTGCGTGCCCCGCCCCAGCCCCCTGCCCTTCAATAGGGATGGGGCTGCTCTAGGATGGGGGTCCCGGAGCTYCTGGGCAGGGAGAGGGGAGGACCGAGCTGCCCTTGGGGGATGAGTGTCCCCGACCCCAGTGCAGGAGGGGTGTCCCTGGGTAGCCGTGACATGGGGGACAGCGGGACCGGGGGGTCACTCGCTGCCAGCACAAACACAAAAGGGCGCTTGGCAGCCACTGGAACACTTGGGGCAGCTTTCCCCTGGCATGGGTGGAGCGGGGTGGGAGGTGGGCAGAGATCCCCCCAACTCCCACCCGGTGCCACCGACCCAGGACACAGAGCTGAGCATCCAGCCCTGCACTGGGTCCCCTGCTAGTGCACAGGAGGAAGGTTGAGGCAGGTCCCTGCTGCAGAGGGAAACTGAGGCACGGGCTGTGCCCCGACTATTGGCCCCAGACGCTGCCAGCTCTCAGGCTCAGAGTCCGGGGCAGCCCCCGTCCCCACCTTGCCTGGTGCTGCCTACCAGCCCCACAGAGCTCAGAGCTGCTTCTGGAGGGACTGAGACAGGCAGGGCTTTTTTTAGGTGCTCCGTAAGTGCCGTCTGGGCGGTATTTATATCGGCTCCTTAAATAAGAGCTGCCATCTGAGCCTGACGAGCCTGCTTAATTATTAATGCCCCGCAGGGAAGCAGCACGCCCGCCTGGTCCCTGCCCACCTTCCCGCTGGGATCCTGCATCCCAGGTCCCCCCGGCTCCCCACCACCACCCAGGGCGAGTTATGACAATCCGGACATCCCAGAGCATCCAGGCTTCCCATGGGAATGTGTCTTATGCGGGAGCATCTTCCCGAGGGCAGGGGAGAAGGCTGAGAGGGGATTTTCCAAGCGGAGGGTGCCACGGCGTGGGCATTGCTGCAGTTCTTAGTGGGTATTGGGAATAAGGGGAGAGTGGGAGGCACGGGGTGCTGCTCTCCCATCCCATCTCGGTAGCTTGAGGTGGTTCCGGGGAAAATCATTCYTGGAAGCCCCGAGGGGTAGGGGCAGCCCTGCTTCGTGGCAGGGCTTATGCTAAACAGCACGGGAGGGCAGCTGCTGCAGCAGAATTAATTTGGGCTTGGAAAGTGCTTTGAAAGGCTGAGATGAAAGGCCAGGGCTGAGTACAAAGCGCTGCAGCTCCACAGACAGGGGGAAGGAAACTCCCAGCAAAGCACCCTCGCTCTGTCATCAGCCCCACCAGCCATGGTCCCTCCATYGCCTCCTGCCCCAGGTGAGGCGGCCTCCTGGCTCTGGGGTGTTTTGGGGAGGGTTGGTGAACCCCTGAGCTCACCCAGCTGTTGGCTGTGGGGTCCTTCCTTGGGTTGGTGTGAAACCCCCCCAGCTCTGGTGYGGGTCAGGGTGGAGGGGCCAAGGCTGCACCGTGGGGGGCTGGGGAGGTGCAGGGGGAGAGGGGACACCCTTGGGCTGCTCCTGGGATGTGTCCCTCGCTGGGTCACTCAGCCAGGCTCAGGAAAACATGGTGGGAAAGGGGCCAGGGTGCCACAGGACCGGGGTGTTGGAGACAGGCAGTCTGGCCCAGTAAGGTGTCAGGCAGGAGGACATGAGGGCACCACTGTCCTGCAGCCTCAGGGAAGGGGACACTGAAGCCAGAGGTTTCCTCAGCTTGYTTTTCCACCAACATAACTGCAAGAATCACAAAACTGCTCCCCTGGGCAGGCAGCCCCTTCCTCAGGGMAATCCAAGCAGCAGTTGCCTGTGCAGTGGGACTTGGGGTGAGCACCCAGCCAGGGAGCCCTGGGGCTGTGCAGGGACCTGGGCAGCATCTCAAGGATGGGACCCATCCCAGCCCACACACCAGCCCTGGGGAATGCCAGCCTGTGTCCCCTGGCCTTCACAGCTTTGCCACCCACCAGCTGAAGACACCAAGAGGTTGAGTCACTGTTGGTGTAAGGTGTGGCAGGTGTGACAACCCTTGGCGGGGGGACAGGCTGAGACACCTGCACCACGCATCTCCCATGCTGGGCATCCCCTTTCCAGAGCATCTCCATCACTCCAAACAAGCAGAAATGGAGGGAAAAGGCACAGGGGTAGGGGCACATGGCCCTACAAGGCAGGAAGCGAGGGGTGAGKATTTCTGGATCCATTTTGGGAGCAGTCAGCAGCTAACCCAAGCAAAGCTCCAAGTCACGGAGAATTTCCTGCCTTCCCTCACCGTGTCACAAGGCATTGACAAGACGTAACAGGGGAGGCAAGAAAATGCAAAGAGAAAGACTCTTCTTCCAGGCCACAGGAATTAACAAAGTGGCACATTTGAAGGCAGAGAAGTATTTTTAATCCCGCAGGCAGAATCGAGGTTATTAGGTTTTTCTGGGACATCTGCAGAACAGACCCACATCCTTTGGGTCACTGCGATTTCCCAACACAGCAGCTGCCCCAGCCTCTCACTGAGGGGCGTCCACAGGCACCAGAGGTGGGAGAAGGGGATTTAGTGATGTCCAGCCAGGTAACACCTCCAGCTGCCCGTGCTGCCCACTAGAACCTTCTAACATGGACCATTCACCACCAAACCTTCACCCCACTGCTGCCCAGGCTGTGAAACAGAGGAATTAGGTGTTGTGAGGGGTGTTGATTTATGCATCAGAGCTCAAAAAGGGGGCTGGATTCACTGCAGATAAATATTACAGCCAGATTGCTACTCTGAAGAATTTACAGCATCATGAATATCCTGTTCTGACCTGTGACGGGGAAGGAAATCATCTGCGTTGGGAAATGTATTTATGGCTCTGGTGCTCTGACAGAAATAAATCAGTATTTGCTCGTTTTGGGGCAAAAACAGGGTCACTGTAAATCGGCAGAGCTGGGCTGGCTGAGAACGTGCCAGGTTTATGGAAAATACTAGATAAGAGTCCAAAGGTTTGTATGGAGAGGCAACAGTTTTTATTAGGACYGTTGATATATTTGGAGAAATCAGGGGATCTTCCAGGTGCACAAGTACTTCTTCAGGTCTGGGCTTGTGTTCAATATTGTCCACGAGAACCCAGGAGTTGTACCCAAGGGATGATATTATTTATTTTCCAAGTTAGAGGATGCACATATCCAACCCAAAYGCTGTAGGATCCCTCAAAAGGGGATGAGCAGGGAGTCTGCTCTGATTCATACACAGAGACCTGAGAGTGCTTGGCTCGGGTGATGCCCCACAGATACCTCCAGATTACTGATAAGAAATGGCAACAACAGCTGAAAAAATAATTTAGGAACCAAACTCCTTTAATATTCTCTTGCATTCTGAACTTTTTTCACTCAAACCCTCTCCCAAAACTGGCGCCAGGGCGAAAACAACCCCGAACCCCGCTGCGGAGCTCTCCAGAGATGACGGCGAGCCCCCTCCAGGAGGATGAATGAGCCTTTATCAGGGAAGAGGAATAAACTGCCCTTGTCTGTGGGATCTCTCCTCGGGAGGGCCGGGGCAGTAAACAAAGGCTGGGCACAAAGGCTGTTCTCACTCTGGAGCCACGTGCGCTGCGGGGTGTGAGGCCGGGGGTGCGGGCGAGGAGACAGCGTCCGATTTTTGTAGAGGAAATGGAGAGGATCCGGGCGTGTTTCTGGTTCTGTTTATCAGAGGGGGGGGATTTCTTCTGCTCTCGGAAGCTGTAAACAAAGGAGGATTTTGTGCTGCACGAATGCAGGCGATGCCATTCTCTGTCATTTRCAGAGCGGTGCTAAACCCACGACAAAGACGGGGATCTCGCCCCAAAAGGGTGTTGCTCACCGCCACCAGCATTCCCAAACCAGTTTGTCCCCACCCACGTGGGTGAGACCGTGGCCACGGGCTTTGGACAGCCACAGCATTGCCCTGAGGACACYGGCACGTCCCAGTGCCGCCCAGAGTTCCTGTGAGGTTGCAGAAGGAAACCACAGGGCACAGGGATTGGCAAGTGGGATGGCTGAGTCCTCCGAGATCATCCCCACACCTCCCAAAGCACCTGTGTGGGGAGTGGCATTGGGAAGGGCCAGGGACAGGTGGCACATGAAGGACAGTGTTCATCTGTGCATCAGCACTGCCTGGCTCTCTCCAACCAGGATAAAGGGCTTCCATTGGGATCGCTCTGTTTATTAGACCCCCTTCCTTTCTCCCAGTGCCATGGCATCCTCTCAGCATCGCTTTATCCACAGGCTTTTTAGAAAAACAGGATCCATTAAACCCTTTCATTTCTCCCAGTGCTGCAGCCTCCTCTCAACGTCACTTTATCCATAGATTTTTTAGGAAAGTGGGATGTCTTACGGCTCCCAATGGCGCTCCCCATGTAGCAGAGCCCCACACGGCCGGAGCAGACGTGTTTTCATCCCATGGGTTATCCATGAGTGAGCGCACTGTGTGCCCAAGGTGGCTGTCACTATTCATTACCCAGCGTTGCTCTCCAGTGGGAACGCTCTCCTCTGTGGATCAGGACCCTGGCCACGGTGGGAAAGAGGGGGCAGCAGAAAGCAGGGGACARGGGTTCGCCCCAAGATGTGTCATCGCAACCTGGACCAGCACTGCCACAGTGTCAGAGACCCCAGGCACAGCAACACCGGCAGGGGCTCCACTGGGGAATGGTGAGCGGGACTGGGATGGGAGGGGGTCTGGGTTTTCAGTGGATCAGGGTTTTCGGTGGGATCTGGTTGTGAGCGGGCCTGGGCTGTGAGTGGGTTTGGGCTGCGGGTGGGTTCAGGCTGCGAGTGTGACCAGGATGGGAGTGGGTCAGGGCCATGAGCAGGTCTGGTTATGAGTGGGACCACGCTGTGTGTGGGTCCAGGCTCTGAGACCAGCCTGTGAGTGGGTCAAGCTGTGAGTGACCGTGGGTTATGAGTGGGCATGGGCTGTGTGAGGCGTGCGGGGGCTGCGAGTGGGCCTGGGTTATGAGTGGGCACGGTGGGGACGGGCTGTGTGCGGTGTGTGCGGGCTCTGCRCGGGTCTGGGCCATGTCTGACTCCACTCTGCGTGCCAGCCCAGCCTACGAGCGTGCCTGGGCTGCGGGAGCGTCCACGCCCTGAGTGTGTCCACGCTGCGAACGGCTCCCGGGCCGTGAGCGGGACGAGGCTGCGAGTGTGCGTGGCCTGCGGGTGCGTCCCTGCCCTGCGTGGGCCCGTGCCTGGCGCTGTCCCGCAGCTCCATCCCGAGCGCCGCCCGTCCCACGGTGCCTTCCGCGGGCCCCCCCCGCTCCCCCCGGCGCGGRCCGCGCCCTCCGCGGCCCACCCGGGCCGGGCTCCGGTGAATCAGCACGGGCGGGGCCCAGGGGGGCGAGGGGGCGGTGTCTTGGCGCGGGGCACGACGGGAGATGTAGTCCTGGAGGGAGGCGCTGGGCTGCGTGAACTCAGTACTGCTTCCTCACCTGAGGACTTCGTCTCCCGTCGTGCCCCGCGAGAGGGGGGGTGGGCGGTGCGGCGGGGGAGGGGCGGGGCGGGGCGGGGCGCGCGCAGGGGGGTTGTGGTGGCCCGCGGCGCGCGCACAGCACCGGGCGCAGCCGCCGCCGCCGCCGCCGCCTCCTCCTCAGCCGCAGCAGCGCCGAGACCGCCGCGCCCTCCTCGTCCTCCTCTTCCTCCTTCCTCCTCCTCCTTCCTCCTCCTCCTCCCGGAGCCCGCAGTTTGCTCGCCCCTCTCCCCCCCGGACCCCGCGAAGATGGTGGACCGCGAGCAGCTGGTGCAGAAGGCCCGGCTGGCCGAGCAAGCCGAGCGATACGACGACATGGCGGCCGCCATGAAGAACGTGAGTCCCGTCCCGCGGCCGTCGCGCTCCCCACATACACACACGCCCTCCTCCTCCTCCTCCTCCTCCTCCTCCTGCGCCGCCGGGGCCGCGCTGCCCTCGCCCTTCCCGCGTGTTCCCCGCGGTGGGTGGTGGGCTCGGCCGCGGGGGGCCGCGGGGGTGTGAGGGCCCCGGTCCCTCACCCTCCGACACTCCCAGCTGAGTCTCGTTCCCGCTGCTTTTCCCGATCCAGGGTTACTCTGCTTTCTCCCGACCCCCATCCCCTGCCCTGGAGCCCCCCACGCATCGCTTCCCTTGCCATAGGGCCCCCACCCAGCCCCACGCGTCCTGCTCCTCTGTCCTAAAGCCCCCTCCCCACATCTTCCGCTTATTCTGGGGCTCGCATCCAGCCCCACACATCGCTCTCTCCTACCCTAGAACCCCCCCCGCATCTTCTCCCTTATTCTGGGGCCCCCACCCAGTCCCACACATCCCCCCTCTCTGCCCTAGAGCCGCCCCCCATCCTCCCCCTGCTCTAAACCCCCGCGCTTTGCCCCCCCCGCCCCTCTCCCCTGCCCTGCTGCCCCCACCCTGCCCCACGCATCCCCCTCCCCTGCCCTAGAGCACCCSCACATCCTCTCCTCTGCCTTAGAACACGTTGCCTCCGCAGCCCTGCAGCCCCCCCACATCACCTCCCAGCCCCATTTCTTCTCTCCCCCCACCCCAGGCCCCCCTGCCTGCCCCACACATCCTCTCCCATGCCCCCTCTCCCCACCCTGCCTCAGCGTGGGGGAGCAGAGGAGCCAGCCCGGGGGTGCGGCGCTGCCCGGGGGGGTCACACCGGCTCGGGGCCCCGTGGGGCGAGGCAGGGGGGACCCGGCGGGGGGTTGGGGGGGGTTGGGGTGCGTGTACACCTCTCCCCGCTGCCGAAATACCTCCCTGTGCATCCCTTCCCACGCGCGGTCGCCAGGGCTGGTGTGTGCCCCTGACCCCAAAGATCGGGAGCCCTTTCACTGCCAAAGCTCTTATTTTTACTGCTCTTGGTTGGAGATTTATGAATTGAGTCATGTTGTATTCATTTCACGCTCTTAAAATAAAGACTCTGCATATAGCAGGCTGATCTGATTTGTGACACTGAACGCTCCCCTTCAATACTGACATTTTGACAATATAAGAAGGGAAAAAAAAACATATCTCTGATCTGATCTTGCAAACAAAGCAATCGTGGGAGGCAGGATCAAGTCATTCCAGAAGATTCTGCATTTGTCATATTGCAGAGAGGCTAGACTGGGTGGAGGGAGGGAGGGGGTGCTTTAAAGGGGAAAACTGTTCTTTATGTTTGTCTTCTTAGTCAGGTCTGAACCTTTGCTGGGAGCTGGGGTGTCCTCCCCGGCTGATGAAAAGTGAATGCCGATCTGTGAATGTCGCAGTCTGCCATGGGTGCAGCTCTGTTTGCCCATATTGCACCATTTTGTCAATAACCTTGCATTTATCAAACAGACAAAACTGTCACAGCCTGAACCCGGGGAGGGAGGAGATGTCTTATCAAGGAATGAAATACGGATAATCGGAACGAGATATTATCACATTAAACCAGCCGGGCTGTCCCTCTGCTGCACTGTGGCTTTTATACCATTTTCTGATAGCGGCATCTATTCATTTTAAAGCAAAGCCTGCTGTGTGAGCAGATCCTACAGCTCATTTCCTACGGATAATACAGCCCCCGTGACAAAGCCAGCAGGGATATGCCCGGGACTCACAGTCGTGTTGCACTGTGAATTTCTTTTAGCCTGCTTCCCCGGGCGGGGTGCTTGAACCCAAGGCGTTGTTAAGAGCTCATATATGTGATTTTTTTCCTTCTAGCCCTTACGGGCCCTGGTGAAACAGTAACCCGGGCTAACGCCTCTTATCAGCTGCCGGGTGGTTTGGCCGTAAGGAAACGATCCCCAGCGGGAGCACTGACGCCTCCCTTCACCAGCGAACAAAAGGCAGAGCTTTGTTCTTCCTTTCTGCACAGCGCTGCCCCAACTCCGGCACGGCCGGTCCGGCGGCCACGGGCATGTCACAGCCGGTTATCCCCGTCCCCGTGCGCTGCCCAGCCCCCAGCCCCGGTTGTGCGGGAGGCTGATGACCTCGCACTCATTTCCGTAGCAACGCCTAGTGATGTCATATGCCATGGTCCAAGCTGCAATGCACCCAGGCGGTAGCAGAGAGCATGCGGGCTGCGCCTAGCGAAGGTGATGCAGAGCCATCCTGCCCTCCAAACCTAGCCCTCCCCAGCACCCTGCTGAGAAATGCTGGATGGTTCTCCTTTCAAACCTGTCGTGGCAATGATAGGCATAAAAGAGGCTCGTTTTCCTGCAGCTTCATCTCACCGTTGCATTTTGGTGGCCGCCTCACGTGGGGCAGCTGGGTGGTTTGTTCAGCCTCAGCCCTGTCTGCTTGGGAGCCTGTGCTGTGTTAATGGTTTAAAATGGAAATGGTGTGCTGGGTTGCTGTCTGCTGATTCATCCAGTGATGTCTGAGATCACAATAGTTTCTCTAAAATAATATTTATATATAATAACTTCTAGCTCCTTCCTTCTTGCTAGTGCTAGCTGCCAGTGCCTCTGATTGCTACCTGCAATTATGTTGCTGCTGCAGGAGCAGGATTGCTCCTTCAGCCCCCAAAAGGGACAGGTTTACTGGAGGGTCTCTGAAAACACAGCAGATGGTCCCCTCACCTACCAGAGGGAGCAGAAGGTGATACCACACCCAGGAAGGATGCAGGGCTGGGCCCATCGATCCAGGGTATGGCTGCATGACCTTGGTCATGTCCCTTGTCACCTCAGCTCTCTGGGGGTACCATCAGCCCTATCAGGTGTTGGGGGACAGGAAAGCTCTGCTGATCCCCAGGGTGGTCAGTGGTCAGACATTGGCCTTGGGCTTGCTTGCTGGGGTTTCACTTCCCACAGTGCTGGTGGTTGGAGCAAGATGCATTTTTGTCTGGTTCAGCTTCAGGAAGAGCTTTACCGTCCGAGCCCACGCCAGGACTGGGGATCGATATCCATTAGCTGGGGAGAGCGGTGCTGCTGGAGGCTTTCTGGAGGTGGGAGCCCTGCCAAGCCCCTGGCCAGTGCTGCCCAGGGAGCAGAGCACGTGCCTCCCCACAGACCTTTATGCTGAGGGGATGTGCAGGTGAATGAACAAGATGATTGCAATAACTTTAGCAGGAAATAAGTCGCCTTTTAAAAGTGTGCGGGGAGAATTATTGCACTGCACCTATGTATGGTGTAGGTGTGGGGCTGTCCCCTGTGAGGGGAACACCTGACTGCTTGACTTTGGGGGACCCAACCTCTGCAGCAGGGCCATGGCTGTGCTGTACATGAGAACCACTAGCTGTGGTGGGTGCGGAGGGGGAATGTTGGAACACAGATGGCTGCTCCAAGCTTTAGACACTACACCTTGGTGCAGTAAATGGCCACTGTGGATGGAGGAGGAGCATGAGGATGGGGAATTGCAGGGCTTCCCTGGCACGGGGTATGTGGGCTTCTCCCGTGATGGTCACCAGCTGGGCAGGTTATCATCCCCCACATCCAGCCTATTAGTGCTGATAGCAAGGCTTCACACGGACAGCAGGCTCACCCTCGGAAAAAGGGGTAGTAACACAAATCTATCCTGTCTGGAGAGTCCCCAGGGAGCAGAGCAGGGATGATTAGCTGCTTTCTGCTCGCAGTGTAGACAGACAAAAGGATGGTGTGGAAAGGCTTCTCCAGGAGGAGTGCTGGGCAGGCCATCTGTGATGGTGGGAGGGGAGCAAGGAGTGCGAGCTGCTGTAGTAGCACTTCCTAGGGGGGCTGAGGAAGGCTTGGAGAAACCATTCCCAGTGCCGAGGTGGATGTTGCAGTCATTAGACGTTGGCATCTAATGGCAACATTGATGCTCTTGTGCAGGCATCTTGAATGCTGCCCAGCCTCCTGGTGCCTCCAGACCACTGGTGGACTGCAGTGGTGGTAGGGATTGGAGGCAGCCTGACTCATGAGCAGGGCTTCCTTCCTGGAGGTCCATGGGGTCAGGACAGGATGGTGGCTGTCAGGAGCTCCCGTCCTTCTGACCTTGTAGCGGTTCACAGTGTGGGGTTGTCTCCGTGTGACTCGGCCTTGGGGCCTCATAGCAGTAGCCTGAGTCACATCTTCACCTAAGCCACAGGCAGGTAGCAGTATGCCCTGTACATGACTGCAGTGGACACTGCTCACATTAACTGGCCAGTCTTCAGCAGCTCAAGCTCTTAGAAATTCCTCTTTGGGCTCCTGTGAGTTCTTATTTAGTCCATTTAGGAAGAGTCACTGACTTACGAGACCATGCTGGGTTTCTTAGTTGGCCAAGTGTAGCAGCCAGGGTGGATTTGATTGGAAATAGCTCTTCTTGAACTAAACAAAAGTGATATTGAGACTGTGATGGAGAATATCACAGTTGAATTATGTCTGGGGGCATAGAAACAGTAAAACTCTTGGGCAGGGGCTCTCCAAGAACCCTTGGATTATTTGGCCTTATCCAGTAGATCTGTTGGATGATGTCTAACCATGAAAGTGCAAAAAGATTGGTGGAAGTTGTCTTGATTTATTAAATTTTTTTTCAACCACCTTTATTTGCTGCTTCTTGTGTATAAAGAAGGCTGGTTCACAGGAGAGTCAATTGTTTTAGTACACCAAATAAGCTTCATAATGTCAGTGGATAAGCCCTGTCTGCCCCACCTTTGTTCACCAGCTGATCCCAAAGTTGCTCTCTGGAATAAACTCTTTGGACATTGATGATGTGTACTTGGGCTTGCTGGAATATTCAGGAACAGCAATTTAGGGACAACCACAGAACTTCAGCTCCAAAAAAGTTTCCTGGATTGAAAACTCCAGCATCTAGCAGCATATACACTGTTCTTGGCAACTGGATGATGTCTTTGGCATCCTCTTAGTGGTTCTCATGGATGTTCTGGATGGTATTTTCAAGAGCAGTGAGGGTTATCCACATAACTGTGGTGTATCCCTCTGCCTCCTGCAGCTGGGATTTGGTTTGTGATCAGGGAGATGAAAAACTTGGTTCTTCCTCAGCTTCTATGGCTGGTAGAATTAAGATTTTCCTTAAATTGAGGATCCCCACCATACTTTTTCCTCTTCCTCATGTGTATTACAGAACCACTTTTCTTGTGCCTGGGCCAGTAGCATTAGTGCTGCTCAGGAGCATGCTCAGCTTGGCTTTCCAAGTAGGAATAAGCAGTCTCACTCTTGCCAAGCTTAAGATCAAGGAGATGGAGTAAAAGCTCCCCAGTGGCCTGTGGAGGGGCCTGGGTTTTGTTCCTAGGCTGGTGAGTGACCCCAAGGTCACAATCCTAAGGACTAGGGTTTTTCAAAGCCTGGTATTTCTACTACCTCTGCAGGCCTGTAGTTAATTGGATCTACTAGCTGTTGCTCTTGAGGATACAAGGAGAAACATGGCTCAGGGTGCAGCTGATGGAGCAGAGGCTGGGGAGGAGAGTGGTAGCCATGAGTTGATGTCTGGAGAAACCTCCATGGATGGTGACACATCTGGCAGGGCCTAATGCACCAACTCTGTGACTGAACTCTTAAGCTTCTATTTGGAGCAGCTTCATGCCAAGTAAACCATGCACAGAAGTTGTGTGCAAGGGTACATATTTAGGAAAAATAAAGAATCCAAGCTTTCGTGTGTCCCAGCTGCTAGTGCTTGAGTAACCAGCTGCTTTTTGGGAGGTGGCTTTGTCTGAGCTCAGACGTGTCCTTGGACGTGGAGCACTGCTGAACTTGTTGGTGCTGCTTTTCCCTTGGCAGAGGTGAGTGGTGTGTGTTGGGAGCTCAATTCCAGTCTGGCAGGGAAGAGCCARGAGGACTGTCAGACTAGTTCAGACCAGAGCTGGCTGCTCCGTGTCCCAGCCCAACACCAGGCTGTTCAGAGGCAGGTACAAGGAAAAAGGCATTGGAAAATGCCTCCAGTCTGACCTGAGGGAGCTTTTCCTTAGATGGGTCAATGCCTGGGGCATTTAGGACTCTGCCCTGTGCTTTTCTGCCCCCTGAGCTGCCAGCAAAACGTGAATGCATATTAGAATAACTGCAGTACAAAGCACAGTGGAACAGGATTTGCCTGGCTTCCCAAGCGTTTCTCCATTGACAGCCTTGATAGGACCCAGGCATCATCTTCCACCTCACCGTGGCAAAGCTGTGATGCAGGGCTCAGGTTGTCTCTGCACCCTTGATGCTTCCAGGCGTTCTTCTACGCTTCAGTGCTCTGCAGCTCAAGACAGATTTTTCCAAAGCTGATGCTGTGAGGAGTATTTTTGTGCTAACTGGTTTGGAGCCAGCTTAGAGCTTCTTTCCTTTGCTGGTCAAGCCTTTGTCTTTTCCTTCTGGAAAGCTGAAAGCCTTCAACAACTTCTGCTCTTTACTGGAAAGGTAACTATCCTAACCGGTCCTTAGTTGAAGTCTTGCTCCCCAATGTTAGAGTCACATGACTGCAAAGAGAAATGGCAACTGCCCTTTCTGGAAAATAGCAACTGCCCTGTCTGGGAAGCAAAAATTGAGTGGAAACATAAGTATTGACTCGATTTGACTAGTGATGGTCAGTGCTGAGCAGCAATAGCCTGAAAACCAGCTAAAAACAAGGGGAAGTAGCTATGGATTGGTTGTTGTGCTGGATTTTTGGTGGCTTTGTCTTTCAGCCTCTGAAACCTTTGGCTTGACTTGAAGCAGCTGTTCAGATAAATGGTGGTGGCCGGTTTTGTGCTGGTGGCATTGAGATAAAACGTTCTGCCATGGCTGCTGGCTGCCAGGCTCTACCAGTGCTTCTGCCAGTGCAGCTTTCTGTCATTGAAGGTGGGGGAACTCTTCTTTCCTCATGGAAACAAAATAGCTTTGTGGGAATGGTTTTCCCCTGGCTGCATGATCTAATGAGCAAAGTCCATCCTGCCAGCTTAAAATGAAGGGAAATGGGGACAAAATGACTTTGGTTCTCCTCTTTAAATTTATTTATTTTTTTAAGTAAGAGGCCTGACTCTTTGCTCCAGAATCCAGATGTCAAGATGTGGGATTCCCACCTGTGGCTCTGGGTGGGGAGCATGCCTGGGGGAAGAGTTCAGCAGCAGGATGGCTTTGTCCATCTTTTCTGAGTGCACACTGACAGTGAGGCTGAGCTGCTGCATCTTTCTGGTCTCTCCTGTGGACTGGAGCCCTGGGAGCTGCTGGGGCTGGTAAATCATAAAGGTTGATCTTCACCCAGGAGTCTCATGCTGGTTGCAGTGCTGGTTAGCTTGGTATAGTCTGGGAAAGCTCAGGAATGGTARATTCTGGAAAATGGAGCTGAAATGATGAGGCAGCAGTCCTTGGGCTGCAGGAAACACTGACAAGACTGTCTCTCAAAAGCAAAGCCCTCGTGTAGCTGGCGAAACAAAAGCCTTTGTCTGCCTGTTTAAGGGCAAACTTCCCCCAGTCTCAGGTTTTTCTGTGCTAACCCAGATTTAGTCAYATCTCGAACGTGACCCAGTACATGCTCAATTAGATATTAAACAAACCTGATTTTTGGCCCCAGGTTAGTGATCTAGTGACCAGGGGCAGTGCATTAGTTAATTGCAGTAGGAGAGTAACCAGAGAACATGTCACTGATGATGGCGTGAGATTCCCTTAAAGTGATCCCCAGATTAGGGATTAGAGTACTTAATGTTTTTCTTCTATAAAGGAGACGTTGGAATTGAGTCCGTCTATGGGTGTTCGAGGCAGCTGCACTTGGACGAGCGCAAGTCTGCAGGGATTCCAAGTGTAAACCATTCCTTAATTGTTTGCAAATTCCCTCTGATCTCGCTGGATGAGTTGGCTTGTTTGGGATGTGTCTTTGCTTACGTACCAAGCAAAGCTACTTGGCATGTCAGTGTGCTTCTGGCTCCTCTCTAAGATGGTTTCAGCAAGGCTCTAGAAAAACACCAGCGAGAAGTCTCAGCTTCAGTGCTAACGAGGCTGCTGATGGACACGTTGTTTGGACAGTTGTGGTGCTCAGCAGCATAAAGTTTATTAATAGTAGGTGGAGAAGCTGTTGCTGTGCCATGTGCTAACAGACACGCTCAACAATTGCTGTAGGAGATCTCTACTTGTAAAAGGCTAATGCTTAGTGTTCAGCAGTGAATGAGAACTTGGGGAAGATTAACAGCCTTTGATTTACACCCAGCTGGGGCAGGCGTTGGAGCTTTGCCTGTTTATGCTGTTGGGCTTTGTTACATGGGATGAATATTTCATTACCTAGAAGTTGGGAGCTTGGCTTCTTGCATTTGGTGGTGTCAAGATGACATCTGCGCTCAAGGGATTCTGTCACCTGTGATGAAATGAGATCRAATCTGTGGTGGGAGTCCCTTGGGCTTCAGAAGAGGCTGGGAGGAGATGGCTGGAGCCAGGCGAGGGTAGTTAAACCCACAGTTGGATCTAGGATAGTAAAGTGACCCTCCTAGTAATGTAAAATTGGTTGCAGTGCTCCAGAAAGCTGCCAGAGCAAAAACTTGACTTTATTCTGTTCTGCAAGTTCATTTAAGAAATTAAATAAAATTGCTTTTGCTAGAGGTGTGTAAGATCAAGCCTGAAATCCCCGAAGCAGTGGGAGGGTAAAGGAGGGATAATCACCTTACTCACTGATGCAGAAATTAAACATATCATGGAGCTGGAATGCAGGAATCCACCTGGGTGTTCTAGGAAGTCTCTTGCTTAATCTGGTAAAACACGTTTGAGACACCAAGGAACTGCTGGATCTGCAGACCAAGAGACTTAGAGCAGAAATCTTGTGAGGTGCTTTTTTTCATATTTCCAGAACTTTACCTTGATGTGCAACAACCAGGTGTTCCCAGAGTGGAGGAGTGACATGGAGCAGCTAAAAACATACACGCTCACTGCAGGGAGTTTTGCATGGCTGCAGCTTCTCCCATTTCACCCTTTGGAGCAGCAGCTTGCAGCTGCCATGGCATCAGTGGCTCTGCTGTGCCAAAGGAAGCCGTGCCAGCAGCYAGGAATTGCCCAGTTCATCCTGCTCCAGCAGACCTGGGAACAGGCTCTCCCAGCAACCAGAACGTGCTCTCAGCCTTGGGGTGGCCTGCCYGTGGCACATCATGTCTTCTCTCTCCACTTGGCTCAACTAGGTAGAGGTCATGGGCACAGGAATTTTTTGAGCCCCTGATTAAGGACAAGCCCTGGCACTTGACGCTCTGGGGAGGATTTGATGATCTGGTGGCAGGATTCTTACTGCCTGGCAGTGGGGCTGGAGGTGAGCAGGAAAGCACTAAGATCTGAGCCAGATTAGTACCCTTAGAAGCTGTGAGGTAAATCTTTAAGCAGCTAATGCTGCTCCCAGCAGCACTAAACACCCTCTCCACATGAAACTTGGTGCATTTATCTATAGAGCCCCTGAAATCTGTCTAGCTTGAGTTTGTTTTACCATGAATTGGAGAGAAAAAAACCATCATCTTCTGCATTGACYAAGTCTTAAGACTCTAGAAATGTCCAGTGGCCATCCTGTGGATGGCTGCTTCAGCTCAAGAACCTGTGAGTAGATGGAATTTTCTGAAGAATAATGCTTGAACAGAAATTTAAAAAATCCAAATCTATAAACTTGTACAGAAATGCTGCTGAGGAAAGAGCTGCAGTTACTCTTGAAGAGCTCTTCAGCTCTCACCTGGAGAAGCTTAATGCAGCCCAGAAGAGCCTATAGCAACCACAAATTGTCATTCTCCTTCCAAAAGGATCAACGGATCATCTCTGTTGCTGTGAGCTCCAGGGGTACATCTGAGCTCTCATGGCAGTGGCACGCTGTGGCACTGGTCTTCCACGTGCTCAGCAGAGAGCTTGGAGAACAGGCCTATCAGCAGGGAACAGAGGGGATAATCCGAGGCAGGAGAGCTCCCCGAGCTGTTGGGTGATGGAGGAGGGTGGTGATGATCCTGGGCTGCTGCTGAGGCGCTCACAGGAACGCAGCAGTGGGCAGACGATGCTGCCAGCCTGCCATATCCCGGGGAAGGAATAGCTTGGCATCCCTTCTGTTGCTTTGTAGTTAGCAGGCAAAGGTGCTGGTATCCCATCTGCCAGAGACAGTGTGATGAGCCCTGAGTGACAATCCTCTGAAATGCTGGGACTGATGTGGTTGGACTTGCCGCTCTCTCCATCTGGTGGCTGGAAGGCACTAGGCCGACAGAGGTCAATCATTTTTCCCGAGAGTTTTTAATAAGTACGAGGCAGGTAAGGGCAGCAGGATGTTGAAACACGTTGTCCTATGGCCAGTTTTCATCTCGTTTAATAGCCTGTCAGTAAGGCTAATGAGAATCAGGGTGTTAATAAGGAAGACAAGAAAACTTGAGCATAATTCCTTCCTGGCTCAAAAAGCACATATTGGCTAGAGGAGCACCTCCCTGTGACAAACCTGTGCAATGCTAACTCAGAAATGGTTTGCAGCTCTGCACTTGAGCATGYGCAAAACTGGGAGGCCGGGGTTGTTCCTTCCAGTTGGTTACTGGGACGTGTCTGGGCTGCTCTCTGTCCACAATAGCCATGGCAGGCAGATGCTCCCTTGTGTTTGCCTTATCTCAAGCTGCAGAAGAAGTTGGGGACACAAATCAATGGCACCCAGGTGTTCTGTAGCAGAAAAAACCCTGGAGTCGTTAGACCAAGTGCTGGGACTGCAGTGCTGCAGATAAGGGCTGGTACATGAAATGCTGCTGCCAGACACTGAATGGAGCAGCTCAGGGCTCTGCTGCTCTCACTGTTTTCTCACCTTGGCTCTCTTCAACCTTTCATGTGCAAAAAATGACCCAAGTAGCTGAAACTTGCTTTTTCTCTAACTGAAATCCATGATGGCCACACTGAAACTGGAGCAGGAGGTCTGCAGGCTCCAAGGACTGATGAAACCTGAATGCAGTGCAATCACATGTAGTTATTAAGCTACAAAGGCCAATGAAATAAATGAGCTCTTGGTTTCCACATCTCCCAGTTTGAAGACTTTGTCTTGGGTGGTTCAAAGTCACCTTAAGTAATAAAGGCTGCAGAGTGGGATGAAAGCTGCTGTTAAATGTAGGAACATGCAGGAATCCTAATTGGTGTCTGGAGCGCCTGAGTAGCCTCTGAGGTGCAGTTGGGCTACAAGCAGTAAACAGTTCTCTGCAGACACTGGTCCTGGAGGCACTGGGAGCAATTTGAAATGTAATGGCAGAACCATCCCCCGTGCCCTCAGCGGCTGTCCTGTGATGTGAACTGGCCCTGCCAGCTTAGAAAACGGGAACTAGCCGGTGATTATTCATACTGAAACAGACAAAGGAGAAGGCAGTGGGGAACTTGTATCTGCCTGCAGCCTGCATGTGCTTTTTTTGGTCTTGTCTGGGATGAGAGGAAGGGTTCGACCTACAGCCCAAAATCCCCCTGGCCACGCTGACTGAAAACATGAGCAGAGGACAGTGGAAAGGGTCAGCGAGGAGAGAAGCAGTTATGGTGTGACTTCCACTTTGGAAGTGTGACATGGGGGCGAAGGCGAGGCAACAGGGGAAAAGAACCCAAACCAATCTGGTAACATTTTAGATTTAGGTCTGGTTTAACACACGCCTACTTTGCCAAAGTAGGACAGTGCTTAAGAAAAGCATCTTTCCGACTGCTGCAGTGAAGTTGTAGGACAGCTCGCTCTGGTGCTTGGGGAGAAGCTGTTCTTGGTGAGGCTGTGTGACATCGAGTCGTGACTGTCACCAGGCTGCTGGGTAATGGTGACAATTTCATGTGCTTGAGGGCAGCCATTTCTTGAAGTTAGGGCAAGCTGGGGACAGAAAAAACAGGCAGCCTGTCAGTCACGACCTTCCAAAATTACAGCACTTGGGCTGCTGAAGGTGGTCTTGTCACGGAATCATTAAGGTTGGAAAAGACCTCCAAGGTTACAGAGTCCAACCTTTAATCAGTGACCACCTTGTCAACAAGACCAGAGCGCTGAGTGCCATGTCCAGTCATTTCTTGAATACTTCCCAGGGATGGGGACTCCACCAACTCCCTGGGCAGTCCCTTCCGATGCCTGACAACCCTTTGCGTGAAGAAATTCTTCCTGATGTCCAGCCTGAGCCTCCCCTGGCACAGCCTGAGGCCGTGTCCTCCTGTCCTTGCACATGTGTGGTGGGGTCCCACCATGAGACAGCAGCTGGAGATGGGGGGGAAGGTGACATGGCTGCAGGTATTGTGAACTTTTTCAGCTGCTTGAGCCTGGAGAGGTTGCTCCCCTTGCCAGTGGCTACAGACCAAGAAGGAATTTCAGCGGTTGGACTTGGGCAGAACATTGTTTCAAAAGCACATTTGCCTTTCAAAAAATGAAACAGAGAAGGGGACCTTCAGGCCAGAGCTCAGACTAACGAGCTGCATATGAAGGAAAACAAGGCACTTGCTGGGGTTTGTGTGGAGAGATAACGAACTTAATTACATGGTGCAGGAGCTGTAGATAGAATAGGAAGCACAAGTGCTGAAAGGGAGATGGATGTTGTGTATCCTGGTGGGAGAGGAGCTCTGGTGATCTTTAAAAGCTGGTCTCAGTGGACAGTTTGAAGTTTTCATGGCCATCTCTGTCTCTCCAGGAAAGCTTCACTCTTTTGTAGGTGTCTGATGTCTTGAAGGACTCGGATTCTGTTGTAGGCAATAAGAAGAGCAAGTGTTAAGGTTTATAACATGGGTTAAACTGTCAGATGTTGATGGTATTCCCCAGGGAAGGATCTCTGAGTCCTCTCACCTTGCCAGTGCTGTCTGCTTTGAGATAAGACATCAAAGCCAGGCAGAAGCCGTAAATGGATGGGCACTTAATTATCAAACTAAGTGAAAAGTGTGCAAGGATAAACAGGTAGAACTAAGTCCTGTGATGGATCTCCACTGCAGTCACTGAAGGGACCTCAAAAATGATCATTTCCTGATGTATAYGCAGACCTAGTCACGCAAGGTGAGAAGTGGAGGATGGGAGTCCTGGAATAAGCCCCTAACCAACCTAACTTGCTGTTCTCTGGGAGCAAACCTTCCCTGTGGGTCTCACCAAAGCCTGTTAATTGGGATACTTCCAGAAAGAAGGTGCTGTAGAACCAACCCTTGGGTTATTGGAGTTTACATACCTAGACATTAGGGGCAGGTAAAGTTTTGCTGGCTCCCTGGCTTCTCCTCGTGAGGCTGAACCTTCCCTGGCTGCAATGTGATCCTCGGGCATGCCGGGAGCCTGCCAGGTTTTGGGCAGGGTGCTGAGTCAGAGCTCCAGCTGTAGTGGAGAAATCAGGAAAACCTTCTCGGAGATGGTGCCACCTCTGCAGTGCTTTGTTGCAAATCAGAGGGCTTGGGTTTGTACAAGCCTCTGGTCTCCCAAACAGTATAAACCCTAAACTTCCAGTAATTTTTGTCCAATGGGAACTCATGGAATTTCCCCGTGGCTTAAGGGCACTTGAGTCTTGGTGGTGCAGACACTGTGCCATCAGAGGAACTGGTGGGACTGGAACTGGCAGTGTCCTCAAGGTTAGTGATGGAACGTGCCTCCCAGCCAGAGCCTGGCAGCGTGGACTGCTCCATGCCAAGCTCCCTGTGCTCCCTGTCTGGGTGTCCTTGTGCAGTCTGTTCCTGGCAGGTGTGTTCTCCTTTTTTTTTTTTTTTTTTTTTTTCCAGAATAGCTAAAAGACTTTCCTGTATCAAGTTTCCACCATGTGGGTCAGCTCTTTGTCCTTGGCTGTTTATGCCACATCCAGGACTTGACACCATTTCAGGCTCATGCATCTCCTGCCCCTCTCCCCAGTCTCCATGGCCACAAGAGTGAGATGAGGCTGGACAGTTACTGAGATTTGCAGAGCAARTTCTGCTGTTCTCTGCTGGCAGCCAGGGAAGTAAAACTCCAAACTGACTGAGCTTCCCAAAGAGCAGGTAGACCTCCAGCCAGGGGCTGATGGCTTTATGCTCCTGCCAAGCCCTCCTAATGCYAAATTAAGGTTTTCCTTTGGCTATTTGAAGTCTCTGACTCCATGTAACAGTGCTGGAAATGGCATCAGGGGACCTGATCAGGGTACTGCCCTTCTTCGGGGAGGTGAGACCCCTTCAGGGTCTGAGTTAAGAAGGGGGAAGGTTCTGCCCTTCTGTAATGTGACTGCTGCAGTGTGATCCAGGCCTGATGCGGGATATTGCCTTATTTGATGTTATATCAGAGGCATTCAGTGCAGTGCTACAAATTCAGTATATCAGAACCTGCTGTTTCGCCTGTGGCTTGATTGAACTCACTTTGTTTTGGTATCCTACAGTGTAAGAAAAAAATAAAAGAAATCATCATTTGTTTGGCCAGCACAAGCTACAGAGAAGGCACAGCCCCACGTGCACGTGACAGGCTGGTGCAGAGGTGTCGGAGTGGTTTCTGCTGGAGATGGGCACTGGTGCGGTGCTGTGGGAAGAGCAGAGTGACAGTGACTGCACAGTCTGGAGTGTGGAGGGGGCTGTGGCAGGAAATKCCAGCACAGGCGAGCGGGCAGCAGGCTCTTGGCTGTAGCTGAGGGGCAGCAGGCAGCTCTGGGCAGACCGAGGGCAGGGGTGTCCTCAAAGGCAGCTGAACCTGGGATCCATCTTTTCTGCCTTTTTCTGACTCTGATRAGGCAGCTCAGTGTACCCTGCTCTCTGATACCTTGTGTCCTGGGCATCTTGCGTTTTCTTCCTGCTGGGAATGCCAAGAGCCAGATGGTTTTCTGTTCTTCCTCCCTCGGCTCAGTTGTGAACTGAAATGTGTGGGACTACAGCCTCTTCCCTCTCCCGGTGCTGAGGGATGTGGTCCTTGTCCCCACCCATGTTACATCTTGGCCGTGTCTCTGCAGGGCTYCTTCCTGGGAGTCTGAGTCCTGCTAGAGAGCAGTGACATGGTTAACAAGGCTCCCTTCCTGCTTTTACAAGTTCCCTGTGAGCTCTCTGGGGGAATCTGCTGTCTCCACAGGTGTACCTTCCATCTGTCAGCCAGTTTGTTGAAAGGATTTTGACAGGCAACTTTCCTCCGTAATCCTTAATAGCTTYGAATTTAAAATGTTTATGGCAAAGCTAATCCCACGAAACTCCCTGTAGTTTTAATAAATCTGTCCTCCAGCAAGACTCTTCTGGTGAGAGGAGGTAAATCTACTTCTTCCTGAAGTGATAAGTATCTGCAGACGTGGCTGTGGGGCAGCTTTAAATCACCTGCTTGGTTCTGACTTCAAAACTGGTGTCTGTTCTCAGGGAGCACCTTGCTAAAAGCAAGACTTCGTGTGGTGATCGATCTCCACAACCCCTGTCAGGACAGAAAACTCTTGGAATCACTGAGTCTCTTGTATGGCTGTTGGTGTTGGACACTCCATTTACAGCTGGAAGAGAATAATTCAGGCTGGGATTTCTGGATGTTTCTAGTTCCAAATCCCTCACTCAAAACAGGGCAGCTTAGGTGGGACAAGACCCCAGGTAACCTGATGGAGTCTTTAGTGTCTCTGAGGACAGGCAACTCATAAGCTCTGGGGCAGGGGGACACCTTTGTTGTGCTCTCAAAGATGTCTTTAACTCACAGAATCATTACTGTATGTTTGTGCAGGTGTCACTGAGAGGGAAGAATGACGGGGGACATTCTGTAAAACTGCAGAGTAGAGACCTCMGAGCACCAGGCAGGCTGGAGGCAGCGTACAAGTGTCTCACCACGGGTATTTGGGCACATTGTGGTTGGGCTCTGCCTGGCCCAGCTGCAGGAAGCAGGATATCACAGRGATCCCAGGGCCCTGTGGTTGAACAGTCACCGTTGTCCTGGCTGGGGGAGGGGGTGCGAGGGTTAGCCTGGCACCAGGAGCTGCCGGATGGCCCAGGCATCGCTGCCCTGCTTACCTTGGGCGGGAACACTGGGAGCTGCCCTGGCATCCTGCCCTGTGCTCTTTGTCCTGCGCCGCTGGCGGCTGCTGATAGTCCCAGGAGATCCTGCCCTCGTTAATGTGACACCCATTTCTCTCGCTGTCTCTTACCCTGGAGCAGAAGCAGTTGTGCTGGTTTGCACAGGAAGACCCTCTTCCGTATGGAAAAGGGATATCTGCTGCTCCTCTGCCAGGCTCYAGAGCATCCCATGGAGCAGCACAGATCCACACAACAGCGGGGGTGGGAGTTGGAGGGTCTTCTTGCTGCCTCTGCCTTGAGGGAAAGGGCTAGAGGGGGTCTGATCAGACACTCTACTTGCTGTGGGGGTAACAGGCTTAGCTGTAGCCTGGTTTTGGGAGGAGACATTAGCCAGAGCATGGCTGAAGAGCTGCAGGAGGAGTGGATGTTCTGGAAGATCAATATGGTGTGAGCAAGTGTGAGTCATTCCAGGCCATTCAAATGAGGTCCTGGGCTGGGCCATCCTCCACCTCCCAGCAGGAGCCCTTGGCCTCCTGATCCCCACCATAAATGTGGTTATCTGGGCCCAGAGCAAACCTTGTCCTTACAGATCCTTGTGAAAGTGACTCAGTATTTGCAGAAGCCTTTCACATCCAAACCATTACCTAATCCTTGACTGCCGTGAGGTGGCTCACAGGTTCCTGCTCTGCTGGCCTGATTCCCAGGTGGCTGTGCCAGGGTGTGTCCTGGGGGAAAGGGGACAATGGCCATGCCCAGGCTCAAAGTGCCACTTGGCAGCTGTAACTGCYCAAGGGGAGCAGCCGCGTGGAGCTGCCCTGTGGTGTCCTGTCTGCTCCAAGGGCTTCTCCTGCCCTTGGGGGTGGGAAGCTGGTGCAGTGCTTGGCCAAAGGTGCTGCCCAGGTGGCTCCAGCCAGCGATAGTGTTGTGGGAGCTGGAATGGGCTTATTGTGGTACCAAATGATGCTTTCCAAGTAACTGAGGCAGCTCTGTGCTCGTCATCTTCGTAATCCCTTTAGTTTTTTGCGGTGCATGAGGCAGGTGACAGTGTGAGTTAACACTGTTAACCTCCGTGATGAAAATCCAGTGGGGGGGGTTTCCCCCTTGCCATGTGAGCTTTTAAGTCCTCATCTGTGCAGGTACCTGAGGCAGTTGTGATTGTACCATCTCATAGATCCTTTGCGTGTCTCGGAAGCATGCCCTGTGCTYATGGGAAGCGGAAAAGATGAACACCCCATAGCTCTGGTGGTGTTAATCCATGCAGGTAGCTCGGAACCCTGGATCATCTCCTCCCTCTTGCTTTGACTGTCCCTCTCTCCTGTATCACCAAGCCCGACTCTCATCTTACAGGTGAAAGGTATCTCCTTCCTAGAAGATTCTTCTCATTCTGGAAAATGCTGATCTCTCAAGTAAAACCCAACTCCTGCTCCTTTTGTTGTGGGTCTGGACCACAGCAGGATTTCCCAGCTGGCTCCTGCTGGGATGGGAGCAGATGACAGAGCTGGATGACAGAGCAGGACTTTGCGTGCTGACTGCCTCCTCCTGCCTCTCTCTAGAGATGCACAGGAACACCCAGAGGTGTGATRGGAATGTCAAACCAACTGGGGCTTAACCCGAGCGTCTCTTTTCTCTCCCTCTCTCTCCATGCAGGTGACGGAGCTGAATGAGCCCCTGTCCAACGAAGAGAGGAACCTGTTGTCCGTCGCCTACAAGAACGTGGTGGGGGCACGGCGCTCGTCCTGGCGAGTCATCAGCAGCATCGAGCAGAAGACCTCTGCCGATGGGAACGAGAAGAAGATCGAGATGGTCCGTGCCTACCGCGAGAAGATYGAGAAGGAGTTGGAAGCGGTGTGCCAGGATGTGCTGAGCCTGCTGGACAACTACCTGATCAAGAACTGCAGCGAGACGCAGTACGAGAGCAAAGTCTTCTACCTGAAGATGAAAGGGGACTATTACCGCTACCTGGCCGAGGTGGCCACCGGGGAGAAGAGGGCGACCGTGGTGGAGTCTTCGGAGAAGGCCTATAGCGAAGCCCATGAGATCAGCAAGGAGCACATGCAGCCCACYCACCCCATCCGGCTCGGGCTGGCGCTTAACTACTCGGTTTTCTACTACGAGATCCAGAACGCGCCGGAGCAGGCCTGCCACCTGGCCAAGACGGCCTTCGACGACGCCATTGCCGAGCTGGACACCCTCAACGAGGACTCCTACAAGGACTCAACGCTCATCATGCAGCTCCTCCGCGACAACCTAACGCTCTGGACGAGCGATCAGCAAGACGACGACGGTGGAGAAGGCAACAACTAGACCCCCCCGATGGACTGGCAGCCGCACGCTGATGCTAACTACTGCAGTCTTTATTTTTTTCCCACGAGTGGGGGGGGGTCCGGGGTGGGGGAGGGAAAGGGAGGGGACACCTTCCCAGGGAGGCCCCCCACAACCTGTCTTTGATTGCCTCGTTGACATTTTTGCCAAAACACCACTAGTGGAAGTCAGGCTGGCTGTGCTGGTATGGAATAGCAGCCTCACTGGCATATGGACTGTTCTGTAGATTATTAATACAAGTGGAGCTGTCTTTAATTTAACTTTATTGCTAGAAATAAAAAGGGTTTTAAGACGAATTTGCGTGGATGGAATGGCCCTCGTTTTTAAGGAAAGCAACGCAAAAACATTAAGAAAAACGAAAACAAAAAAAAAAAAAAAAGAGTTCTGTGGTTCCAGTAAGGCTTCGAGCGTTTGTTTCCGCAGCCCAGGTGCCGTGTGCCCGCACCACATCGCGGGGCCTCTCTCTGCAGCGCTCTGCCTGCCAGGGCGCAGCTGCAAATCCCCAAATTGAGAAGGAATTAAAACCAAAACCAACAAAACTAAAGAATTTGGGGCTCGCAAAGCCCTGGGATTTAGGCCATCCAATCTTTTTTTCTTTTTTTTTTTTTTTCTTTTTTTTTTTTTGTTTGATTGAGATATTTATTAGGGTAGTTTACAGTATTAACACTAAATTGCAGTTTACAGTATTTCTACATTACAGCCATATGACATCAAGCCTTTGATTGTCTGTTTTTCTTTCTTTTGCTAGTTCTTTTGGCTTGCCTTCCTGAGCAGTCCTCGCCTGTGGACTGGCTTTAGCTATTCTGTGTCGCCCAAGGCAAGAAGACCGCCCGCCCGAGGAACATCAAAGCTGCTCTAGTTTTTTGGTCAACAGCTTAACAGGTGCTTGGCTAGCGGCTGTTTCAACTATTTTAAGTCCACAGCAAAAGGTTTAAGAACTTAATTAGATAAAGGGGGAAGTGTTTAAACTTAAAAATGCCACTTAAATAAAAAATAATAAAAAAAAAATTTAAAAAAAAAGAGCATTCAGGTCTGTATGTCATGTACTGTGTTTGGTATTTCAAAAGACCATCCTGATTTAAGGTGCCACAGCTGCTTCCTCAGGGATTGCACTGCCATTTCACTCTGCCTGACTTTCTCCCACTGTACCATGAGGTTTGTCAGCAGATCTCCGGCACCCAGGGCTCCCTTGTTTGTCACCAGGGAAGCCGGGTGTGTTTTCCTTTCTCCTGGGGAAGCTTGTGGTGTAATGAGTGAACTTCAGGAGCTTAGACACTAATTTGGTAGAGAAATTCCTCAAGGGAAGAGCTACAATCATAGACATTTCTATCCACCATTGGGAGCCCAGGAACTTAGTTCTCTTCTTAGCAAAATCTTTTCCGAGTCTGTCTGATCCGGCCGGGGGTGGGAGTCGGGGCATCTGAGTTGCTTAGCAGGTAMTACTTACCCCATTTTGAGTAAATTTAGCTTTAATTTTGATTTTTTCCATGGTTGTTGGAGGTTCACTGCTGTTCTCTGGCTCGCGGAGCGCTGCGCAGTGAGGAGAAACCGCGCTCGTGCTTTAATTCCTTATCGTGATTCTGACGCTGATTTTGGAACCAGGCTTCCCCTGTCCCTTGCGAGAGCCGGCCCGACGCGGCGCGCCCCTCGTGGTGTGGCACACACGGCACCGCCGCTCCCGCTGCCGGGGGGGGACGGACACGGCTCCAGCCCCTCGGCCCTGCCCCAGCACGGCTTTGTTTTGGCCGGGGTTCCCCCTGCTCCGAGCCCGGCCCAGGGAATTCGGGGCGCAGCATCCCGCAGCGAGGGGTGTGCGGTGCCGGCGTGTGCCGGGACCGGGAGATGCTTTAGGCTTCCCTCTCATTGACCCCCGTGTCCCGTGAGCAGTGTTGTCCCAGCTGTATAATTTGGAAGTGATTTACTGGAATTACAAAACATATCTTCTTTTTTTTTTTTTTATTTTTTTTTTTCTCCCGAATAATTACTACTCTTTTTGGCTTTTTACTCTGGCTGCTTTAGGAAACTTATGCAGGAGAGATGGCACAAGAGGGCTAAAAACGGAGTGGGGGTCAGGGACTTGATTTTTAAGCAGCTTGAATGGTTTCTTTCATTTTTTAAGAGATGCACTTGCCTATGATACTGTCTCTCCAGTGAAATGATTACTGCTCCATTACTCTATTGATACAATATTGTGCATGCTAGTGTCGTATTTCTATACAGTAGCTTGAAATTTATTAACTTATACTGTAGATGTTATGTATTCCTATGACAAAATAGTCTTCAAAAATTTTTTAAAGTTTTTTAATTTATTTTTCTTTCCTTTTTTTTTTTTCGGGGGTAAAGTTTGCTCTACCAAATAGTGATCGTAACAAACTGATCTGTTATGGATGTTGCTATAGTGACATGCAATTATATATGATTTTGTTTTTAAAAAGGAAAAAAAAAAAAAGCAAAAGAAAACACCAGTGTTAGCTTAATCTTAATGTCTGGTGTTCGTCATGGTGAAATTATAACTATTACAGTGTAGGAGAACAATGACTGTGTTCTTTGAATGAGCCTTTGTTTGTGCTTTTTGTCATGTTATGCAGTGAACTATTTTTAAGGTCTAATCAGTGATTATTTTTCCAACTCCGTGTTTCTGTAAGGAATTATTTCACACACGGACCATTCTTAGCAGTTTTTCCTCAGTGATGGAATATCATGAATGTGAGTCATTATGTAGCCGTCGTACATTGAGCAAATAAACTTACAGATCTGACGTCAGCGCTGCTTAATTGTTATCGCCTGTCTCGACTTTCTGGGGGGTTCCGTGGGACGGGGRGGGCTCGCCAATGGCCTGGGTTCTGCTCCTGGGGCCACCTCCCTTCCTCTGCTGCAGAGGATCCGCATCCCTGCGGGTTCAGGCTTCGCCAGGCTCCTCCTCCGGGGCAGAGGGGAGTGGGAGCCGTGGGGAGGGTCCCGCGGGTTCAGGAGTGGGTTTGGGTGGGTGCTTCCCCACCTCCGTCCTTCCCCGCCTCCCTCCCTCCCTCCCTTCCCGATGGTTTTCCGCTCGCAGCCACACGCGCGGTGACTCACGCTGTAAAAATACCGCCCTCCCCGGGAAACTATAAACAGAAAATGCGCCTCGACTCACGCGCCCTGCCAGGGATCCGGGCCCGCAGCACCGACACCCCCGGGAAGGGGCTGGGAGCAGCCCCCGGGCCGTGCCRAGGAGGGGCTGGGGGCTCACCGAGCACCCCCGCACAGAGAGGGACACCCCGCACCCCCTCCCAGCGCCGTGGAGCTCCCACAGCCTCCGCCCCYGGCTCGGGTGGCTTTTCGGGAAGCGAAAGTCACCGTGAGAGGGGAGGGGGCCGGCGATGCTCCTCGGGGGGGGCTTCTGCCCCTGCAGCCACGCCTCGGCTGGAAAAGCCTCACACCCCGACTCTCACACGCACCCGGGAACCCCCCCAAGCACAGGCGTGACCCCCGGCASCAGGAATTGATCGCCGGGATCGGGAATTGACCCCCGGTGCCTGCCTGAGACCTGCCAAACTCATCACACCCGAGACTGCTGGGGCAGAGGGGGTGGGGGGCAGGGGCTCAGGGAGGGGCACGTGGAGCCCCCCGAGCTCGGAGAGGGGCCTCGCAGCTGCAGGATTCCTCCCAGGTCACCGTCTGCCTGCGGGATGACTCAGGGGGGATTAGTGGGATTTGACGGAGCAGGGAACATCGAAGCCGTGGGCCTGACCTCRGCCATGTAGGGCCGGTCCTGCCCAGAGACCCGGGGGCATGGAGGGCACAGGGGACACGGGGCCAGCYGGGGCCAAATGGCACCGGGACCACAACCCACCCCCCTCTTCAGCCCCCTGGGGAAGCTGCGGCTCCTGAGCTGAACCCTTGACCCCCAAACAAGGGGGTGGAAGGAAGGGGGAGCACTGGGGGGCAGGGGTGGGGCTCAAGGGGCTGCACTGCTGGGGTGGGTTCTTGCCCATGAAGCCCCTATTTGCCCTCTGACCCGAACAGGGTGTGTGTGTACTTGTTTTTGAGGGGTGCAGCATCCCAGAATGGTGACACTGGGGTGTGGAGACCCCAAATGTTCTGATAGGGCATGTGATAGCCAGAGYGTGGAAGAGCAGGGATGAGGAGACTCAGTGTGATGAGATCTGGGATTTGAGACGCCTGGAATGTAGGAGACCCAGGCTGTGGAAAACTGGAATGCTGGAGACCTGGCATGTGAACACCAGAGAAGATGGAGACCTGGGATRTAAATTCCCCAGGGTGCCRGAGGTTTGGATATGGAGACCTGGGATGTAAATTCCCCAGAGTGCCGGAGGTTTGGATATGGAGACCTGGGATATAAATTCCCCAGGGTGCCGGAGGTTTGGATATGGAGACCTGGGATATAAATTCCCCAGGGTGCCGGAGGTTTGGATATGGAGACCTGGGATGCAGGAGACCCAGATGTGGGATATCCAGGGTAGGGAGACTCAGGGTGAGAAGATTTGGGACATTAACCCCAGGATGCTGAGCCCAGGTTGTAAAGACTTGGGATGAGGAGCCCTGGGTTGCAGAGCCCCCAGGTGCTGAGCAGAGCTCAGGGACCCTCCTGCTGGCCCCTCTGGCCCCAGGCAGCCCCATCCCGGTGCAGCTCCCACCAGGAATGGCACAGCCGTGGGGGACGGACACTGCACAGGGACAGGTTTCTTTCACCAGCTTTTATTCCAGCTGATTCTGTCGGTTCCTTCACATTTAGTCAAGGCACTCAGTGGCAGGGTGAGTACAAAATCAACAGTAAAAAGGGGGTGGGTGTGAGGGGGCAGCTGGGGGTGGGGGGGGGGGGGCAGCAGCGGCTTCTCCTCTTCCTCCTCCTCCTTCTCCTCCTCCTCGGTGCCGCCTACTTCTTGGCCGGCTCCTTGGCTTGGCTCTCCACGGTGACGGGGATGGTGATTTCGGCAGACTGGATGGCGGGTTTGGGCAGGGGGGCCTCCACCGTCAGCATTCCATCGGGAGACAGCGAGGACCGCACGGCCGTGGCTTCCACGCCGGGGGGAAGGCTGGGAGGGGAGGAGAGGGGAGGGGGAGGTCAGGGCTGCAGCACCAACCCGGGGGATGCAATGCTCAGCCCCAAATCGCTGCCTCTGCCACTCCCAGTTTGGCTGAGCAGCATTCCCGGTTTGGCCAGTGGGCTTTGGAGGGCGTGGGTGGGTGGGAAAAGGCCCCCAAAGACGTCAGGGGGCTGCATCAGGTGTCTCCCCTCCTCCCTGGTACTTACGTGTATTTTCGGGTGAAGCACCGGGAGATGAAGCCGTGTTCATCCTGCTTCTCCTCGTGTTTGCCTGGAAGGAAACAAAACCCCGTGAGGGCTGGAAGGGGCTGGCTGGGTGGGAACCTTCCTGCCCCACCCCAACACTYGAGAGGGGCTGATTCTGCCCATCCTGGTTTTTTTTTTTTTTTTGCCATAATATTAACTTGGAACAACCTGGGGGGACCAGGGGCTGTGGGGCCACTCCCGATGCATCCCCCAAATTTAAGCGGAGGAAAATGCAGTGCCAGGAGCTGGGGGTGGCCAAAGGGGCCCAACAGTGGCCAGCTGGCCCCACAGCTTGGCAGGGCTGGAGACTGAGCACCCTCCTCTCCCTGGGGCTGCACCCCGARTTCCTCTGGCTGGTGAATTGCCCCCGTTCCTTGCAGGACCCCCTCAGCCTGCAGGAAGCACATCCTGGCCTTGTGCCACAGCTCTGGGCTTTGTCACAGCATCCAGGGCGCTGTGGGGGAGCGCGGGGGCTGCGGGGCTGGTGACACCCCACATCACCCCCGGGTCTCTCTGTGGCTCCTGCCAGGGGGTCCCTCCCTGCATCCTTCTGGAACAGCAGCAAGGGGTCAATATATGGGGCTGGGGGGGGTCTCTGCACCTGAATGCACCCCGAGACTGAGCTGTAGTGCTGGGCCTTCCTCTGTGCCTTGATTTTCTCTTTCCCTTTCCCTTTTTCCTCTTCTCTCCTCTCYTCTCCTCTGTCTCCTTCTGCTTTTCCTTCCCTCACTTCCCATCCCTTATTCCACCCTTYTTCCCCCAGCAAGCTCCAGGGCGGCAGCTGCCCCATCCCGGGAGACCCCACCCCAGCACCCACCGGTTATCTCCACGATGTTATCCTTGGTCTTGACCACCAGCTCCTCAGGTGCGAAGTGGTTGACATCCAAGGTGACCTTCCAGCTGTCGGCGGTCTGGCGGATCTCGGAGATGCCGCTGCTGAGCTGGCGGGTCAGCGCCTGGCTGAAGGGCGAGCCGGGCGCCGGCATCAGGGCGCTCTCCCGGGGCAGCAGGCGGAAATATCCCGGCCAGGCGCTGCCGCTGGGCCACTTGTACCAATCCTCGGGGATGTGGGGCATCCCAAAGGACTGGTCGAAGAGGCGGCTGCCATGGTACCAGTCGCGGAAGGGGTCCCAGCTGGGGCTGCGCAGGAAGGTGAAGGGGACGCGGCGCTCGGCCATGGTGCGTGGGGCTGCCGGGGGGGCGGCCGGCGGGGCCTTATGAAGAGGGCCGGGGGTTATTTTTAGCCCGGCTGCTCTGCTGGCTATTAATGGAAATTGCGGCAGCCCCGGGGAAGGGACGAGAAACTTGCCCGGGGTTGGGGCGGCCACACGCAGCCGCAGTGGGTGGGTGCGCGGGGAGGGGGCTGGCAGCCTCCAGGGCCCCCCCTGCCAAGGAAATGTCCATCCGCCTCTCATCGCGAGAGGCTTGGCCTGGTTGGGAGTGATGGATGGCCCTTGGAGCGGCTCCCGGCCCCTCCCGCCTGCTGCCCGGAAAACAATCCCCAGGATGCGGCCCCGTGGCAGCGTGAGAAGGGGGCTGGGGCCGGGCCAGCGCCTCGGGAATGGTGGGATGAGTCAGTGGAGGAGGCTGTGAGTGGCCCTGCTCTGTGTCAGAGCCAGCCAGAAGGTTCTGGAGCCCCCCAGCTCCTGGTCACTGACCAGCCCAGAAGGTTCCGGAGCCCCCCAGCTCCTGGTCACTGACCAGCCCAGAAGATTCTGGAGCCYCCCAGCTCCTGGTCACTGACCAGCCCAGAAGGTTCCAGAGCCCCCCAGCCCTCTGGCACCCCAGTGGCTCCAATGCTCTGCACTGAGGTGGGGAACCCCAGCACCAAGTTGGGGTGAGGCTGCTCCAGTCCCCCTGGGTGGGGGTCCCTGAGGCCTATGGGGCTGGTGAGGGTCTTGGGGGCCAGTGGGACCTGTAAGGGTTGGTGGGGGCTTGCAGGACCTGATGGGGGCCAGTGGGGTCCAGTGGGGACCAGGGGGCTGGTGGGGCTGGGTGGGACCAGGAGGGCTGATGGTGATAATGGGGTTAGGGGGGCTCTAGGGGGCCAGGGGGACTGGAGGGGACTGGGGGGCTGGAAGGGGCAGCAGCCTCTCGTCCGAATGAGTCTCTCCACAMACCTGGCACCCGGGAAGGGATTCCCATCTGGGGCCAGACCCCAAGCTCCCATCCTGGGGAAGGGCTGTTTTCCAGCCCAGTGAGCCTGGCAGCTCTGGGACCCCATCACCTCCACCCAGTTCCCCTCTGCCCCCAGATTTGCCTTGGAGAAGACAGGAGGTGGGTGGCAGCTGAGCCCTGACACACTCAGCGCATGGATGAGTGACCTGCAGGAGCGATGGAGGGGAGRGGGTGCAGCAGGGAATTTGGGGGTGTCCTTTGCCTGGGGCAGAGCCCAGTGCTGACTCTGGAAC
>RAHM01000163.1:1738355-1768721 GCA_003713295.1 Parotia lawesii
GGATGCTGGGAGGGAGGGGAGGGATCAGAGGAGGGATGCAGGGAGGAATGGAGGGGTTGCAGGTGGGAATGCAGGGAAATGGGAGGGATGGGAAGGATACAGGCAGGAATGCAGGGAGGAGCGGGGAAGGAGGGGAGGGATCGGGAGAGGGATGCAGGAGGTATGGAATGGATGGGAGAGCTGCAGGCAAATGGGAGGGATGCAGGCAGGRATGCCGGGATATGGGAGAGAGGGCAGGGATGCAGGGATGCAGCAGAGATGCAGATAAGGATGCAGGGAGGGATGGATGGGAGCTGGCAGGCAAATGGGAGTGATGCAGGGAAGGATGCAGAGCCAGGAGGACGGCAAGGAGCCGGCGAGGATGCAGAGGGAGGTGTTCCCAGAGGGTTCCCCACACACACAGCAGGATCCTCGRTGGGATCAGACACAAAATTCCCGGTGCTGCTCCACATGGAGCCAGAGGGAAGAGCAGGATGGATCCGCAGGGAGCCAGACGGAGGGAGCARGATATCCCTGCCGTGCTCCCGGCAGGAAGAAACCTCTCAGTGGCCAGCAGGGTCATTTACAATATATACTGTATATTTATTATAATTGCACCAGCTCACGGCATCTACAGCTGTACTCACAACCCAGAGAGAGAGCGCACGCGCGACAGGAAAATACTGAAGTATTTCTACAGAGTATTTGTTCCAGTTGGCTCCCTCCGCGGCAGGAGACAGAGACTGTAAAAGAGGAAGACTGGAATTTTTCCCTGATGTGCTGGCTGGTCCGCGGCGCCGCTGCAGTCGGGTCTCGGGTTTTTGGGAGCCGCGACCCCACGGGGGCTGCAGGGCTGGGGCTGCGGCCACTGGGGAAATCCCCCGCTGCTGGCTTGGGTTCGGATGTTCTCAGGGGATTCCCCCATATCCCAGCAGGGTTGGGGGGTCCAGCGGCCAGTCTGAGCTTCCCATGGGGGCGATGTGGGGGACGGGGGCTGTGGGGCAGCAGCTGGAATTGCTGGGATGGTTTTCGGAGCGCGTGGCTCAGGGTTTGTAGGGATGCTGGGGGAACTCATGTCCACCACCTCCCCAGGCTCCAGGAGAGCAGGACCCTTTGTCTCCTCCTCCTGCCACAGTCGCATCCGGAGCTGCCACCCTGCCCGGGGCTGGCATGTGGGGACAAGCACCCCGAGTGTGCCCCTCCTTACCTGTTCACCCCATTTCTAACAGCTCTGCTTGTTCAGGTGTCTTTGCCAGCGGGTGGGTGGGACACCCAGGACCTGGCACCCATCACTGCCCAGCTCCTGGCATTTTCCTCCAAGGGCTGGTGAATCCTCAGCCTCTGGCTGAGCCCGGTCCCTCGACATGCCAGGTTTGGGAGGCCGACTCYGAAGTGCCCCTTCGCTCCCATCTCTGCCCTCCCGGCTCCCCTGGCTCATCAGGCCACGGCTAACGAGGCTGTCTCATTACAGCTGAGCTGGACTCCAAAGGATCCTCCCGATCGCGGCTGGCCGCAAACCAGCGCCGAGCGGCACGGCCAAAGCCTGGCTTTACATCCAGGGGCAGCGGGTTAATCCGGGCAGCTGCTCTCCCACCCAGGGAGGCTCATCCTCATTGTCCAGCTCCAGCCGTCCGGAAAACGCGGGGCCACCAGGATTAAACACCAACCGCCCCGGGGGGCCAGGACTGTCCTCAGCGCCCGGGGGGGCTTTTTTTTTTTTTTTTTTGGGAAATCAGCAAAATCCTGCAAAAGCGGGGCTGCGGGCCAAGCCCGGGACCCTCCTGCGTCTCTCTTCCCATAATTCAGTTTAAAAAGCAGCCGCTTTTCCCCAGAGCAGCAGGGGACTGGGGCTGCGAGCCCAGAGGTGGGATGGGCCACGCCGAAGCCGGAGGATGGCTGGATGCACCCCCAGGGGTGGAAAACCCCCTGCCCAGCCCTAGGCCCGGCAGCTCCCTCCTCCCGGGGGTGACAGCTCGGTCCCCCCCAGACTGGGTGGGGTGGGTGGGTGGGTGCCAGGGCCGGCTCCTGAGCTGGGACGAGCAGCGTTTTTCCCCTGGATCTCCTCGCTTGGGAAGAGACTTGCAGGTGCTGCCGGCTTTGTTCATCCATGGCTCGGCGTGTGCTCAGGTCTGGGGGGACCCCAAAATGTTTTGCGGTGCCTCTGTCCCCCCCCCATGACACCCTGGGGACAACTTCGCTGGGGGAAACAGGGTCTTGCTCACCTCTGGTTGGCATCACACCCTCCAGCTGAGCCTGCCCCCCTCCCCCGCCCACCTCCCCGGGATGCTCTTGTGCTAAAAAACAGTCAAACCAAACCAGAAAAGCACAGGGGGGTGCCCCAGGGGTGTCCCCAGCCACCCCCACCCACTGGCCCAAGGTCTCTGCAGAGCATTTGTTCCCTCGCTCTGTGCTCGCCCACCCCACCCCGCCCCACCCCGGCACTCGCAGAAACAAGAAGTTATCCTCCCCTTCCCCATCCCGACCCCAAAACACCCCGGAGCGGGGGGAACCGCCCCCTCCCAGGGCGTTGCAAGGACCCATTTGAGTTCCCGTCCGTGCTTTCCCCCGCTGCCAGGTCCATCCTTAGCATCCCCCGGCTCCTTTCCACCTCCCCGGTGGTCCCGTCCCTTCTGGGGGCGCAGGTGGCATGGAGGGGGCAGAGCTGGGCTGTCGGGGGGCTGCGGCCGGGTGCCGGGGGGGCTCAGAAGCCGGCGCTCTCCGAGCTGCTGCGGCTGTTGTAGCTGGGGCTGCGGCTGGGGCTGCGGGAGCGGCTGGGGGGGCTGCGAGTCCGGCTGCGGCTGCGGCTGGAGCTGTAGCTGTCGTAGCTGCGGCTGCGGCTCCGGCTGTACGAGTAGGTGCTCAGCGAGCTGGAGGACGAGGGGCTGGGCCGGTAGTAGGGGATGGGACGCTTGCGGGCGCTGCAAATGGAAAAGGGAAGCTGAGTCAGGCCCCCGGCATGGCTCGGGGAAGGGGGGTCCGGCGCTGGACCCCCGGCATGGCCAAGCAGCCACCCAGGGCAGCCAAGCATCCCAGCGGCCCGGCTCGGACGGGCTGCGGGGTGTCAGGATGCGGCCACCCGGCATCGCCTCCCCTTCCATCCATCCCGTTCCTCCTCCCCAGCCCCCTCCCCCGGGGTGTTAGTCCTGGATTAGGCAGCGTCGAGGGCAGAAAGTGAGCAGGTTAATGTGGCTTTTGTGTTTCCCAGACACCAAAGATTGAAAGCTGCTGAAAAAGAGACGTTTGGGATTAGCGGGAGGCGAGCTGCAGCCCGCTGGCGCCTGAGGATGAGGAGGGACACGGGGAGCACGGGGACAGTGGGGTGGGAGGACACAGGGGGCAGCGACACCAGGAGTCGGCCCCTTGTCCCTTCTCCCAGCCTGGTGTTAGTGGGACCAGAGAGCGGCTGGGTGCTGAGGGCATCCTAAGGTGTGAGGAGACACAGAGGGGTCCAGGAGGAAGAGGAGGAGGAAGAGGAGGAGGAGGAGGAAGGGGGAAGGTTACCCTGGGAGCCAGGCTGGCGGCGATGCTCTCCGAGAGGGACCTTGGGATGAAATGGAAAAGGAGAAGTTGGCATCACTGAGGTAGGACCACGTGGTGGAGGGGGGTGATGGGAACTGGGGACAGGGCAGGAGGGCAAAGAAAAGCCCTGGGGCTTCTGGCTGGGCTATAGGGCAGGCAAGGGGGGCTGGGGGTGTTTCCCTGGCTGCCGCCTCCCCACAGCATCCTCTATGCCTCACAGAAATGGCTCTGCTCCTCCTGAACGCCAAGCAGAGCAGGGTCTGCCATCCCCATCCATCCCCATCCATCCCAGGGATGGTGACGGGGATGGGGTGAACAGTCCTCACGGGGACCATGGACTGTGTTCTCCAGCCGAGCCCTGCCACCTCCCTGGGGACATCCTGGTAAAGCCAGGATGGAGCAGGAGGGATGGAAAACCAGCCAGTGGCACCTGGGCTGGGCTGGGAGCAGTTTTCCCAGCCCATTCTCTTTCCAGGACATCCATCAGGGAGAGCTGCAGGGAGCTCTAACCCGTGGGCTCTGCAGCGTTCCTCCTGTCCTTTCTCCTGTCCTCCCTCCTGACAACTCCAGTCTTGCCCAGGCAAAACAAAATCCCTCCCACAGCGAGGCAGAGCTGATTTCTGAAAATCCAGCCCCCTCTGATCTCCCAGCTGATAGTAGGAGAGACAAATAGGTCAGGAAGGAGGTAATCTCGGCTCGGCACGGCCCCGCCGCCAGAGTTGCATCTTAACGAGGTGCTACATATGCACACAGTGTTTCGTCTGGCACGAAATATTGCCTGTCTTACAGCTCAGGATCCTGAGGCAATAGGATCCCAAGGAGGAGAAACCAGCTTTTGGAGGGCAGGAAGGATGTGATTGCGGACGTGCGTATTGCTGGAATATGCACAGGCGGATTAAAATTAATTCCTGTTTTCATGCCTCGAAATAGGAAGAGATCAGAAGGTCACCGTATTGGAGGCAGTGTGGTTATCCATCTGTCTGGGCCAGCTGATTCAGCCAGCCATCCTCAGGGCTATCTGTGCATCCACAGAGCTGCTCTTGTCCATCCGTGTGTCCATCCATCTATCTGTACATCTGTCCATCCATTCATCTATCCATCTATCCATCCACCCACCCATTCACTCATCCATCCATCCATCCATCTATCCATCCATCCATCCATCCATCCATCCATCCATCCACCCATGCACCCATGTGTGCATCAGTCCATCCGTGCATCCATGCATGCATGCATCCACCCACCCATGCACCCATTCATGCATTCACCCATTCACCCATTCATGCATTCACCCATTCATCCATCCATCCATCCATCCATCCATCCATCCATCCATCCATCCATCCATCTCTCAAACCATCCATCCATCCATCCATCCATCCATCCATCCATCCATCCATCCATCCATCCATCCACCTACCCACCCACCCCCGCACCCTTTGGGGTCAGCTGGCAGCAGAGCTCAGCTCCGGGACGTGCCAGCAGCCGTGGCAGAGCCTTTGCCGCACGCCAGGACCCACCTGGTGATCCTCCTGGGCTCCATGAAGCTGGGGGAGTCACGCCTCCGCTTCCTGATGGGGGAGTAGCTCCTGGAGCGGCGCCGGGCGCGGGCGGGATCGGGATCACCGTGACGTGTTCGGGGCTCGTTGTCCTTCTCTCTACACCCCGGGGAGGAGGAGGAGGAGAAGGGTCAGGGAATGGGCTGGGGTCCCGTGTGGGATGCAGGGACACCCTGCACGGGTGACACTCCCACCTGGGGCTGGCGTTTCCAGTGTGACCAACAATGACTTGTGACCCCACCCCGAGCCCCAGGGCAGCCGGGACCACCCTGAGCCGCGATGCCCTCCGAGCCAGCTGCTGGCACCCGCGGTGTCCCCCGTGCCCCTGTCCCCCCGGGCCTGACCTGCTGGCTGGCTTTTTCGGCGAGGGCGAGCGGGAGCGGCTGCGTCCTGCTCTCTTCTCCCGGGAGCGGGAGCGGGACTTGGAGAGGGAGCCGCTGGAGCTCCAGGAGCTGCTGCGCTGCCCGGGGCTGGGGGACGGGCTCTTCCTCCGCTCCGAGGCGTGCCGGGAGTGCTTGGCTGACGACTCCGAGCTGCTGTTGGGCCGGCCCCGGTGGTGCCGCTCCTTCACCCTGTGAAGGCAAATCCCAGCACCGTCTCGCACCTCGTCCTGGCTGGCAGGGTGTCCCCATGGCCTTCAGGGACCCCAGATTCCCAGAGGGAACCCCTACATGACACCAGTTTTTGACTGGGCTACATCCCTGACTGTAAAGCACAGGGCTTTCATCTGCCTGGGATCCTGCACCCTGTAATCAATCTCAGGCTGCCATCCAGGCACTGCCCTTCGCATTGGGATAATCCCTTGCAGGGATGACCCTTCCCACAGTGTGCTAGCACTGATCCACTATAGGGCTCTCCCCTATCCCCATCCCTATCCCCAAGGCCATGCTTTCCCTACCACCATTCCCGTGGCTGTCCCCATCCCCACTCCCATCGCCAACTCATCCTCATCGCCGTCCCCGTGGCTGTCCCCATCCCTGTCCCCTTCCCATCGCTATTCCCATCCCCGTCCCTCGAGCATCCCAACCCAGCCCTGCTGCCCCACAGCTTTGCCTGGACGGATTTAAGGTGTCCGCAGGGAGCTGCACCCCGAACACCCCAGCCCAGCTCCCAAATCCCGGCAGGGATGACAGGACCCCATCCCGAGCACTCCCTTACTTCTTGCCGTGGGTTCCGTGGTTCCTGTCGGGGCCGGCAGGCGGGTGGTAGGGGTGGGAGCCGGCCGAGCCCTCCGAGTCGCTGCTGTAGCCGGCGGGGCTGAGCGGCGGCGGCGGCGGCTCCCGGGGGGCCGGGGGCCGCCCCTTGCTCTGGCCGCGGTGTCGGGACGGCGGCGAGGCACTGCGGGAGCGATGCCGGTGGCCGTGCTTGGCCCGCTCCGGCGTGGGCGACCGGGAGCTGCGGGCGCCGTGTCGGCTCCCCCGGGTGCGGGGGGACGGCGGCTCCGTCCTGCCGTGAGCCCGCGGAGAGGGGGACGCCGAGGCCGGCCTCTGGCAAGGGGGGAGAGAGAGAGAGAGAAGGAGGGAGAGGAGGAAGGGGGGGAAGAAGACAAGAAAGAAGGAGAAAGGGGGATTTTAACGGGGGGCGCCGGGCCGGGGGCGCAGATCACAACGTCAATGCACATCGCATAAGGCAGGCTACACAGACGCTACTCTGCACCTTCCTCTCGCCCTCAACAACGTGGGTCATGCAAACCTCCGCATGCAAAACGCCAAAAAAATATAACTCAACTTAAATCGTAATAAAAACCCAAAGGAAGGGGTGGGATGGGAAGAAAATAAATAAATCCAAGAAAACCCCAAGTCGTCGGGGAGGGAGAGCTCGAAGGGAAAGAAACATACCCCCCCCCCTAAAAAAAAAAACACCTGGAGAGGGGATAAAGCAAACCCTGGTGTCCGCCCACCCCGACCGAGAAAGGGGGAGGGAAAAAGGGGATAAAACCCAAACGAAGGGAGGAAAATGGGGAAAAAAAGAAAAGATGAGAGGAGGGCAGGTGGGGCAGTGGGGGAGAGTAAATCAGACTGAGCCGAGGGGAAGGGGTCGAACCAAAGAGGGCTGGAGGTGATGGGGTCTGCTCACACAGAGGCATGCACATATATAGAGATATATGTTCCGATACGTGTAGTTTTTATCGATAGTACGGCTTTCGGCTTAAAACAAATCCAGAAACGAGGAAAAAACGGCACAGAGCGACAATGGAGGGCAAGGCAGGGGAGGGGGCCGGGGGGGCGAGAAGGCATAAAAGAAACCAACAAAAAAGAAAGAAGAAAAACCATCCAAATCAAATCAAATTAAAAAAAAAAAAAAAAACAACAAAAAAAAAACCAAAGCAAAACTTCACAAATGTCCTCGTTACTGAGATAAACGAATGTCTCTGAGCTCTTCCTGGGACACGCATTGAGCTGTTAGCTGTGACTCTGCAGGGAACTGCTAAGTCCTCATCAGCACTCAACACAGATTTTGCTTTCTGCTTCCTTTTTTTTTTAAATTTTTTTTATTTTTTCCATTATATGCTTTTTTTTTTTTAAGTCCCTCTTGGTTAACATCCACTTACCAAAAAAGTGGCATTTCCTCCTTTAGTAGGTAAGGTATGAAGAGAAGGGAAAAGCGGGGCAATATAAGTGCATCATTAGATTCACAAAAATGCAAGAGAGAAAGAAAGAGCGAGAGAAGGAGGAGAGACAGAGACAGAGCCAGAGAGAGGAGAAATAAAACAAACCAACTCACTTCTCCTACGGAGAGGGGAAACCTTGGGGCCACCACCGTGGCCAAGCCCTGAGCCAGGTTCTCACTGAGACTTCAGGGGATTTTGCCCAGCCCTGAGGCTCCCAAATATCTGAGCTCCTCTGAGCCACAGGCGCTGCCTGGGTGTTTCCCCCATCTTTGCAAACACCACGAGATCAAAAAGATGGGTGGGAACGGCTCCTGCAACACCAGTCCTGACTGAGCTGGCAAACCCCAGCTCGGGGAGCTTTGGGGTCTCCTTCCTGTCAGCCACAGCCCAGTGCCAGCTCCCTGAGAATCCCTGGAAGGCTGAATCCTGCACAGGGCATCGCTGAGTCCAGCTGAGGGGATCAAAGGGGGGTCAGAGATATTGGGATGGTGCCAGGATTGTGGCACCACACCCAGGGCTGGTGAGCCCAATTCCTCGCCATCCCCTTGCCCCAAATACATCGATGAACGGTCAGTGAATCCTTGAGGCTGAGGTTCTCTCCACCCATCCCACTGTGTTCTAAATGCCACTTTTCTCCCCCAAAGAAGACGGGGGCAGAGGGAAGGGCTGGGATTCTGGGGACTGCCACGAAGATGCTGCAAAAGGGACGCGAGGCTTCCATGTCCCTGAGCATCCCAGACTGCTCCACAACCCATCATCTCCTTGTCCCCATGGATAAGCCAATCCCTCCAGCCACAGAGCAGCAAGCTGGAGCCAAAATGGGGGGATTGGGGGTTTTTATTAAAAATCCATTGCTGTTGCAATGGCTGTGGTGAGGGGGAGGCTGGCAGTGACGATCAGCCCTGCCCAGCTGCCCTGCAAGCACTGGGGGGATGCAGGAGCCCTGGAATGGGGGATCTGTGGAGCCCATGCCTGGCCCTGCATCCCAGGAGAGGAACATTAAAGCAGAGAAGATGAAGAAGAAGAGGAGGATGATGAAGAGAGAGAGGTTTCCTCTTTCCCAGGGTGGCATTTTGGCTCTGGCTGGCCATGCCGTGGGCTTGGGCTGTGGGATGCAGGGTTCCCACCCAAACCCTGGAGTCTCCTGCCCTGGAGTGCCGGAAGGCAATGAAAGTAAAAGCATCCCAAATAAACCCAAATTGGCAAAGACTCGGCCTAAAAGGGAAAATACACACTGGGCACTTGTGGGGATGGGACAGCCAGGGCGGGGATGCTGTCCCCTGCCCCTCACAGACCGAGATGCCCTGGACCTGCCTCTCTCCAGGCAGGAAGATTTAAACCTTTCCCCACTGCAGCCACCTGCAGTATTTTCCCTGAGCTGGGTTTTTTCCCCCCGAAGAGGGGCTAAACCCACACATCTCCCCAAATTTCTCATTTCTTGCCCCATCCATCCACCCCAAAACCCCCTGTGCCCACTTCTACCCGTGGCCACCGCTCCTATTTCTCCCTAATTGTATTCACCTTCATTACTGGGCCACTAATGGGGGACTGAAAGGGAACAGCCGTGCTCGGCCCCTGAATGGAAACGAACACAAATTCGGAGGGCTGAAAGACACAGAAATGCATTCTACCGACAGCACGAGGAGACGGGGAAGAGAAAAGGGGGGGAAGAAAGAAAAAAAATATTACGTGGACAGGGCAAAAAATATAAAAATAAAGAACGTAAGAGAAGAGCATGGCTTTGCAGCTAACCAGGGAAAACCATACAAATAAAAAAAAAATTATATATAGCCACCAAAAAGAGACAAAATGAGAGACAGAGAAGGAGAGTGAGAAAGAAAGAGAAAGAAAGTCAGAAAGAAAGAGAAAATAACATTAAATCAAGCTACGGTGCTTTTCAACAGGCTCATCTGCAGAAGTGAACGTGCAGAGGTGGACGAAATACCTACCTTCGGAATTGGCAGTGACAGGAATGCAATAATAAAAAAAGAAAACAATAATCTCCACATTTGGAGGGCAGAATGGGAAAAAGACAAGGACTCTTTAGTACGGCGATCCAGACCCCTCGGCTAATCCCGTTTGCTTTGCTTAGAATTTTTAAAATTATTTTAAAAATTGGTCTCTTTAGCTTCTAATTTTTATTATCTTTTTTTTTTTTTTTTTTTTAATTGTTTGTTTGTTTTTCAATGGGAAGGCTGCGGCCGGCCGCCGAGCGGGGTGGCCGCGGGGGGCGGGGGTGGCTGGCTGGTGTCTGTAACCCGATCAGGCTGCGGTTCAGTCTTAAAAAGTCACTCTACAACATGGCAAAGTCCCGGATAACATGCAGGGAAGGCGATGGATGGAGGTGGGACACGGCGAGGGATGTTGGCTTGTGTTGGCCCAAAGAAAACCGGAGAGAGAGAGAGAGAGAGGGGCTGGAGGGTGCGTGTGGGCGAGGAGGAGGAGGAGAAACCCAGGAGGAAGGCTGGGAAGGCAGCAGGGATGGATGGAGACAGGAGTGGGTATTTAAAAGGGAAGGCAACGCCGCGCAGCGCCCCGGGGCACCCCTGGCTCCCGGCGGCTCTGGGGGTGCTGGGGTGGGCACGGCTCACCCGGCGGACGGGCTGAGCCCGGAGCTTTTGGGGGGTCTGCGGGAGGTGGGGAGGGGGCTGGGTACCGAGGATGCTCAGCACTCATCCTGTCGGGATGCAGGATGCGGGATGACCGCAGGGTGCTTGGATAACCTCATCTTGCAGCCGGGGAGGAAAACCATCCCCACGGCAGCAGGATCCAGCCGAGGACACCGGGCAGTTGCCAATCTGAGGAGGAAAAATTCACTCCCTTTGCAGTGTAGAGCTGCTGGGTTCTCTTCCCTTTTAAATTCCTTCTTCAAAATATAGAAAATGGAAATACAATGTTCAGCGGGCGTAAATATTTAGAAAACACATCAGGTTTTTTGGTTTTGTTTTTTTTTTTTTCTTCTCCACATTAACACACACAAAAGCAAAAAATTCTAGAACAACACGACGACGACGGGGTGGGGGGAAATAAAAATAAGAGAAATATATATCGTTTGCATTTCTGTACATCACAAGGGAAAAGAAAAGAAATCATGAGAAAGGAAACTAAAACAAGGGGGCGGGAAAAAAAAAAGCACGTTTCATTGCCCTTCCCTCCCCCTCGTCCCTGCTTCTGCTGAGCAAGAAATGGAAGTGTATATTACCGTTTGGGTTTTTTTCAAATGGGAGGCTAAAGAAAAACACAGATGGGATTAAAAAGAAAAAAAAATAAAAAATAGAAACCAGAGAGAGAAAGAAAAGAGAGAGAGAGAGAGAGAGAGAAAGAGAGAAAGTTGTTGGAGAAAAGTCCCGCTGGTGCCGGGGAGCCAAGGGAGCTCGACGGCCTGGGCGATGCTGGGGTGGGCAGGGGCGGCGCCTCGGCACCCGAACCCCCCCACGCCCCAGCCGAAACCACAGGAAAGAAGAAAGCAGAGAGGTGCCCCGAGAGGTGGGCAGGGTGCTGGGTGCTGCTGGGGGGTGCTGGGCTGGGGAGGGCAAAGGGGATGTGGATGTGGGTTTGGGGGCTCCTGGCCCCGTTTTCTGGGGTGCCCCTGGCCCTGCAGGTGTTGGGGTGTCAGCGTTGGGTGCTGTCAGCCCAGGAGCATCCCCGCAGGACCTCACCTGTGGGAATAAAGTCCCCTGGGGCAAGTGGGGACCTGCATGGGCCCCATCGGTGGAATGCAGTGCCCTGCCTTCACTCAGCCCTGCCTCCAGCCCCCCGTTTGCCAAAGCAGGCTCCTCATCATCCCAGCACTGGTTAAACTGGGGCTGGCCCCCTGGGCCCACTGGGTTAGGGCTCTGCCCTACTCAGCAAGGGAGCAGCCCCCCAGGTTTCACCAAGACCCTCGGGATGCTGAGGCAGAGCTGGGGATGCTCAGCTCCAATGTCACCTGCCATGGAGACCTCAGAATCCTAAAATCTGAGCATCCAGCATCAAATCCCCTCCAAACCCTAATTTGGCCAGACTGGGTGTTGGGGTCCTGAGCACTGGTGCTGGCCCCTTGGCACTAGGGAGAGTTGAGGTTGGTGGGGAAACAAGAATTTTCCTTCTTTGCCCATTTCTTGGCTGTCTGGGATCAATGTCAGGGAAGTGCCGAGCCCCGTGGTGACCGTGGCAGGTGACGCTGGCCTGCCAAGCCATCATCCCGGGGGGGTGACATCCGCAGGGCGACATGTGGCTTTGGGGGAGGGATGACCTGTTGGCTGCCCTGATCCTCGCCTCGAGGTGATGGGCTGGCTCCCCCAGGGAGACCGTGCACCCAGCGCGGGGTTGGTGAGTGCCGGGAGGGTGCAACCCGCACCCCACATCTCCCCCGTGTGCTCCGGCTGGGCAGGGCGGGGAGCCGAGCGAGTGGGGAAGGAGGGGAGAGGAGAGCAGGGGGACAGTCCTGTGGAGGGAGGAGGGGAGGGAAGCGAAGAGTGATCCAAGAAAAGCCTACGTACATCCGAGGGCTCCGGGAGCGGGGCGCCGTGGCTGTGGCGGCCGTTCTGGGCGCTGCCCTTGTGCCCGTTCTGGTGCGGCGAGGCCGAGCGCTGGGGCGAGGGGGAGGACGGGCTGCGGCTGGAGCGGGCGCTGCTGCCCTTGGGGCCATCCTGCCGGCGCTTGGGGCTCAACCTGAGGGGAACCGCACCGTCAGCTGCCGGCACCTCCGGCCCCGACCCCGGCCCCACCCTTGGCCCGGCTCCGGCAGAGCCGCCGGCTGCAGCCCAGCCTTTGCCGAGGCCAGAAATGGGGTGAGAAGTGGTGCTTTGTGCTTTCTCTAGATAAAAATTGAAACCCCGTCTGGGGACCATGTTCCCAAACCCTGCAGAGGTGCTGCAGCATCATCCCACTCCCCTCTATACCCATCTCAGGGATGCCTCTGCCACCTGCCTCTGCCCTCCATCCCCAAGGTCCCCATCTCTGGGACACCTCTGCCATCCACTTCCTGCCCTCCATCCTCCAGGGTCCCCATCTCTGGGACACCTCTGCCACCTGCCTCTGCCCTCCATCCTCCATCCTCCAAGGTCCCCATCTCTGGGACTCCTCTGCCACCCACCTTCTGCCCTCCATCCCCCGGGGTCCCCATCTCTGGGACTCCTCCGCCTCCCACCTCCCTGCCCTCCACCACATTAGGGTGTCCATCACAAGGACATCTCTGTCCCTGCCCTCTACCCCACAGGGTCCCATCGAGGAGGCTGGGGGCTGTTGCGGTGGTGGGGACGGGGGTCCCGGACTGTCCCTACCTGCCGGGGGATTTAGAGCCGCTGTCGTCGGAGGAGAGCGAGGCGCTGTGGGAGCTGCAGGAGCTGCGGCGGTGCGAGCGCCAGGCCGGGGACTCGCTGCGGGACCTGCGGAGAGGGCGGCCGGGGGCCGAGGGACAGGCTGAGCCGCCGCGGGGGACACCCAGGGGCACAGAGAGCCCTGCTCCCCCCGCCAGCCCGGCCCCTCACCTCTTGCGCTCTTTGTTTTTCTCTTTCCGTTTGTTCTTGGGGCTTCGGGACCTGCGGGAAGAGCCGAAAGCTGCAGACGTGGGAGCGGAGGCAGCACCTGGGGGTGGCTTTCCCAGCCCCCCCAGAGGCACCGAGGCTGCGGGAGGAGCGAGGGGAAGGACCTGCCTGGTCTGGAGCTGGGCTGCATTGAGGTTCAAAGCACGGCGGGGATCCCAGGTGGCTTTGGGGGGACTATGGGGTCAGGTGCAGGTTGGTGAGGCCAGGCAGGAGGCAGTGGCAGCGGGAAGGGAGGGACTGGCTCTGCTCAGCATCCTCAGGGCTTGGGCTCATTGTCATTCCCCCCCCCCCCCACCACTTGTTTTGCCCTGCGCCCTCTCTGGCACCCTTTGTCTGTTTTTCACTTCTTTCACCCTAAAATAGGCAGAGGGCATCTGCAGAGCAGGGCAACAGTCAAGGTTTGCCCTGGCCATGGCTGCCTGAGACCCCCCCCTTCTCCCCTGGGGGCCATTCAGGACCATGTGGGATCCCACAGTCAGCCAGAGTGGCCCTGTGCCACATCCAAGGGAGGAGGACACCCAGCAGCATCCAGCTGTGGGGTGAGGGGGTCCATCACGATGGGCAGAGGGAAGGGGGACAGCAGAAGGGCAGGACACAGGTGGTCCCTGGCAGGGGAAGCTGGCAGCTGGTGGCAGTGGGGTGGCTCCTGGCAGCCGTCACTCTTACCTGTGTCTTCTCTTTTTTCGTGACCCCGATTCAGACCTAAGGGATGAAGAGGAGGCAGAGATGAAGGAGACACACTGATCTGGCCAGTGGGGAGTAAAGGCTGGGCAGTGTCCAGGGATGATGAGAAGGACAGGGGGTGGCCCCGAGGTGGGCCGCTGGATGGGGCAGGTGACAGTGACTGTGAGGAGGTGACGGCCCCATGAAAACCATCAGTGTCCATCCCTATCCATGTCTAAATCCCACCCCGGCCCAAGGACCTGAGCAGTCCCAACCAGCCCCACCATCCCCAGCCTGCTGTTGTGTCCATCCTACCTGTCACGTCTGTGTTTCTTTCCAGTCTTCTTTTTCTTTTCCTTGCGGATGGGTGAAGAGCTGTCACAGCTAGAGGGGAAGTGGGTGCCCTTGAGCAGGGAGCGAGGGACTCCCCAGCCTCTTCCCTCTGGCCCAGGGGAGTCTGGTCCCACCACCCCCAGTCACATTGCTTTCCCCAGACCACCCCATGGGATGCACGTATACCACATGGCAGTTATTTCCTGGGGGATTTGGGCTGGGGGACAGAAAGGGACTTTTGGCAGAAGGGCTCTGGCTGCCTTCAATTCTGGAATGCCCAAATCCTGCTGTGTCTCATTGTCACCTCGTGGGCTCCACAGCCTCCAGCAGGAGACAAGGTGGCCAATTCCCAGCGGGATTTCAGTGGGTGGTAGAGGCCTGCCCGTGCCCAGTGGCCTTGTAAGCCCAGAGGAGACCCCACAGCCCACCCAGCCCAGTGGTCACTCACCTGCGCTCTGAGCCGGGTTTCCTCTTTTTGCTGCCATGGGAAAGGCAGAGAAGAAAGGGACATTAGGGACAGCATCCTGCCCAGGCAGCCAGTGCTAAGTGGTGAGGTTGTGGGTAGATGGACCCTTCACAGAGCCATATCCTGCCTGGTGCTGTGCCCTGTGGCAGCGAGCTCCTTCCCCACATGGACCAGGCAAGGTCTCAGCAGTGCATGCAGTGGGTGTGTGCACACATGTGTGCGTGTTGCAGTATCAGTACATGCAGATGCACTGCACCTCTTAAGGGTGCACATTCAGGGATGTACTGCCCCCCCAAGTGGAGTGACTTGCCCCTTCAGAGCCTGGGGAAAGGCTGAGCTGGGAGGTGAGCTGCCCTCCAGAGAGAGGGGACAGCGCGGGGACAGCGCAGGGACAGCCGGGGACTCACCGGCTCCGGCGGTGACCCGATTTCTTCTTCTTTTTCTTCTTGGGTGGAGGAGAGGTGGAGCTGCTCGAGCGTCTTTTCAGCCTGTGGGAGACAGCAGACAGGGTTGGGCAAAGAAGAAGGGACAGGCCATTGGCCTCTGTGTCCCTGGATGGGGACCCTGTGCACAGCAGGTCCCCACAATCCGTGCACACCTGTACTCGCGGTGGCCGCTGTCCTCGCGGTAGCACTCGGCCGAGCAGTCGCACTGCAGCAGGCAGCCCTCTCCGTAGTCGGGATACTCCACCGCGTACTCCTCCCCATCCACCCCGTGGTGGTTTTCTATCACACTGCCAAAGGAGGAAGCACAGGATTCATTTGGGGATCCCTGTTCCCTGTCTCCTGCCGGAGCAGCTGGGCCAGCCCCAATGCAGCTACAGGGGCCAGGGGACATTCCCTCTGCTGCAGCATCCCCAGGGGACCTTGGTCATGTCCCTTGATGTCCACACACAGCAAAGTCCCAGGGTGGAGGTCTGCTCAGGGTCTTCCTGTGGCTCCAATCCCTGCAGAGATCCCCACTAGGCTGGCACAGGGACACTGTGAGACTCGGGCCACCATCTCCCCACAGGGTCCAGCCTCAGCCTCATTCGAGCCCCTTCTGGCTTTGCTCAAGTGCTGGGGCTGAGCGGGAGGCTGGGTCAGCCCAGGTGGGTGGCAGGGCTGGACAAGAGTGAGAAGAGCTGGTAGAAGAGCAGGAAATTTAGGAGGGAACTGCTCAGGATGTCCTGGGCTTTAAGGCCAGCATCCCACGGTGCCACCAGCTCAGCACTGGAGCTTCAGGCAGGTAATGGTCAATGTCCCTCCTAGGGGCCAGGTGAAGAAGGGGTGGGGGGACATCATGCCTAGAGCCATCAGGGTCTCCTCTCTCTCCTGAGTGACTTCGTCAGCATTAATTTTTCCAACTGCCATGGAAACCGGCATGAGGTTGCCATTGACGACCGGGGCTGTGGGCAGGGCTTGGCAGAGGCCTGGCAGCTGGACTAGGACAGTCTCAGGAGTCCCTGCTCAACCTCTCCCTGCTGCCCTCACCTCCCTGGTCTGGCTCTGCCATCAGCCCCAAGAGCAAACCCCATGGGGAGCCTCTTATTTGCTCTTGGGGGATGTAGGACATCTCACCTATGGAGGGACAAGGACATCCAGGTGCTCTGGAGGGAAACTTAACAGGTGGGGACAGGCTCAGAGGGTGCCCAGCACCACACCAGCCCAGGTGTTTGCTTCCCAAGGGAGATTTGCCCTCAGAAATCTGATGTGGGCTCCTCTGCCCTCCCCAGCCCGGAGGTGAGCAGTCAGCGATGGTGGTGGAGAAATGCGGCCCCATAGGATCAGTCCCTTGGCAGCCTGGCCAGTGCCTGAGCAAAGGGAAGCTCCCAGTCCCAGACTGCAGATCTGACAGTGGCACGTGTTGGCATCCTCGGCCACAGGCAGGCCATGGGCTGTTTAACCTAATTAGAAATGCCTTGGACCGAAACTACACGAGACACCCTCCCCCTAACCATGGATGATCGCTCAAGCGGGTCTCGGGCTCCCTTCTGCGCCACAGCCATGGCTTTCTGGGTCCTCTCCAAGTGACTCCTGCTTTGGCCATGTCCCAAGGGTCAGAACAGCCTTTCAACCACCCACCCGACCATGGAAAGGGGGAGAAAGAGGCAAAGAGAGAAGGGAGCGGGGATAATTCCCTGTGTGTGTCTCTGCTCCGTGAGCAGGCAGTGTTCCACGCCAGAGCCTGCTGCCAGCATCTCACCCATTAGCTGTGCTCAGCAGCTCAAGACCAGCCTTGTGCTGTTCCAATTATCCCTCCCTGCCCGGCACACGCTCGCCTTTGTCTGCAATCCCACCAGCCTGTCCATCAAGCCCTTCTCCTTGGGGACTGGGCTGTACCGAGCTGTGCACACGGAGATGGGAGCTGGGAGAGCACAAAGAGCAAAGCCGGGGACTCAGGTGGTCACAGCTCTGCTCGATGCCTCAGTTTGCCCTGGGGAGTTATGCAGATGATGCTGAGCTCTCACACTGGCTTTGAAACAGGACCAGCTGGTTCAGACTCACAGTCCCGGCAGCCAAGGACCGAGCGGTAAAAGCCCAGAGCGGTGCTGGAGCAGGACCAGCCCACGAGATGTTCTGCTCAGCACTCTCCCAGCCACCACAAGGGCTGAGGCTCTTTATTTAAAGCTTATTTAACCCCCTTGTTCAGCCTCTTCATGCAGCACAGACCTTTGGCACGCAGGACATCCTCCAGCAGCTCAGATCCGTGCTGCTTGAAGAGCCACCTCCTTTGGACCCAGCTCCTACCAGCTTCCTCAAGCGCCTCCAGCTTTGCTCTCCTCCGAGCAATCCTTTGCTGTGAGACTGTTCCTTCCAGCTCAGCACTATTATTTATAGCCCTGGGGCTAATCTTTAATGATTACCCTTCGTTTTGCAAAACCAAGTCTGCAAAGGTGACAGCCAGGGCTGCCTGGGTAACCTTAAGGCACCTTTGGCTTCCCCATGTGCTCGTTACGGTGCTGGCCCTAACGAGCCTGCCAGGAAGATGCCCTGGAGATGACTCCTGCCCCCACCAGCAAAGGCCACTTGTTAACACCCCAGGCGTGATGCTCAGTGACCTGGGCGGGTTGGTTTTCCCCATGCCTTATGTTTTTTCCTGCCTGGAGGAGGATCCTGAATGTTTCACGCTGTCCCAGGCCCATGTGCCCCATCCATGTGCCCCAGCCGTGCCCCTGTGTCCCTCCCTGCCTGGCGTGCCAGCAGAGTGGTGTGAGGAAGGCTCTCCCTGCTGCCACGGCTTCCCTGCCTCCCCCCTCGCCCTGATTTCCTGACCCTAATGAAGCATTAATATTCAGTGAACCTGCAGCATCTATTCCTGTCCCAAGTGGCCTGGTTTCCAGGCTGATGGATGGTGCACGCCGGGCCAGCCATGCTGCCTGGGCCATTAAGCATTGCACTGATAAATCATCATCGAGCTGGGGTGGACCCTGGTGAGGCTGGGGACAGTCCTGTGCAGGGCAGGAGCAGCAACTGGCATGTCCCCAGCAGGAGCTGGGCTGCTTTGGACACCAAACTTGAGCCCTAAGCCCCCTTCCAGGGCAGATGCAGCCCCCCAGGACCAGGCACAATCACTGTGAGGAGTGATTAGCAGAGGAACAGTGCAGGAACTCCTTGGAGAAGCTTCTTCCATAGGGTCCCTGCCCCTGGCTGGTGGGGTGAGCCAAGCATTGAGACCTTCTGCACGTGGGTTTCATCATCTGGGACAGGAGCATTGCAATGCTGGCCTCTGCACAGCACCCACAGGTCTCCAAATGACCAGTTCAGGATAACCTTTAACCTCTCCAGAGGTAGGATACTGCCTCAGAGGGGCAAACCCTGCCTCCAGCTGACTGAACAGCCAACCAACCAACCAACCAACCAACCATCAAAGCAACCAACAAACCATCAAATCAAACAAACATTGTCTCAAATCCAACAACCATCCATCCATCCATCCATCCATCCATCCATCCATCCATCCATTCATCCATCCATCCATCCACCTCTGTATACCCTCTCCATGTAGATCTATCTATCCAGTCATGCCTAGACATACCCTCATCCACCCACCCACCCACCCGCCCACTGATACTCAGAGGCAATCCAGGACGTGCCTCTCTGGGATGAGATGCACAGATGGACCAACTGGAAGCTGCCTGACTTACATTTGGCGCCCGTGCTGGTCCTCCCTGGTGAGCACACCCTCCTTCTCCATCAGCATTTGCCGAAAGGTCCCCACTTTCTGCCGGATCTCCTCTTCGGAGTACCTGGATGGGCAAAGACATGGTCAGGGCTGCTGTGGTTGGAGCATGGGCTCCCCATGGACCTGCTGAGGACCTCTATACCTTTGGGAGTGACACGTGGCCTAAGGGGCTAGTCAAAAGGGGAGGTGACATGGTGACAGTCATCAGGGCCTGGAGGACAGCAGGGCCTCTGCTCGGTCCCCTGCCACCACTCTCTACGCCCTCCTCTCTCCTGCCTGCTTCTCCCAGGAGTGCTTAGCAGAGGAAGGGACATTAGGAAGGGGGAAAAGAAAAGGATGACCATGAGGTTGCCATTCCCTGTGAGCACCCCAGGCTTTGGGGCAAGTCCCCACCAAACTTGGCAGTGCCATCATTGCAGCTGCTGATTCCGGGGTTCACTCCCAGCATCTCTGTCCCATCACGAGCTCCCCCTGCTCGTCCCCATGATGCTCCAGGGCCCGGCAGCCGCGCCAGCTCTGCGCTAATGCTGAGCGCTGACTCAGGCCGCTGCAGGGTTATTAACGAGAGGCACTAATCACTGTGTCCTGGCATCTGAGAACAGCCACTGCAAACCACGGCGTTCCCGCCGTCCCCGAGGTGTCCCTGGGAAGGGACAGCCCTGGGCAGGCGGTCCTGTGCCCCATCCTGTGGCTGCACAAGGGCACCTGAGCATTCTCCTTGACTAAAAACATCCCGACAGAGGGACGTGGTGGAGACACCCATGATGCTCTCGGCATCATCCCAGGGGAGAGGGTGAAGGGAGAGGAATTCCATGACAGCACCATGCTGCCACACTAGGAGGGACTTTGTGTGTGTGTGTCCCTGTCCTCACCCACAGCCTCTACAGGGGCTGCTCATGGTCCACCCTTTCCATCACATCCCATCAGCATCACTGCCACAAGCCCAGAAAACTGGAGGTCACAGCCAGGCCCAGCCCTGCAGCCCCCAAGGCTGGCTCTTCACACAGCCTGTGCTGGGGACAGTGCTCTGGGTGCCCTTGGGTGCCCTGGGTGCAGAGGGGCACGTGGCATCACCAACCCCCCCTGCAGCGTCCACGAAGGGGAACAGCGAGGAGAGGGGAATTAATATTAACGAACTCATTTGCACTGAAAGGCTCTCATTAGTTTCCCAGCTGGACTCCACACAGAAGGAAGGCTGATAACAGGGCATGGAGGCAGCACCCCAAAACCAGGGCAGCACCCCCAAATGCTGCTCTGCTCCATTCCCTTGATGGTGGTGCACCCAGCTGGGTAGAGTGGCCACCCCACAAGGATGGAGCTGCTGGCCCCGGCCATCCCATGGACATCAGCCAGCCCATGGCAGCAGGAAGATGTCTGCCCGAGATGAGCATTTGCTGCAGCATGTTAAGAACGCGGCCGATGCTCTTGGAGAGGGGACATGAGGCCAAACAGGAGGTGACAGATGGGCCACTGTGGCTGGGCCATTAGCGAATCTGTGGGGGGAGGCCAAGGTGAGGAACTCCCCACCACCTCCAGGGATGGAGGCAGGAGCACCACCAGCCCTTTCCCTCCTGCATTCCCCTGGTGCTGCTTATAACCCCGCTGGAGGGGGTTTGCTTTTGCATTTAACATATAGAATGGATTTGGGAAAGAAAGAAATTTTGCTGACATTTCTTTTCTGGACAAGGAATCCAGCCTGCAGGCAGGGAATAACGGTGCAGGCAGCCTGGAGCGAGCTACAGCGCAGGCAGGAGGGGCCATCCGCCTTTAAGGAAAAAAGGGAGTGCTTAAATCCCTGCAGAACCCCCTCTGCTGACACTCACATCCATCCTGGGGGTCTGCCCTCATCAACAACTCCCCCAAGGCCACAGCCAGGAGGCTGCCCCTGGTCCAGGCAGAAACCTCAGGGGTGCAAATCCCTTCTCATGGAACCCCCCTTGGAAAGCCCCTGTGTGGAGGGGAAGAGCAGGCAGAGGATTAAGCAGGTTGACCAAGATTATTACTGTAATTATATTATCATTTCAGCGTATCGCCATCATCAGTGTTATTAATAGCCTTAATAACAGCAAAGCAATTATAGCAATAACAACAATCCTGGTTGCAGTGTTGCTATTACCCATTGCAGTAATGATACTACCAGTAGTAAGATCCCTACTAGGGCTCGGGAACCCGACAGGAGGCTCTGGGCTCCCCAAAGCGCCAGGTCAGCCTTATTTATTTCCATAATGACAAATTAGGCATAATCATTATTCCAGTCTGTGTGAGACAATTTAATTCTAGGTCACGCTTGCACTCTTAATGAAAGCCTTGGCGAAGCCTTCCCTCAATCCATTTTCCTTCTCCCCAGCTGATACCAGTCCCCGTCTACCCAAGTGTGCTGAAGAATTTGCTCCATCCATCAGGTTTTAGAGAGCTGTCAGAGGGATCAGGACGTTAGGCTGCTGCACAGCCATGTCTGGCAGGGATGGGGGTCTCCTTTCTGGCCCCCCAGTCCCTTCTGCCCACCCAGGAAGGGATGTTCTCCAGCCCCTTGGGTTTTTCCGTGGCCCTTTGTTTCCCAAGGGGAGGGCAAAGGCTGCGGAGCAGCCTGCAGTGCCTGGCCATGGCATTGGCAGGATGGGGGCGGGGGGTCCTATCACCCCAAAACTGGGGAGGAGAAGGAAGACAGGACAAACTGAAGCCCCAAAACAGCCTCTCCTGTGACTAAATGCCAGCTCTCCTCTGGGATCTCACAATCCAGGCATGTGGGGCACAGGATAGGTGGCACTCATGATGACTTGTGCAACCATGAGCAACTTCACTCCTCCTTCCTGCTTCGGCTTTCCCTGCAGGACAAGCTGGGAGCCCAAAGTTCCAAGCAGGGAAAGTGGATGAACTCCTAGGTCTGCATTATTTGGAAGCATTTCCCTCCACAGACCAACCCACCGAAGCTGTTTGATTCACCCAAAAGTGGATTTACTTCCAAATGGGGACATTTGCCACATCAAGGTGTTTTTTAAAGGGGGAGAACAAGGTGCAAACAGGTCAAAAGGATCCCAGCCCCAATGTCCCCGCCACTCACCCCTGCTCCTCCATCATCTCCTGCAGCTCCATGCACTTCAGCTCCACCCGCCGCTTGCGCTCATGGTCCAGGATTTCCCGGTGAGCCTTCTTCACCATGCTGGGCTCCACCAGCCGCACCTCCTCCTCGCCCTTGTGCCACGTTCCCGAGGCGCCGGGCTGGGGGAAGCCGTTGGAGGCTTCCTGGGGCGAAGGCACGTCGGCCCCATTGTTGTAGAGAGCCATGATCGCCTGGGAGGGAGAGAAAGAGTCAGGGTCAGTCCCTGCCCTGGTTCTCCTCTCACCCCATGACAATGAGGGGACCCTGTCAGGATCTGAGGGTAAAATCAGTCTTGAAAGCAGGTTGATGAGGACAGTGACTGAGAGATCTCCCTGCACCTTGCTTCAGTTTCCTCATCCTCAAAGCAAGGCTAGGGGTACTCCCATCACCATGCCAAGAGGGCTGGCTCCTGGGAAAGAGAGGAGGATGCTCTGTTCCAGCCTTGTACCGGAAAAACTTGGCCAAGTGTGGGTCTGTGGGACCCAGGACTATACAGCAGCAGCAGGACAGGGGGCAGAGGTCCCTCCCAGCTCCATGCACCCCATTGTCAGCCACTGGGAGTTTGGAGCAGGGGCAGGCATCCATCCTCACAGTCCTCTAGGGACACTGTCCCCACTCAGCAAGGGAATGGACACAAAGACCTCAGATATCCCCTTGCATTTCCCAGCTGCACTGGCTGGTTTGGTTGCAGTGGTGGGACATCCTGATGTCTGGCTCAGGCAGCAAACACCTACCGATGCCCTTGGGCCATGGCCTGGCACCCTCTGCCATGGCCCAGTTTGGGCTGCAAGGGGAGATGAGGATCCCCACCAGCTTCTGCCCCGCTGCCTTCTCCCTGCTCCTTCACCTTCACRTGTCTCTGCCTCCTCTTTCCACCACCACAGTCAATGTGTCCTCACTTGGCTCCAAAAATAACCCCTTGGAAGAGGACAACCGTTCCCGAGCAGCACTGCCGTGCGGAGGCTCTGGCTGRTGCTCCCCGAGCCTGAGGGAGGAGATGCTCCCAAATCTCCTGGATCAACCAGACAGACACAGCCCTGTCTCAGTGCCCTCAGGCCATCGGCGCATGGCTGAGCACCCATTCCTCACTGTCCCTGTTGTCCTGCCGTGCCCCAGCTCCCCTGCCCAGCGCTCCAGTCCTCTCCTGAGCATGGGATGCTCCCACTGGAGAGCTGCTGCCTTAACCACCAGCTCCACCAGGCTGCAGAGGCACCACCTGGGCTTTACAGGGGTTTTAAACAAAGAGAAGCGATCAGGAGCAAAGGTAGAGCATCCTGCCTCACTCTCCAAGCTGGATTTGGGCTTGGAGACGCAGCTTCTGCCAGAAGCCACTTCTCTGAGGTGTTTCTATCCCAGGGATCCTGCTGGAGAGGCTTTTCCAAGGATGGGTATTGCCTGCATGTCATCTCCTACGTGGGAAGCAGCCAATCCACACGCTGCCCATGGAGGATGGGGCAAACACTGGCCCAGGGGAGGAGGGATCCCTAAGYCCAGTAGAGGCATGAAGGGCAGATGGACCACGGACTGATCTGCACTGTTTCGAGCCCAGGAAAGGCTTGCCATTCCCAGTGTGCCATTCCACCAGAATACCAGGCAATTCAGAGCTTTCCATGGCCATGCCAGTTGGGACAGAGCCAGGGYGGGAATGCAGATCATCCACGAGGGGCTTTGACCATGTTTCTTTGCTGTTTGAGGAGAGAAAATACCTCGGAGCCCTCCCTGGGGTGGTGGGGATCCCAACCTGGCCAGAAGGCTTCTCCCACCCCACAGCATCCCCAAAGGACATCCCTGACTTTCCCGCTGCCACTGGCTGCCCCACGCAGTCATTTATCTCCTGACAAGCCTGCCTAGGGAGGACAGCAGCTGAGTGCTTAATTACAAAGCTTTTTTCCCCTTTTTTTCCTCTCATTACTACCACGCAGAGAGGAGCCAGCAGCCTTTATTTCCAGAGGCACTGGGGAAATCCTGCTGGTGCAGCAGGAGCCAGCCAGGGCTCTGCACTCCTGGATGCTCATCCCCGCCACTGGAGGGTCCCTCGGTCCCCCATTGCTGGCAGCATCCACATTTCAAACCCCATGACACCCCACAGCCCCGCTCAGCCCTCCCTGCCCACCGTGAACCCAGCCCCCTCCATATCCCAGGGTGGCTCCAGAGAGATGCTGCAGAAAAATCTGCCTTGGGGGCTCCTCTCCCTCTTTCTCTCATCAGGACATGAAGCCAAAAACCTGGAAGGAAATTAGGGAAAGGGGGAAGCTCCCCACTTAGAAACCTTCCCCCAGAGAGGGGCTCAGGGAAGGAGAGGGGAAAGGAGAGGATGTTTCCTGCAGCAGCCTCTGCTCGCTTGTCCCCAGTGGGAATTCATTTTATCCTGAGCCCAGCAGTGGATAAATTCATCGCTGAGAAACCTTGAGAGTGTGTGGGATACAGAGCTGGGCAGGTAGATGGAGATAAACTGGCAGCTGGATCAGTACCTGTGGGAGAAGGTTGCATGGTGGGGGAGGCGTGCAGATCCGCCAGGAAATGCTCCCTGTTTCCATGAAAAGGATGGAGCTGGAGAAATCYTCCCTGGACCTGGGGCCAGGAAGGTGGAGCCAGACTGAGGATGGACATCCCAGTGTCCTCTCAGCCCTGAGCAATAWCCACCATGGGAGCTGTCACCAGCCCCCTGCCTCAGCCACAGCACGGGCAGGGAAACAAAGGAATGGGAAAAACCCACCCACAACCCTCCCCCAGCTCTCCAAAGGGGCTCCAGGCAAATCCCTGGGTGCCAAACAGAGCCAGCCCTACACTGCTGGTGACGATGGGGACAAGGACAGAGGGAGCCCATGTCTCCCAGCTGGGTCTGTGCTCTCCCTGCTCTGCAAGGAGAACCCCAGYGATGCCCTGCACCCGCAAGGGACAGCTCAGAGACACAGAGTGGCTCCACCACCACAACCTCAATCCATYGGCCACCACACAGGGACCACCCGGCTCTGCCAGCACCAAAACCGGCACCAAACCCATCAGCACAGCCCTGTCCAAACAGCAGTGGTTTCCTGCCTGGCTCAGCGCTACCCCRATAATAAAGATGATGGTTAAATATTTCATTATCTGCAGTAATTACCCACAAAACATCAATCACTGGCAGCCGCTGCCCGGCTGCCTCGCCCAGAGGGAGAGGAGGCATCCTGGAGTGAGCTCTCTGTCTCCACAGACTCCCAAAGGCTGCAGGATGTAGCTGGGGACAGTTGCTGGCATCCATTCCCACCTCCCAAATTCCCTTACTGCCACCCAGGAGGGCCCAAACCCCCTGGCACCATGGGCTGGAGACTCCTGAGCAAATCCCTCTCTTCCCATATTAACCAGGCACTCGCCCACGTGTTTTGGGATCCTGATCCTCCTCCCACGTGCCACCTTGGGCCTTGGGGAGGTCAATCCAGCTTTTCAGCTTGCAGGTGCTTTCTGATGCCTGGATTAAAGCTTTTGGAAGTGTTCAGAGATGCCCCATCCTCCATCCTCATCCTCCATCCCTATCTTCACTTTCATCCCCAAATTCCATCCTCCTCCTCATCCCCCATCCTCCTCCTCATCCCCTTCCTCATCATCATCATCATCCCCATCCACCATTCCCATTCTCCATCCTCATCCACGATCCTCATCCCCATTCTCCATCCTCATCCCTATTCTCCACTCTCCTCCTCATCCCCATCTTCCATCTTCATCCCTATTTTCCATTCTCCTCCTCCTCACCCTCCACCACCATCCTCCATCCCATGCCCAGGTCTCTCCCTCCCTTCCCAGCCATGCTGAATCACACCCAAGGTGTGGAGGACCTGGGCACCCAACAGTGCCAGCTCGGTGACTGCCAGGACAGACAGAAGGACGAACACTCTGTGCTGTGCCCCTGTCACACAGCCAGGCCAGGCCCTGCCAGCTCGGGGTGCAAGGCCTAGCCTCACCGTCCTGCCAGATTTTGGGGCTGCTGGTTTCCAGCCAAGCTGTGAACAGAGCTCACTCCCTGTGGGCTGGGGTGGGGTGGCCCYAGGATGTGACCGTCCCCATGTCCCAGCCCTGGGGCTGTCCCACCTGGGCTTTGTCCAGCTCACGGGTTCAGAACTCCAGCCCGAAAGGAAAGAAGCAAAATGATGGGGAAAAGAGTGTTATTCCACCAAACTGCTTTGGCCCTTTTACTTCGCAGCCCAGAACAAGCCCCTTCCCAGCCGGCTCTGCTGAAATCCCCCCTTGGGCCCCGCTCAGCCCCCGGGCCATGCCCGCAGCCCCCGGCGCTGAGCAGCCGCCGCCGCAGGGCCCTGCCGCCGTACTGCGGATGGAGCCGCGTCCCGGGGGGAGCGGGGATGGCAGCGGGGGGGCCGGCAGTGCCTGGATGTTCTCCCGGGTGCCTGGATGCTCTCCCGGCATCTCTCTCTCGCTGGGGAAAGGCGGCAGCGGTCCCCGGGCATCCTGCCCCCTCCCCGTGCCTCGGTGCTAATTAAAGCCGCCTCCGGCCGGTGCTCCATTAATTCTCGCCACATCCAGCTGCACCAGCCGGGGCGGCCGTGAGCGCCCGCGTGCTGGGATGCGGGCACGGGATGTGGGCAGCGAGCCCAGCACGGCGGCTCCCTGGACCACTCATGCACCGAGAGTGCCAGAGCTCGGCCCCAACACGCCAGGAACAGCCCGGATGAGATAAGGATGCTCCAGTCACTCCAGAGAGGCTCAGAGGGGTGGTCCCCATGTTCTCCTGCCTGTTGGGATCTCATCAGGACATACCACCACCGACTGAAACCACAACCCTGTCCCCAAGCACGTACAGCCCCATCCCAGGCTGCTTCCTGTCTGTGTTGTGGCGACACTCGGAGAAGATATTTTTTTCCAGGACACAAAATACGCCAGAACACCACGGCCAGGCAGTCGGCCTCCTCTAAACACCCAGCTGGAGTTACAAGGAGGAAAAGTCCGGGGTTGCTGCCATTAATTGGGCTGACCTTCTCCAGAGCTGCCTTCCAGTGCCAAAAACCATGAGTCAGACCTTCAAGAATGAGGAAAAAAGGCAAATCTAGCTTTAAAAGTGCAGCCATTCTGGGGCTTGTTAGCGCTGCCCTCCAGCCCCAAGCCACAGGGATGATGCCTGTGGGAAGGGGCAGAGGGAAGGGGTTGGTGACAGCCATCCCAGTGCTTCCACCTCTGTTTTCCCAAGCCCAGGGCATCCTTTCTTACAGCTGCCCGACCAAAATTTGACACCTCACAGACTTTAAAGCAATTAGTAAAGAATATATGGATGCTGTGGCTGGGGGGTCAGGAGCTGCAGCTGCTTGTGCATACCTACGTCTGTGCAGATATATATATATAAATATATATATATATATATTTTAAAATAGATGAGGAGGCTGGTGGAGAAGCTAAACAGTTGCTAAGCAACTGGGCTCCTTCCTGACTTGGGGATGTAGGGATGGGGGGGAGGCAGGCTTGGGGACTGGTCCCCCGCCGGACAAGCATCACACAGGGTTGTGGGCACAGAGATCCCCTGGAGATGATCCAGAGAAAAGGGCACAACGGAGGGTGAGGAGCCAGGATTTACCCCTGTCCCCAAAATGCCGTGGCTGAAGTCCCCCCAGCCTGAACCCTGTGGGCTGTTGGCTGTTGAGGAGCTCCATTCTCAGCCCTGGCTGGAGAAGAGCTGGTGGGAAAGGGGTCACACCACRACAGTGAGCAGCCCCAGGACCCACACAGTGACCCCATTCCTGAATCAGGGATGAGGGAAAGGAGGAGCACATCACGTGGCAACAGCAATCCCCCCATGCCGAGTGGAGAGGCAGCAGATCCAGGTGATGGGTTTTCCTATGGGATCCCCAGCCCTGTGCCCCTCTGGCCACACTTTCCTCATCCCCTTGGGAATGCCCTGCCAGACCTTCCCCAAACAGGAGGTGCTTAAATAAGGWATGGGGATGGAGAGGGGGAACAGCCACCCCAGGTTTTGCACCTTTGGGGCCATTTGCTTTGCTGGGCAAGGAGTCAGGAAGAGGCACAGTCAGCCCGAGGCCCACCACCCCTCTGAGGAAGGGGAGTAATAACACTACTACAAATAAAAGCAATTATTGAGCACATGGAGGAGCAGGGGGATGACTGCCACAATGAGGTCACCTTCCCCAACAGGGACACAATCCCGGCAAACAACCCCTGGGGCTGAGCGCTGCAGGTATAGGGGGGTCACAGCCAGTGCAGGGGGAGCATCCAGCTGGGAATCCCCCCCACCATCCCCCCCCCCGTGGCTGCCTGGGTGGTTGTGTAACGGGAGGAGCTATTCCGGGGTTTGAGCACATTATATAAGCCACGGGCCACCTGGCCGGGGAAAACGGGAGCTGGGAGACAGGAAGGAGGAGGAGGAGAAAGGGCTTTGGGGACTGGGGACCCCCACATCCGGCAGGCCCTCAGCATAAGGACTAAGCCCATAGGGTGACCTGCACCCCGCAGGCATCTCCTGCCCAGAGATGTGGGGTGAGCACCCTCTGCTCCCTCTTCCAGCAGCCTCCAGGACCCGCTGCCACACATCCACYCACAGCTGGATCTGGCCCCTGGGGCACGAGACCCTTTGTCCAGGGGAAAAGCATCCTTTTCTTGGCACCAGGGRCAAAGCCAACCAAGACCCCTGCACCCCTCTGCCTGGCAAAACCCCTGCTTGCCGTTCCCAACAGCGACCAAGGACCAAAGGTTCCCTTAAAATCTGCCCAACTTCTGGCTCTGAAAGCCCCCGACGTTCCCTGCATGTGTTGCCAGGACGAGTCCTGGGGCAAGGGGAAGGAGGTGGGATGCCAGGGGGATTTAGGGGAAAGCAGGTGAGACACAGAAGGYGGCATTGTGTGAGGCCACGCTGGCAGAGTGGGACAGAGCAATGATGATGTGTGTTTGGACACAAACACTGTCCCCAAAATCCCCCCTATTGGGGGTGCCCCTGTGCTCCTGCCAGAGAAGAATCCACATGCCAGGGCAAGGAGACCGATTAGGGCATGAGCACCCATACCCTCGGAGAAGGTGCTTGACATTTGTCACCAACCTGAGACACTCCCAAATGCTGCTAGCCCCCAGGTGACCCCCCTACAGCAGTGGGAGCACAGGCTAACCAAGACACATCCAGTCTGAAATCTCGCTCTGGAGGGAATGAATGAACCTGTGTCCTCTGAAAGCCACCTGCTCCCCCTGAGCCATGGCCTGACCCCTCGCCACCAGCCCCCTGTGTGGCCCAGCCTGGACATCCCTGGGGAAAAACCTGATCTGGGAAGGAGAAGCACAAAACACTCCCAAAAGACGAGCGGTTGAGTTGCTGCTGTGGCTCCCCGCTGCCAAGCCTTGCCCCTCTCCTTCCCTCGTGCAACACCCGCAGGGTTTGAAATCTCATCAGCCAAACCCTCCCCAGCACAGCCTGGGGGTCCACGCAGCAGAGACAGGGGCTTTGTGGACCTTGTCTCAGCCTCGTCTCCCACCTGCACCATACAAGGCACCAGTACCYGCTGAGGGCTCAGCACTGTCCCGTCCTTCCCAGCCGAAAACCTACTGCTGGGGGTCACCCACTGTCCCAGYCCAGCCTGTCTCCCCACAGCATGGAAAAGAGGGATGTGGGTGCCCCCCCAGCCACTCCCCCAGCACCAGGGAGCCCCCGGCACATCCCCGTCCCTGGAGGGACCCCCTGCGCCCCAAAAGGCACCTCATCTCCGGACTCCTCGCCCCATCCCACACCCCCAGGAGCATCGAACCTCACCGGGAGGACATCCCTGGCACACCCCTCCCGCCGGGGTCCCCAGCTGTCCCAGAACCCACAATACAATGCACGCCTTACCCATCCCTTCCATCCACGTCCCTTTGGAGACCCCAATYCCCAGCCCCCTGAGGAGCAACGCAGCCCCAATCCCCATCCCTGGGGGTCCTCACCCCCCTGCCCCCAGCGAGCACCACCGGATGGGTGGGGGGGCCTCGTCCTCCCGCACCCCCTGCACCTCCCAGCGTCCCCCTCAGAGCACGGCGGGGTCCCACCGCCCCCCGCGCCCCCTCCCTTCCCCTTCCCGGCCCCCCCCGCCGGGTGCCGGCCCGACAGCCCCGGGCCCGGCCGCGCCTCACCTCGCCCCGCCGTCCCGCTGGGCCCGGCCCCGCTGGGTCCCTGTCGGCCGCGGGGGGTGCCGGGGGTGCCGGGGGGTGCCGGGGGTGCCGGTGAGCGCCGGGGGTCCCGCCGGCCGCGGCCCCTCCCGCGCGGCCCCGGCGCGGCCCCTGCTGAAGTGCTGGACAGCTCCGGCACACGGAGCCGCCCGACACAGAGCGCCGCCGCCGCGGGCACGGAGCGGCCCGCAGCCCGCAGCGCCGCCTGCCGGCCGGAGGGCGCGCCCGCACCGCCCCGCGCCGCGCTGCTCCGGGAGCCCCGTCCGTACACAGAGCTCCCCGTTCTTACACTGAGCACCCCGTCTTTATACGGACCCCCC
>RAHM01000163.1:1769331-1808900 GCA_003713295.1 Parotia lawesii
CACAGAGCCCCCCGTTCTTATACAGAGCACCCCGTCCTTACACAGAGCACCCCGTTCTTATACAGAGCACCCCGTCCTTACACAGAGCCCCCCGTTCGTACACAGAGCACCTCGTTCTTACACGGAGCCCCCGTCCTTACACAGAGCACCCCGTTCTTACACAGAGCACCCCGTCCTTACACAGACCCCCCATCCTTACATGGACTCCCTGTCCTTACACAAAGCCCCCCACCCTTACACAGCCCTCCCTTACTGCACAGAGCCCCCCCATCCTTACACAGAGCCCCCCACACTGCTCAGAGGACCCCATCCTTCCACAGCCCCCCATCCTTCCACAGAGCACCCCGCCCTTCCACAGTCCCCCATCCTTCCACAGACCCCCTCCATCCTTTACAGAGCTCCCCCTCAATTCCTTCCACAGAGCCCCCCATCCTCCACACAGGCCCCCTTCATCCTTCCACAACCCACTTCTTCATCGTTCCATGGAGCCCCTCATCCCTCACCCCACAGCCCCCACACACCCCCACTATCATAAGACCCTCTGCCCCAATCCCTCAACACCTCATGGCTCTCCCCAGTGCCCCTTCAAGGCTGCCCTGGGCTGTTCATGGCTGGGGGACGCATTTGCCAGAAACGCCCCCACCCTGTACCCCACCCTGTAGCCCATCCCATTCTGTATTCCATCTCATCCCATAACTCACCCTGAATCCCAACTCATCCCATATCCCACACTGCATCCCATCCATATCCCAACCCATTCTAGATCCTATTCTAAATCCCGTATCATACCCTGTATCCCAACCCAGATCCCATCCTAAGTCCCAGCCCATCCCATACCACACCCTGTATCCCATCCCATCCCGTATTCCACCCTGTATCCCATCTCATATCCTACTCTGAATCACATCCCACCCCTTACCTCCTCACCATGATGCCCCCAGTGCTCCCCAGTGCCAGCCCAGCACCTCCCAGCCCTGCCCAGTTCCCAGCTGGTTCTCCAGTACCGCCTGGGAGCACCTGGAACACCCCCATCCCAGCAGGTGTGGGGGCTTTGGGATGGCTGGGGGGTTGTGGTCATGCAGGAGGATGTCCCCAATGGGGACATTCCCCAGTGCTGCAGCTCAGGTAATGAGTCGGTGCTAACGAGCCCATAATTAATTTTCATTTCCTTCAGTGATGCTGAGCACTCGCCCTCCTTGGTGGCCAGGAAACGGTGAAACCTGAGCAGGGGGAAAGCTCCCAAACCTYCCCTAAGCCACCTCAAAACTGTCTGGTGTGGTCACGGCCGCGGCTTAGCTGCCCAAAACACTCTGAGTTCATCCCGGCTGYGCTGCCAGGGACACCAAACACACCTGGCTGGGGACACCTGGTCCCACCCCTGGCTCAGCTTTCCCTGCACTGCCTGGGCTCTGCATCCCGTGTGACCACAGCTCCCTCCTAAATTTGGCTGCAGGTTCCCAAGAAGAGCCCAAAAAATACCACCCGGCTGTCATTCCATGGGGGATTTGGCATCGGAGCAGGATTTGGAGAGGGAGTTGCTGCAGAGACAGGGATGCAGAGCCAGAGCTGGGGGCTGAGGGGAGCTTTTCTGGGGGGGCAGCCAAGCCTGGAGAGGCCTGTCCTGGTGGAGATGTCTCCACAATTGGTGGCAGCTGGGTGATGATCTGTTTCCTGAGGGAGGACAGACCCAGGAACCAAAATGCTGCCAGCAACAYCAGCCCAAAATCACTCCATCCCTTCCTCCCTGTCCCTGTGCACAGGGCTGAGGTGGCAGCAGGCCATGGGGACAGATCCAGCTGGGGGGACGACACAGTGCCCAGATGCAAACAGGGTTGGAGGGCATGAGCATCCTCTTTCCACAAGGATTAAACAACAGTTTTGGGTTGTTTGCTGCATCTGCTGAGCAAAACCTGCATCCTGCATCCATTACCTGTGTAGGGACTACACAAACAAGTGGCCGTGTGTTGGACCTGTGTCTCTGTTAAATTCCGGCCAAGCAGTGGGGCTGGATTTGGGAGGTGCAGCCCTTGGAGCACTGCCAGGGCCATTGCTGCCTTCCCCTGCTCCTACCTTTGTCCCTGCCGTGTCTCCCCCRGGCTGACAGCAGATGTCACCTCCTAGGAGGAACCTCCTGCATGGTCAGGACTATTCCTGATTTAATGCTGGAGGGGGAAAACAGCCCATGACAGGAAAATCCAGCATTGCCAGGGTGAGCCCGTGCCCTTTGCAGCACCATTATCTTCCCAACACCCCGCAGCGTCCGCAGCGCTGAATAATGCATCAGGTCCTGGGAAACAAAGGAGATGAGGGATGAAAAAGCAGCACGGGGAGATCCTGGCATGGGGGGGGGGGGGGCACAGGAGCCCCATGGGGCTTTCCTGGTCTTGGCCAGGAGCCAGGGCTTTGTAGCAGGACCACACCAGGGTTTGACCAGTAGCCCGGGAGAACAGCAGTGGGACACGGAGCATAGCCCAGGGTGCAGGATCCCAGCCAGAGAGCTGGCACAGGCAGCACACACAGCCAGAATCACACCTGGAACGAGATGGAGAAAGGCAATAACCATCCAGATGGGAAAAATAATTTAGAAAAGCAGGGAGAAAAAGCTGCCAGTAAGGCGGGCAGGGTGAAGCCATGAGAGCAGCGAGAAGGGATGATCTGGTGGAGAACAAAAGGGGAGAGATGGAAGGAGCAGAAGGGTCGGTAATTGCAAGCAAACAGGCAGAGCCAGCCACGGCTGGGGGGAGAGGAGCAAAATCATCACTTGAAAGAAACCGAGGATTTGGGAAGGAGAAGGAGAAAGAAAAGGCGATAAATAATTAAAGGAGATCAAACGAGGCAGGCAGCAGAACAGGCCTAATTGCAAGGATTTGCGCTGAGGTTCGACATCTCCAGCAGCCTCCTCCTGACGCAGAAGAAAGGGCGGCCGGGAGTGGCGGTGCCGTGCGGGAACGTGCTGCTGGCACGGCGCAGGCAGGAGCCCCCTGATCAAAGCCTGGCACTGGCTTTCATGGTGCTCAGCAAACCCGACGAGGCGGGGGGGAAGAAAATGCCAGAAAATGGGGGGGCAAAGCAAAGGCATGAAGGGGAAGGGGCTGGGGGGCACCGTGATCCCGTGAGAGCCCAGGATACGGCAGGGATGGGGCATCGGAACAGCCCCACACGTGCCCAGGGTGACCTTGGGCCATTCGATCGTGGCCCGGCGGCTGGAGGCTCCCATCGATTTGGGCTTGACCATGTGGCCACGTGGCCCAGCTCAGTGCTGGGGTGGGTTTGCTGGGTTTCCTGCTTCCCCAGGGTTCCCTAACCCTCCTAGCACTTGGCACGAGTTTTTCTCCCCTGTGGATTTATCGGGTCACTCTTTGAAGCCCTGGGAAATGTTCTGTACCCACACTGTGCTGCAGCAAGGAGATGCCCACATCCTATGCCCACCTCCCTCGGCTCATCAAGGAGCTCCTGCCTGCTGCTTTCCTCAGCACCTCCTTACCCAGAGGTAACAAGTCCAGGAGGAAAGAACGATCCAGTGTTGCCCTTCCAGCCTGGAAGTACCTCTGAGCAGTCATTCATCATCAGAGTCATCCTTTGCTTTCACAAACCCTCCCAGAGCATCACCCAGCACGGGAGAAGCAGAGACCTGCCACTGGCTCAGAGTGCCCAGCTGCATTCTGCCCTATGTCCAGTGCCCACAGTCTCATCTGTGACCGCATCCGATCTGTCCCAGTGTCCCCACGGAGTCCCTGCAGGCAGCAGGTGCCAGGGATGGGCGGTGTGGTGGCAGAGCTCAGCTTGAGCGTGCTAACCTCTCCTAACAGGCAGTCAAATCCCTGCCCCGGCAGGACTCCCTGCATATTAATTGCACTGCGTTATCCAGCCATCTGTTCCCACAGCCAGGAAAAGAGCAGTCCCTTTGGTCTCCTTTATTAACAGGTTTCCCTGTAAATGCAAACAAACCCTCCCGCCTCGGCGCCGCTCTCCAGCTCTGCTTTGAGGCAYCCAGGAGGGAAGTGGGAGCTCTTGGGCATTTCAGTAAATCAAGAGCAGGGAATGCAAAGGTGGTGATTTCACACTGCTAGGGGAGGGGGAGAGGCCTCTGCAAAGCCAAATCCRCAGCTCAGATGGTTTGTGATGCTCCTGCTCACATTAAAGCCCCTTGCCCTTGCCCTGGGAAGGAAGGGGGAAGCTGAGCTGGCTGTGGGGGAGATGTGCCTGCGCCCCCAGCCATGCCCAACCAACCTCGGGGTGTGTTTCCACCTCTCCTTTCCCCATTCCTGGGCAGAGGATGAGCTGCCTGCTCTGAACTGCCAGCCCCAGTAATGCCAGGCTGAGCACAGRGTGCCCCAYTGGTGGTGGTGCAAGTGCTGGGCTACCCAGGGAAGGGAAAGGGCACCAACAGCTCTCTGTCCTGGCACCTTTTGTGGGGGAGAAATCACTGGACATTGTGAATKTTGGAGGTGGGCTCCTGAGGGAGGGCAATAGTTACCCAGCATCTTCCTGAAGTACCTCCAGCCCCTCCAGTTTTGCTCTTTTGCTGGAGCTGGGAAGGCAGCCAGCTTTGGCAAGGCAGAGGCTGCACTAAACTGTTGGTGTTTCCTTTGCTTCTCCTAAATATCACCAAAATGCCATGGATTGTCCTCAGGCTCAGCCACGCCTGCTGCAGCTGTACCAGCCTTACCCCAAGGCAAGTGGCTGCTGCCATCTCTCAGCACCCAGAGCCCCCCAGGGTGAGGTGAGGCTCAGGGTGGGAGGTCTGTACCCCCACATCAAAGCACCAGCCCTTGCACAGAGCCAGGAAGGGGAAACATTTCCCAGGAATAAGGGACACAAATCTGCCAGCCTGCTCCTGTGGTCATCCCACCTGAAGTTCCCCAGGACAGGGATGATCAGGATGAGGCCTGAGTTACACCATTCAGCATTTGCTTTTCTCCTTGTTCTATCCTTCCCTGCATGTAACACGCTGCTGCAGCAGCACAGGAGCAGCAGGTGGGCTCAAGTGACCTGACACATGGCCATCTGGAGAATCTTTATTTATTACTCTCCACACACATCTCCTCTGTATCTTGACATCTGTGCTCCAGYACAGAGCCGGGCTGCCCGAGGAGGCGGCAGTTCCGTGTGTAGAAATGATGCTGCAAGGGAAGAGGTGCTTAGAGACCATCAAGACAAAAGTCTGCTCAGTAAAAAGGATGAAACCCTAGAGATCTGCACAGGGCAGGATTTTCACCTTCTCCAGACCTGGTCACTCCCCTCCACAGGAGGTAAACACAAAGGCTGCCAGCACTGGAGTGAGTGCTGTGACTCAGCAGGGCAGCCCCGCTGCAGAACTTACAGGAGAGAGGATGAAGGTCGTGTGTCTCGGAGCCACAGCACCAGGAAACAACTTCCAGGACAGAGTGCTTGCTTATCTGGGTACAGCCAGCTGATTCCTACTCCTCCTGAGGAGGGATATGCGCCAGATCCCTTCCTCCTCCAGGGAATCTGCTCAGAGAGAAGGGGTGGGATATCCCACACCTTTACAAACCACCTCCAATCTTCAGAGGGATTGTTACCCAGCACAGCACTGCTCAGCCACACGGACAGCACAGCGGCTGAGCAGGAACACCGACACAAGTCCATTTCTCACCTTTAGCCAGTGTCCTTCTGGCCTCTGACTTCATTGCAGAAAGCCACAAGGGTTTCTCGTCTCCTTTCCCAAAAGGGAGCAGATATCCAGGCACAGGAAATAGCTGCAACTCCAAAAATGCAGCATGGGATTGGGGGGAAGAAGAAACAATCCCAAAATCCAAACAGTGCAGAGACTTTGTTAACACTCAGGAGATCTGAAGGAGACCCTGGAGAACCTGCAAGTCAGCAGGTGCTGAGATGTAATCCTCTTCTACTTCAGCTCCACTTGCCCATGCTGCCCCTGAGTCCCTACTGGTACAAGCAAAGCTTTCTGCTTGTCCATGCAATTCCCCCAGACTTTGCTGGGTTTGGACTGCTGACACAAGAAGAGATTGAATAACCTAAGCCACACGATGAACCTCRAGTTCTGAAAAGTCTCCAATGCTCAGAAATCTGCTCTATCTGCTGTATTAAAAATAGCAGGACTGGAACAAGTGTGTGCTCCTGTCTTGCTGGTTACAAGGCAAGGCTTTCCCTGCAGCCTTGTGGGGCAGTGCCCCTGGACCACCCAGGCACCCACACCTCTAGCAGGTGCATCCACACCATTTTTAGTACCCTGTGCTGCCTGTTTCAGGTTTGAAATTGCTGACAGGCTTGCAAGACCCCTATACCCAGTTAGAGCAGCCTACCACATGCTTTCCATTTATTGTTTGGAACAGTCTCTGCTGTATTTACCAGGTCTGGCCTATCACTCCTCCTCAGTGTCCTCCAGTTCCGACATCCTCCCCTGCCCCCCTCCAACACGATCTCTAATTCTTTAATTCTATTAATACCACCTAATAATTACTTTGTTCCAAGCCTGCTGAGTAATGACTGCCAACGCTTCTATTTCATTACTATTCCTGTAAAGAAACCAAGCTTTTAACACGCTGAATTTCTGCAGAGGAATGACAAGGACTGTGCTTGCTGTCCTCCTTGCCCACATCTTCCACAGGGCAGGAAAAGAACCAGCCACTTTATTCTCCATGCATCTACAACAGTCACAACTGTGTGATCTGGTTCAGAAGGATGAACTAATTAAAAATCAAAAAAATCAAACCCAGTTCAGAGCTCAGAAAAAAAAAAATACAAGCAGGAGGAAAATAAAAGGCAGTGACCGAAGAGCATCTACTACTTTCAGGTATCACGTTCTCTGGCTCAAACCGATATTCACCTCAGTTCCTCCAGAGGTGCTGGGCTTTGGCTTTTCCTTCACTCATCAAAATAAAGTCTGCTCAACTTAGAATTCAGCCTACACGGATGAGAGCGATTCAAAGCAACAGCGTAAGCAGCACACAGCACAGAGGAAGAGTGAATTAATAGCTTCCTTCATTAAATCTTACCTTCAAAGAAGTCAGCAACAGAACTCGTCATCACCATCTTCTCGCAGACATTTATTTTTATATTCACAAGAGGATGAATGTAAGAGAAATTTATGGAGATGCTAAATCAAGGCTTTTGTTCCTAACTAGAAAGAAGTGCTCTCAGCAGTTTAATTATTGTCTTAGTGCAGGACTGACGTTTCAAACGCTGTGCTCTTTCACTAACTCCTTTAAAATCAAATTACTTAAGAGATTAAGGTAACACAAGGTAACAGAGGTAATGCCATCTCCTGCAAAAACACCACTGGGATMATTTCACTCAGTTATCCCTTGTGCAGCCCCTACACCCATCTTGATCTGATCACACCTGGTTCCCAGAGGCTGTGCTGAACAAGGAGCACAAACCCAGGCRGCAGCAGAGCTGGGAGTAATCAGTTCACCCACTTTCCAAGGCTATTTCATCCCTGCTGAAACCAATCACCTCTCAGAGACCTACAGGCTCCACCTTCCAAAGGACAAGCACATCAGGACAACTCCACAGGGTACACTGAAAAAATGAGGCCGTTTTATTGATGATTAGACTGCACTGGCAACAAGCATCAAACTAATACAGACAGACTTCAATCAAAGCATGAGCTTTGAATCCGAAGTCGTAAAGTGACATGATGCCTTAATAAATTAAGGAAGTTAATTCCTCCCCATCGTCAAGTCTTCACTTGAAGTTCTTTGCAAATTCCTCTCCTTTCTTAATAGAAGCCTTCAGCTCAGACATGGCCGCAGCAACCATCTTCTCTTCAAAGGGGGAGAGCTTGCCAAGGCCTAGGTTCTTCTCAATTCCTTTTTTCTGAGGGAAAGAGGATTTAAGGATTAACCATTCATTGAATGACCTAAAGAGTAGCTTAATAGCTCTGACTAAGTACTATCCAGCTGAGACAAAGACCCAGCCTGGGACCTGTGTCATCTCTAGTCTGCCAACCCTGTGTTTCCTGGAAAGCCTCAGAAGCCTCTTACTATCTGTGGCAACTTCTACAGCCCTCACAAACTTCTCATTCACTGTGCACAAGTGTGAAACCAGAAGCCAACCCAGCAGCTCCTTCAAGAGGAGACTGACACCAACTGATCCTTCCTAACTCCAGACCCACCATCTGGCAAGAGGATCTCCTCTGGTGTATGTCCTTTGCTTGCCATCTCAAACTGCCTCAGAGTGGCACTCCCAGGTTTTCAAGATGTCTACATTCCCTCTTAATATCCCTCTGCTTCCACTCCCTCACCAGCCTGCCCCTAAAACAGCATACATCATCTTTTGCATCCCAGCAGCCACGACAGGGCTGCAGGATCATTGTTGTCCACCACTCCCCCAGGGTATGGGTGACAAAAGGAACACTTCTTTCAGAGTTCAGCAGAGGTCCTGAAAGCAAGCTATTAATCCTAATCCATGCTGTAGCTCCCCATGTGCCTCAGTTTCTGAAGGATTTGCTTGTAGCAGATCAAGCTGAGGAGACAGGATTGCTGACTCTGGTTAATCATATGAAAGCCCAGAGTAAACAGGCCTGACTTGAGGCAAGTGTGATCTCTTAAGCCAAGTCTGAATCTCTGGTTACTCACTGATCTGCAGTCTAAGAGCCGATAAAAGCAGCAGCAYCCTTGTCAAGCTGAACTATGTGCCTAAACACCATACCCAAATATTCCAGACTCTTAAAGGCACACTCAGCTGTTAACTCCAGCAAGAGCAGGCATTCAGCTAAACTGAAACCACTGAGTAAAACCCACACGACACAACCGGTAGCTGCTGTTTACGAGGCTCATGATGTAAAGCACATACCCCTAGTTGCAGAGGTGTAGAGAAGTACGGGCTCTCTGTCACGTCCGATCGAACAAAGGCACATTCAACAACCCCTTGCTTTCCATTCATGGCATCCAGCAGGGAGAACACAAATCGAGCACCAGCATAGGCCATAGACAAGGTGGCAGATCCTGGAAGAGTTAAACCACTTTCAGAACAGCTCACGTTGAAATTTGATACTTCCTTTAGCATCAAAGGTTTCCATACTGGTGTGTTTACAGAGCTGTAATAATGAAGTGTCATTGACCTCAAGCTCACGGCCAGTTGGATAAAGCAGCAGCTTTTGGCCAGCTATATTTATCTAATTGACCAGATTTATAAAAGAAACAGCTTAATTTGACAGAGAAGATTCTTTTTAAAGCCATCAGTGGTGTGGGATCAGTTAATATTTAGTCTCACATACTGAGCTGTTTCTAGCAGCACAGCCCAGGCAGCAGCTGACAGAGCAGAGCAGTTAGATTGGCAATCAGCAGTTCATAACCTGTAAATAAGATTAAACTGCAGAGCACTGCACCCCTACAGACAGTCAACAAGAATTACTTGGAAGCTTTACTCAAGAACCCACCTGCTCCTGCTTTAGCCTGGACAACTTCAGTGCCAGCTTCTTGAATTCTTGCTGTGAGCTTCTCCAGCTGATCCTGAGGAAACTCCACTTTTGGTGTGCACTGGATGGGGAGGAAAAAAAAGTTACTACCAATATCAAAACCCCTCCAGATCTAGCATAAAGCACACAATACTTTTTGTACCACTGCAGTTGTTACCAACAGTTCTCAACCGGGCAAATGGGCTTCCCCAGCTCACAGCTTGTGTGACACTGACCAGCTGCAAAAGCCATCAGGGCTGAGGTTACTGCATGGCCTGGAACAGGAACCCAGCCGTGCCCAGCTTCCTCAGGGACAAACCACAGCTTCACAGCCAAACCAGGGCTTGCCACGGTTCCTCACTACTGTGTAGTCCTGTGCACTACAGACACCCTCCAAGCATTACGAATTTCAGAAAGTCATCTTGTAAATATTTGGGTCATCGTCGCATTATGGAAGTCAACCCAGTTTCCCAGCAGTATGTAGGAATCCACTGAACCTTCAGATACAGCTGTGCCAGTAGCTTAAGCACAGTTGTGYCTGTCCCAATGGACTGTTTAACCAAAGCACCTCTCAGCATTCAGCTGCTCCAAAGCCCTTGCTCTTATTCCCTAAGAAAATCCTTCTGTGAAGGATACTTTACTCCCCACTTAGAGCACAGCTTTTCCCCTTTTGTTACAGATTGCTCCTTGGCCATATCCCAGCATCTCCCCATGAGACTGCACCTGCTTTAGAACTGCATTTCAGCCTGGCTGAGATGCATGAAGGGACTGACTGCCAGTCATGGCTGGAACAGGCCTCCCTGCACAGCCTGAGCTGTGCCTTTCAGTGCTGGAGGTTCAAGTGGGGTTTCCAGTCCATCACAGCAAAATCAATTCAATTTTTCTGCTGAAGCCAGGTATTCCTGTCATGAGATACCTGTCACAAACAGGGCCAAGACACCTGAACACCCACACTACCTCTCAGTTCTTATCCCAAACTCCTTTAGAGGAAAGCTGGAACTGCTTATACTACACCCAGAGGGGTTCAGATTTAGATTGTTGCCTTCCACCTCATCCTGCACCCCATCCCAGAAGGAAAGCAGCCATGAGAGCAGGGAAGACTCTCTGTGCTCTATCCTAGCACATGACCTGCCACCACAAAAGCACTTTACATCAACCCTACCATGCTGACATGTGTGCTGCCACACAYAGCTGTCACCCTGACTTACCTGAGAGATCAGAGGGATGATGGTCTTCCCAGCATGGCCACCAATAACCGGAACAGTTACTCGAGCTGGATCCAAGCCCTAAAGGAAACATGAAACTTTCCAGCTTCTGAAGCACACAGGCAAGAAAAACAAGTGAAAACACCACACTTCACTCTCTGCCCTGGATATCAGGATACACAGGGCAGGAGTTCCAGAGGCAGCTGCACTCCAGGGACAAAGCCACGTCTACAGAGTGGAACTCTAGGTTACTCTGATCACTTCATACAGTCGCAGGATATTACTACTGCAGGTYGGGAAAAAGAGCAGCACAACATAAACACCACCAGGGCTATTAAGAGCAGTAACCTGTTACAGCTCCTGATACTTTGCAGAGTATCCTGTGACACACAGCACAGAGTTTGACTTGCAAACACACACTACAACTCAATCCTCTCCTCTGGTTGCATGGCAGGGCTGGGAATGCCAAGCGAATTAAGGCCAACACGTAGCTCACTTGCAGGGCACAGCTATGAAAAGGAAAGGTCAAAGTCTCTTGAACCACATTTTGCAAGAAACCTTATCTTCAGGCTCCTCTAAATAAGGGAGACAGGGAATCATTGCCTTTGCCTCTAGCTGCACAGAAATCCGAGCTCCTTTGGCACTCTGCGGTGATTTTGAAAGCATTTCTTTATGGATCTGATGATCAAAGCAGGCAGTATCCCTCCCCCTGCATGTTAACCATGACCTGCCTTTAGTTCAGCCACAAAAGTATTCGCTCTGACGATGTCCAGTGTCGTAACACCAAAGATTTTGTTGGGGTTATACACACCATGCTTCTTGAAGACTTCTGAAGTTATTGGGATGGTTGAATTTACCTACAAGCAAGAAGAGGCAAGCACTGAATAAAAGCAGTTTAATAACAAAGCCAATGCATGAACGTAACAGGACAATTAACAACCCGAACTACACTTCCAATTTGGAATCAACTGTAGCCAATTACTTTAATGCCTAAATTGAAGAGCAATTTACAGTCAGGCTGGAATAAAAATCATTAATTTTAAATCACCATTAAGACAATAAATTTGTTCATTCCCATTACAAAGGCTCYTCCCTTAGTGAGCTAAGGCTTTTATCCCAGCTAATACACCAGCTTGCATTATAACCAGTCACACAGACTTGGAGATATTAAGCACATTTATATCCAAGTTTCCTCTGAATTAAATACAGCCAAGAAAAATGGGTTAGTAGAACCAGGCTTTTAGTGCTTTTCTGCAAATACACTGCAGACCTTAAAGATACTGGTCAAAATTAGTAGGAATTTGGATTACTCCTGTATTCTCGGTCTGTAATTTGGTGAGGTTTTTCCTCTACATTCCAAGGTCTCCAGAAAACACTTACTGGGTTAGAAATAATACAGATCATGGCTTCTGGACAGTGCTTTGCACAGGCAGATGTCAAAGAGGCAACAATGCTGGCATTGGTGTTGAACAGGTCATCACGRGTCATACCTAAAACACAGCCAGGGCAGGATTGTAAGTTACCACAGCTACCATCATGGGAAAGAAATCCAATCAAAACCTAATATTCTGCTCTGGACAGACAGACATCAGCTTCTGGTTTCACAGATCAAGAACAAATTCTCCAGTTGCAGTAATGAACTGGCTCTAAAGGTAACTCCTCTCACTAATAAAGAGATCAGCCCTTTTCAGGAGCAACCAGCCCAAGTGTCCACTGTCAGAACTCACTTCACTGAGGCTGCCTGAAGTACACTGTGACCACACAACCCAAACCAGTGGTGCTCAGAGCAGCATAACTGCTCTCAAGATGAATTCTCCTCCCTCTTTTAAGTCACTTCCACAACTACAGTTTAAATGCCAACTGCTGCGTGCAAAATATTGCTGGTTGTGTAAGTGCCACCCCCCATTTCTATTGCAGCAACTACTTTAACCATGAAAAATGAAGATTTAGGAAGAGCTAGGCATTAAAGTCTAGAATTTTGTTATGTTCCTAATAGGATACTGGAAAGCAGAGTGGAAATGGAGAAGGTCAGAAACATTCTAGGAAGGCTTAACAGCATTTATTCAGAGATGCCCCAAGAAGTTGCTGTACAATTGACGCAAAACAAAACGGATTCTTTCTCTTCTGCTGAGAAATGAAACAAAAGAACCACTTTTTATGCCTTGAGCATTGCTCTGGGACAAGAAACACTAAAGGAGATTTAGGATCACTTGCATGAAAAATCTTTGCAGCTCAGCCCCAAGTAGTAACTCCAGAAATCAGCTCAGCCCATTTCACAGGGGACAGTCTAAGAGAGGCAGAATGAGCTGCCTGACACCACAAGGAGCTCTGGGGCAGGGGCATTAACAGACCACTTAGACCCCAAGAGACACAGCTCTATCTGAGTAGCAGAACTGCAGAGATCCACTTCAAAGCAGCCCTGGGGCTTTCCAAAAAAGAGAACATACCTGGTTTTCTAGGGACTCCCGCAGGAATAACAACAACATCACAGCCCTTCAGACATTCTGGCAACTGCTCAGGTCCCATGAAGCCTGAAATGGAAAACAGTCATGCAGTATGTTTTTGACAGTTATTAAATAGCTGACACTTTGAAGTACAAAATCATGCCCAGAGGCATCCAAGTCCTTTTTTTAATTTAACCTTCAATTCAGACTTAATGCTGAAAAGGAAAGAAAAACAATTATGGATGGATCCMATTTGATGTTTTATCCTTGTTTCAAAACTTACAGAATGAGAGTGGTGAGAATCTCCAAACTCCCAGTTCCTCCTGCTATGTGTATTTACTCTCCAAAAGCCTTGGCACTAGAGTCAGTGCCCCCAAAGAACTGCAGACAGGCACACTCATGTAAAATGTCACCTTTTGGTGATCTTCAGATAAAAGAAAGATGAGCACGTTAAGTTTTGATTTCATCAGAATCTAAGAGAAAAGAAGCACATGGAACTCATGTGGACATTCAGGGAGTGTTAAATCTTTTTCTAGTCAAACTTTTAAGTTCAACACTCTGAGATAATTTCACTGAGTGTTTCCTGCCAGATAACCAGAAATTCCCCTTCAATAGTGCAACCACAGCCCATTTTCATCTCCATATACGTCAATCTAATCAGCTAAACCTTAATTAATCATTCACCGCTTGAGGAAAAAGCTACTTAAATTGATACTGGGCTTCAGGATCAGTGGGTGCAATTCCCCCTCACAAGCAATGGGCACTCAGGGTCAGAGCCACCCCTTTGGGAGGATCCCTTTGGAACACAGGCCATTCCCATGGTACCTTTGACACTGGCTCTGGTCTCGATGTGGCTGAGGTCAGCTGCCACGCCTGGAGTGTGAGCGATGTCGTAGAGGCTGAGCYTGTTCACCAGAGGGCTGTTCTTCAGGAGCAGGGACAGGGGCTGCCCAATGCCCCCTGAGGCCCCCAGCACTGCCACCTTGGCATTGTTCTGTGCAAAAGAGACAACAAACACACTGTAGAGGTGTTCTGGCAGTTACCCCAACAGTGACCTTGGGGATTTCACCACCCTTTCTTTACTTTTACTTCTATTTCTCAATTTTTTACCAAGCACTATGTAAACTTGATAGTCTAAGCCTACAGAGAATGACCCTCACAGCAGCCTCCCAGAGATCCTTCAGGTTTATTGGTAGGACAAGTTGGAGGAAATGGTTACTTGTGATCTGAAGCTCAAAAGGGAAGCAAGGCTAGGGCAAAGGAACCCAAAGGATCACCTTTCTCCCAAGGGAAATGCCTGCCTGAGACCAATACCTGCCACCCTGTGGGCCCAGGCCAGGTTTAGGGCAAATGTGGTTTATAGTTTTTCTAGTTTATGTTGCCAGTATCAAAAAAATATGCCTTCCATTTGGCAAATCAATGCATTTAATGGACTGCAGTAAATGTAATAAGCACTGCATATTTGTGAAGAAAATGTTTACATCTGAAATAAATTCAAAATAGCACCTGCAGATGCCTCAAGATTGAGGACCGAGAACATTAAGCGACTACAATTTCCAGCTTTGATCATGGGGCTGAGAATCAAGTAAAATCCACTCTGCTTGGCTACCCTGTGAACCAATTTTATCCTCACTCAGGCACTGGCAGGGTGTAATTTCTCTCACAAATGCCTGCTTGCAGAGTGTTGCTACACAAGAGGAAAGCTACTTCCAGGGGCCAGAACAACCTTAAAGCGCAACACTCTGCCAAAGTGATGGAAAACTCCTGTGGAGATCTAACAAGCAATTACTGCTGAGAAGGCCATTCTTTATCACAGTCTTACCAGATAAAGCCATAATAAATAGCTCCACAACCCTTTATTAACAGCTTAATTACTGTGCTATGACAGCAAATAATCTACCCAAGAACTGGACCAGACTAACCTCAGCCCAGTTTTCTTGCTATTGTAACAAATATAATTTTGCATAAAACTCCTTAAGAGGAAGCAAAGTCTGGCATGAGTCACTGCTGAACCCCATTTGTGACCGAGCTGACACCGTGGGGTCAAAACCTCACTGCTAATAAATACAGTTCCCATTAAAAGACTTAGACAAGGCTCTCTTGTACAGCACGTCTTTATAGCTGCAATAATCACTCTTTTACATCCCACCGGGACTATTAACACTGGCCAGAGATCGGTCTCTATCCGTGCAGCCACAGCAGCAGTGGTTTGGAGCCAGCACAGTGGATTTCAGCACACGAAGGATTACTGCTAAACCYCAACCACCAGCTCTAGTTCTTAACACCTTCGGAACGCAGGGGCATATTTGCACTAGAGGGAGGAAACAGCAAACCCACCACCCTCTGTACACTATCAGAGAGAGGAGTTCATACAGGATTATCACACTCGCAGCCTGGCCGGAGCAGGGCGGGAGCTGCTGGGCCAAGACCCGCAGGGACCCGCAGGGCCACGGCCCCAGCACGGTGGTGTCACCGGGCACAGCCCGGCASAGCCAGCACCGAGCCCCCCAGCCACGCTCCGCAACCTCCCCGAGCCCCCTCCCCTGCCTGAGGCTCCAGCACCGACACCGATACACACCCCCAGCCCCTCTCCGAGGAGGTTCCGGGCTGCACCCGAGCCCTGCAGCCCCTCACTGGGGCTCCACAGCCCCCTCACTGAGGCCCCGGCCTCCTTCCCGGCCCCGCAGTCCTTCACCGAGGCTATGCGGCCCTCACCAGGCTCCACCCGAGCCCCGCAGCCCCTCTCCGAGGAGGGATCTGGGCTCCACTCGAGCCCTGCAGTCCCTCACCGAGGGCACTCGGGGTTCCACAGCCCCTCACCGAGGAGGACCGGGACTCCCTCCCGGACTCGCAGTCCCTCATCGAGGGCCTGCGCTCCACCCGAGCCCTGCAGCCCCGGAGGAGGAACTGTGTCCAACCCCGGCCCTGCAGGCCCAGAACGGAGAACGACCAGGCCTGCACCCCCGCCCTGCACCYCTTCACCGGGCAGAGCCTGTGCTCCACAGCCCTCACACCGAGCAGCACCGGGGCTCTTCCCCGGGCTCTCCCCGAGYTCCACAGCAGTCCCAGAACCGAGGAGGAAGCGCGGGGCTTCCCCCCGACCCCCGGGGGCGGTGTCCGCGTGCGGGCGGTGCCGGCGGGTACCTGTGCGGAGGTGGCGATGCCGCGGCGCAGGGCGGTGGCGGCGCTGAGGCGGGACAGCATGGCGGGCACGGCGGGGCGCGAGCGGCGGCGGCGGCGGCGGGATCGGTGACTCCAACGACCTCCACGGCCTGCAGGGCGCCTGCGCGGCCCCGCCCTCAATTCTCGCGAGACTGCCTCCCGCGGCGGAAAGGTGAAGGGGGGAAAGTCTCGCGAGATCCCGCCTGAGGTAACCTTGGAGACCGGCGGGCGTCGCTGCCTGCGGCCGGGCGGGGAGGGGGGAGCGGGGTGTCGCGATAGTCGGCGACAGCCGAGCGGATAGGGGATGGCGGGGGTGATGGTCTGCGAGCCCCGACACCTCTACAACATCATCAACCAGTACCGGTGGAGATCCCGGCTGACGGAGCCTAACTACCTGTGCCTGCTGGGTGAGGCCGCGGCACAGGCCTGTCCCTGCCTGCCCCTGTCCCTGCCTAGCCCTGTCCCTCCCCCTGCCTGCCGCTTCCCCTGCCTGCTTCTTCTGCCCCTGTCTGTCCCTCTTGTTGCCCCTACCTCTGCCTATCCCTGTSCCTCCTCCTGCCTGCGCATGCCCCTCCCTTCCCCTGCCAGTCCCTACCCTGTCTGCTGCTTCCCCTGCCTGCCCCTGTCTGCCCCAATTCCTGCTCTTGCCCCTGCCTCACCCTGCCTGCTGCTGTCTCCCCCTGCCTGTCCCTACTRTCCCTGTCCCTGCCTGCAGCCAGGCACTGTGCTCAGCCTGGGCGGATATCCTGAGCCAACRGGGCTCGTGAGGAAAAGCACACACATCACTTCTTGTCATTTCTGGGGCCTTGCACTCGGGACCTTCCTCCCATCCCATTTCAGGTGCCATGACCTGGTGCTGGCTTTCCTCACGTCCAACTCTCCCTGCTCTGATCAGTCCCATGGATACACACTCTCCCCTGCCACTCCCAGAGGTGTTAGAGCTGGACAAGATTTCTCAACAATTACACAAAGATTCTTGATAACCCCTTCCATTTTGCATAGTGCCAATACCCCTAAAAGGGTGCCTGATATTGCAATGTCATTAAATGTTTTGGTAAGGGAGTCAGCCAGTTTGGGAGTGGTGTTGGGGTCTTTCCAGTGCCCCTCTCCCCAGAGCAGCAGAGGCAGAGGTCAGAGCAGGCACAGGGCAGAGCACAGGACTGATGCTGGGAATGCTGCAGGAGCACACTTGGGTCAGGACTAAGAGTGCTGGTTATCACTTGGTGTTACACACAGACTCACATCAGCCCTGGAGTTTGTTATACCCACACCAGAAGGCCTCCGTTTCTAAAAAAACCAAAATCACAGAATCATCAAGAGACCTTCAAGATCATCCAGTCCAACAGCTGACCCAGCAACACCGTAACCACCCCTAAACCATATCACCAAGTGCCACATCCCCAAATCTCTTTCTCTGAGTGATGCCAGTACCTGAATTCCCACTGCCAAAATACAAACAGGATTCCACCTTTAAAAGCCAATTGCCCTGTCTTGGTTGGTTTTTTTTCAGATGCCCGTTCTCAGCGTGAATTCGATGCGAGCCACATTATTACAGCCCAAAGGATTGAACGGGTGAGGGGCTTGCTGTTTGCGTGAACCATCCCTGGATTTAGCAATTAGCAGGAAGCCAAAACTGGTTTGAAACGCACGGGAAATGTCCCAGCCCCTGCCCTGGCACAGCCGTGCCCCGCGGCTGCCACTGGGGGGATGTATTCTGTCACAAAGCAGAGATGGCTCCAGCAGCCCGAAGGATTGGCACGTAGGAGCTGAATATCAGGAAAAACATTGCACAAGAACTCACGCAGTGTAGCCTTGACTCACAARGACGGTGCTGGCATCTGCATCGCTGCTGCTGATGGAGCAATCAGCGTGATTTGCATCATTCCTGACTTCTAACCGGGGCTTTCAGTGTCGTGTCCACCCACACGTACAAACCCAACACGTAGCTAGAGAGAGTTGTAACTTGCAAGATGTCAGGAGCGTTGATGCCACCAGAGAAGASTGGAGCCGCGCTCCTGATGGAATTCCTCTGTGATTTTGGTAGAATCCTGCGGGGGAGTATCTGATCCCGAATCCTGAGGAGCTGGACTATGTCAGATACTGCGTGGTGTATGACCAGGACACCAGCTTTTTGGGCTGCAGTGACAAGCAGGAGGAGAAGAAAGAAACAGGTACGTGTGACCTATGTCAGTCAAGACCTCACTGCTGCATAGAGATTCTTCCCATTCCTCATTGAATTTTAGGAGCTTATTGGAAGAGATGTAAATGTTCCCAGTTTTACGTGAAAAASTGTGCTCTGCCTCTGTTTTTTCACTATGTTGTGTATGTTCTCAGGCTTCAAAAATCCAGGTTTTATTTCAAAGCATCCTGGCAGCCCTGTTTTCCCATCTGTGGATGATCCTCTGAAGCTCCTTGTTGTATGTGAGGAATGGGTTCTCTTTTTTYGCCTCATTTCCCTGAGATTTGGCTTGTCCAATGATTGCCTTTCAGGGAGCAGTGCTGCTTCAGGGCCTGAAACCATCAGCTCAGGTTCCATGTGTTCCCAGAGTGAGTATTTCCTTCTTTGAGGGTCACAAAAGGCTTTCACTTCATGATATTTAAAAAGACTTACCTTTGATGGGGGTGGTGATTTGATGGAGTTCACCAAGAAATGTGAAGCACTGGAAACTTTTCCATATCATTGTTCAGTCTTCCTTGAACCATGGAAGTGTTTGGCTTTCCCACATCCTTTGGCAAGGAGTTCTGCTGTGGGCAGAACTACTTCTGTATGTTTGTTTGAGCTTTACAAAGGCTACAGGAGTTTTAGCAAAGATTTACATCACTTTTTAAAGAAAAAAAAAAAGTGGGGGTGTAAGGGGAATGAATAAAGCAAGAAGGTTCCTAAATGCTCAGTGGTGAGGCAGTAAAGGGAAGGTGTGAAGAATCAGAACTGGGTTTCTATTGTGCTGATCTGTTTCTAAAACAGACATAGCTATAGGGAAGCAGGATGGATTCCTTGGGAGGAGGAGCAGCCATCTCACATAATTTACTTCACTGAGGGCAGTGTTTAAAACATTTGTGAAAAATTTATTTAAGACACTTCCTTTTTTCCCTGTTTGCCTAAAGCAGACTAAAGAAAAGGGCCTCCATAAAACTAAGATTATTACATTTAAATTAATAAAATTTCACTATTGTGGGAACTTATTACAAGCATTTCCCAAAGGAAAACGGGGAGAGGAGAAAAAAAAAATATCTAGACCTACAAAAGAAACCAGGAGAGGAATAAAAGATCAGGATGAGAGGTGAAGAGCAGCACCACCTATAACTGACCTGCAGCAACAAGTAAAGAATAAGTCGAGCTTTTAACAAAGTTTTCTCCAGAGCATTAGATGGAATGCAAAGGGATTTGCTGTGATTGTCAGGGAGGCATGCAGAGACACTGAACCTGCCCTGCCAAACAGCTCTTTGGTCTCTTTAGATACTGGGGAAGGAGATGCCTTACACCATGCCAGAAACTTGCAGCACTTCACCCGCCGCCCCGTGCTCCTCCTGAAGGGAGGGTACAGGCATTTTTCAGCTTGTTACCATTTCCTGAAGAGCCAGAAGACGCTGTGGATGCCTCAGGTGAGATGAGACTAATTTGCAAGTAGAAGACATTCGTATTCAACTGATGATAGCTGGTGAATTCAAGTTAGATGGTGTTGCAAACCTGCTATCACAGTTATTTCAGACAAAGGAATTAAATGTAATTTGAGTTACTATGCTTGCCCTGAGTCTCACCACTGATTCTTTTACAGCCACACTTTTTCCTCTTCTGTTGTGTGAAAGGAAGCTCTGGAAACAACCTGGGAATGTTTCCCTGATAACCCCGAAACTGGCCTATGGAGAGTACAGATAACTGAACAAACAGTAGCAAATGATGAAAAGAAGCAAGCTCCTCTCTCACACGTGGTTATCTGGCATAGTGCACAGCAGATGTTTTCAGACAGAAGTACAATTCCTACCAAGCACTGTGATCCATGTCTTTTCATCGGGAAGGGTCACAAAGCAAGTGCTGGTGCCTTGTTTCAACAGGCCCAGGAAGAAACCAGCCATCCACTCAAACACTGGTGTCCTAATTGCTTGGTTTCACCTATAAACGTCAATCTATTTAGCTTATGAGAAACAATTACCCTTTATTTCACATTTAGGACTGGCAGGGCAGGTTAAGAAGGTGCTGGACAACAGAGCATTTCATTCCAAGGTGTATTTTTTTCCTATTGTTCCCTTCTGGTTCCCAGGGAATAGCCCATGACACAGTGCTAACCTGCAGATGCTACAGCACAAGAGAGAAAATTGATTCACTTTGTTCTGCCCCGTGAAGGGCAACTCACTGCTGAGCTTCCCCCTCAGACTCAGCCGGACACAGAGCACCTCCTTGCCTCTCAGTTTAAGCTGTTTGCTGGTGGTTTAAATTGTTCAGCTGCTCCTTTGTGCTCCTGGAGCAGTATCCAAGTACCCCTTAGGGATATCGAGGCACTGTTGGTTACTCGTGTGTTTTCCTTCTCAGCCTCCACGCTGCTGACACCGGATGCAGCTGCAGGTTTGTGCTGTGCTGCTCGAGGGCACCTGCAGCTCTGCAGGTGGCAGATGATTTCATTTAGCCCTGCAAACAGTAACCAGGGAGAACATCAAATGAATCTATCATGCTGCAGCCCCTCCAGACAATGGAGAGGATATATTCCACCTCCTGTTTAGTTAGGATTTGCTTCAAGTCATGCCACAACAACAGTGAGGCTGTTAATTATTCTTGGTAAAACTAGCAAAGACTTCAATATACAGCAAATCCAGGTGATTGAATGAATCATTACACTAAAATGTGTCATGGGCTGCTGACTAAGTGCCTGTTCAATTCTTCACGTGACTTCTGTTTAAGAACTTCTCGAGCTAATGGGAGCAAAGACACTCTCTAACCTGAGCCTGTGGTTTCTTTCTGGCAGGAGCTAGACACCTTCCAGCCATACCCTGTAGAAATACTGCCTGAAAAGTTATATATGGGCAATTTCAAGCAGGCCAGTGACAAACAAATTCAGAGAGATCTGAAGATCAAAGCACTGGTCAACGTCTGTGAACAGCCTGTAACACTGTAAGTTGAACTGTTCAAGGCTTACCCTCGCCAGTGTCTGTGATGTGAGAAAATGAGGTGACAGAGAATTTATTGGCAGAGGAGTCAGTGTCTGTGGCCTTCCAAGGAAACTTCTGTGCAGATTCCAGTGCCATTTCATGCTCATTCTTCTAATTTCTACTCCAGAGTTAGCACAACAGCAACACAGTCCTGCAGCCCTTGATCATGTCACGGGTGAACTGGGTAAGAGGAGGACTGGGAAGCCCTTGGTATTTCAAGTCTATCACATACCACCACTCTTCAGGAAAAACCTGTATCTCCAAATAGGTTTCAGAGCAAAATCTTACAAACACATCAGTGTAAAAGCTAAATCACCAATATGTCACATGTTTGGTCTTCCTTCCTTAACTACTCTGTCCAGGACCAGTCAGCTCAGTCTGCAGGCCTTGCTGGAAATGCAATTTCACACAGTGAAAAACCCAGTGACATTTCTCAAGGTGGTGAACCAAACAAAGTAACAAATCCACTTACCCACCCCAGGACATGTGCACCAGCAGGCATTTATCATGCCTTTGGCTCCAGAGGAATGTCTCTGCACTGTGGGTAATATTCCCATGCCCTCTACATGATGTGCTTTCACATTTGGGAAATTCCTCACCAATTTTTCACCCCACGAGTTCTCTGAGTCTGTGAAAGGAGGAGATGCTGCCATAGAAAACCACATGAAGTGAACTGGGGGGCTCCACGCAACAGCCAACACACACTCTGTGAAAGCACACCTGCTTTCAGTTCATCTGTTTTCATTTATCTCTCAGCTGCAGGTTAAGACATCAGTGCTGATACCACTGAAATGGAAAATCAGTGATTAAACTGGTTCTGTGTTACAAACATCTCTGTGTCTCACCATAACAAATCCCTTATCATGTTAATGATGACGATGATGAAAACTCACACATGTAACAGCAAACAAAACAATCATCCTGCCTCCAACAAACATATCTTGTCAAGGCTGCTTCTCTGCTCCATGTAGTCTGTGTGTTCTTTTCCCAGGTTTGCAGAAGAAGGTAAATCCCTCCATGTATCTGTTCCAGATTCACTCGAAGCAGATCTCTTTTCTTCCTTCCCCACCATTTCTCATTTCATAGGTGAGTGGATCGTGATCTGGAATTCCTGAGACCTTGCTCACTGTAGGATATTAGATGGGAGTGACAGGAAGCCCAGACAGGAGGGTAAGCAAGCCCACACCCTGATGGATACCAGAGCTGCCTCACTAACCAGCCTGATGGACAGAGAGGAGATTTTACAGGGCATCTGACTCTGGTGTCCCTGCTCACTTTAAAGGACACCTCACTCTGATAACGGGAAGCTTTCCACCCAATCTGAAAGGGCTTTGCTGCAGGGTGTCTACCAGGGCTTCACTGGATTCCCTCTTGTTCCTTTGCAATAGCCCTTTGACTCTCACCAGCCCAAATCTTCAGCCACCAGAGCTTTATTTGAACCAGATTGTGACACACATTAGAGAACTCAGCACGAGGCATTGATAATCTTTGTGATTCCTGGCCCACCGTAGGGCCCAGGAAGACTTTCAGGTTGGACAGCATCAGCCTGCCTTATTACATCAGATAGGGCAAGAAAAAACACACTCTGCAGCTCAGTGCCTGCAGCTGCACGGCAGACATGGCTCCTGCAGCTCCATCCTGATGCTGTCCAACCATGTCGTTATCTCTTATCACGCTTATCAAATAACACCTGCCACAGACCAAGGCCCTGCTGAGCTGTGTTGGACAGAGCCAGAAGCAGAAGACCACCCTGTCCCCACAGACCTTAATCCAAGTACAATATCAGACATGACAACTGCACACAAAGAAACAACACTTGAGGATATAATTTTGTAGTCCTGAACTGAATTTCATTATTTGGTGCACCTAAATGTTGACATTCACTTACTTGCCTTTTGTTGTGCCTCATGCTTTTTCCCAGTAATATTTCAGAAGTTTCCTTCTCACATCACACATAGTTTGTGGCTGTTTCCAAACCAGGCTACAAGAGTCTATTAGCTGCACTTGTGGAAGTGTTACACTGTTTGCCTGATAGTGGAACTGTTTACTTGGCAGTGGAGAGCAGATTACTCAAACTAGAACACGAGACTAAAGCTCCCCACATGCTCCAAGAGGAGTGTGTATGTCCTCATGCCAGGTGTATGTTGGAGTGAGGCCAGTTCTACTCAGATCTTAGGACAGAACTAGTATCTCACAATAGAAATAAGTTTAAAAATGCTGGTTTAGTGTTTGGGGGGAAAAAAAAAGAACAAACAAAACATTGTGACAACACTAAATGCTTTGCTCTATGAATTCTGGAGTTCAGTTGCTAATATTTTAAAAACATCATTCTGKCTAGAGAGGGAGAGAAAGAATTAAAAGGTTATTAATTAAATATGCAACCTTCCAGGCAAAATAAAATTTCAATACCTTTAAACCTGTCTGGGTAGAGTTTGTGATGCTGACCATAGCTAATAGGTTATGAAAGGCCACTTTTCCTCAGATCCCTGATGTGAAGGTGACACCGACGTGTAATGTAGCATTGATGGGTCACTGTCATTGGTGCTGCTCTTYGAGGCTGTGTTTTAACTGTGGATTTTTAAGAAAGGCAAATGCTTACAAAAATGGGAGCTGGCAGTGCCCATCTGCTGCTGTCAGGGTTCCTGAGGGCTCCTGTCGCTCAGGCTGCAGCCCCCTTGTCAGCTGTCACCGAATTAGTGCTTGACTCTGCCACGGGAAGCTCCATTTCCCAGATCACTCATTTGTGATTGGCATTTCTTGCCTCAGATGCTCAGCTGGACGTGGGAGCAGTGCTGGTGTTCTCCAGCCTGGGGATAAGCCGGTGCAGCACAGTCACCATGGCCTATCTGATGCATTCCTGCCGCTTTTCCCTGCAGGTATGTCACTGGCACAGTCCCCACAGAAACTGTCTCTGCACTTATTTCTCTTCCTGAAGCCCCATCACTGTAGTAATAAGACATTCTCTGTGATTTCATGCACAGTATCCACCTGATAATGGAACTGATTGTATGATTTGGGATTGCATCTTCTTTAGACCATTAAGGAGGTGTCTTAGGTGTGATTTTGGATCTGTGAGTCCTTACTCTAGAACCTGTGATATTTTTGTTTTCCCTTCTTAGCTAAAGGGCTATAAAAGTAAAGCTGTGGGTACAGAACATGGTATTTCTCTCCTGGATTTGAAGAAAAGAGTGGAAGCTACTGCAGTTAATCCTATCTCTTAATTCCATGGCATTACGGGGAAGTTCAGAACCCAATGTTTGCAGGGCTCTCATTTACCATTGACTTCAGCACTGACTTCTTCCAAAATCCTATTCTATTCCTCCAGAAGCAATCTCCTCCCACAGACACTCCTGTATAGAAATCTGGAATGGGATAATACTTGCCCAGGAGGGATGTACAGATTAGATGGCCAGCACAGGCTGTTCCATAGCTCTGAATAATGAAAGAAATGAATGAAGGATGGCTGAGAATGGCTGTGCAAGAGCCTGGTGGCCTCTGCCCTGGTGCCAGGCCTTTCTCCCTTTGCATACCACACAGGCATCATCTCCTGGTGCTTCCCAACATGGAGCAGGAGAGTTCCCTTGGGAACCCAGCCTCTCCTTAAAAATCTCACCCTTGTTTGGAACGTTCGGGAGCTTGAAAGGATTGATCCAAACTTCACTAAAGCTGGGTCTGTATCTAATAAGGTGATTGATTTTGTGCAAACACGTCCAGCGTAAGAGGAAAGCTCTTTCCATGGCTGTGTGCCAGTGGGTAATCAGAGGCTGAGGGTGCCAGCAGGGCTCAGACACAGTTCAGTCCCTGCACTCACAGGGCTGTGATTGCTCCTGCAGGCTGATAACCAGCCACTCACTCGCTGAATCACAGCATGTGCTTCCAGTGGCAGTGCAAAAGTCAAAGGCTGAGCCTTGCCATTCCTCTCAGTTGGCATCAACAGGTTGGTCTCAGCATTTTAGTAAATGCCAAAAAAAAAAAAAAAACCAACAAAAGAAAAGGTTGAAAGGTTGACAAGGCAGTGCTTGCCCACTGTTGGCTGGGCAAAGCTTTCCTGGGGGATTACCCTGGCAGACAAGTTTGTTTCTTACAGACAAAAGCAGTGCAACAGATTCCCGTGTGACCCTCCAGCCAATACAGGCAAAGATCTTTGAAAGCTTCCAAAAAGGCAAAAGCAAGGCAGATTTGGGATGTGCAGCCCCTGATTTTATTAGTGATCAACATGTGAGGAGATCTATTGAGTCCAGGGGAACTAGAGACACCCACACTGTGGACCCAGAGGAGTAAATATCGGAAGATCAGCCTCAGAGCCTGCAGAATCAGCAAGATTAGAAAAACAAACCAATGGAGCACTATCTGCTGACCTTTGGTCTCATTAAACTTAAGCAACCCTCCAAGTGCAGGGGGCAAGCTCCTTTATGAGCAGGAAGATGAGCACTGACAGGAAAACCCAGGGATGCAGCTGGAATAATGCTGGTGGATCTGCCCTGTGTGTGTCAGAGTTTCTGGGTGATTACTTGGAGCTAACAAATAATTAAGATGGCTGTAATTAATACAGTGGGATAACTGCAGGGTCATAACTGCTCTGCCACATCAGGTCACACCAATCTGAAAACGTGATAACCTTTGTTGCTTTATAACCTTTACAGCTGATACTTCACTGCTTTGCTTATCATCTGTGGAAGGAACAGCATTTTAGGGTAGAAAATCCAGGATTGCATTGCTCTGCTCCATCGGAGTAAAATAAGACAAGATACCTGACAGGTAGTGAAAGCAGCCTGAGATGTCCTCGTATCCAGGAGAGTAGAGCATGAAGGGGACAGGCTTCTCTCAAGTCCACATCTGGATCCAGCCCATCCCCACTTTGGTAGCCAAACTCCTCTCAGCAGGTTCTTGCTGTCCAGCACAGGGAGCAAATACAAAGCTGTGTTGACTGAAGTGTAGCTGCTTTGTGAAAATACCTGAGAGTCACTTTCTGTTCAATTCCTAACACTTCTTTACTTTCCTTCTGTTTACAGAGAGCTTGGAAATACCTTCTGAAATGCCAAATGAACATAAGACCACACGCAGGCTTTGTGGAACAGCTCTCAGCCTGGGAGACCCAAATCTACGGGGTCCCAGCCACAGACATCTCTGGACCAAATTACTGACAGAGAACATCTCACATTCCCTTCCCCTTTCTGGGGAGAAAGTTACTTGAATGCTGTGCGAAAAAAGACCCAAATGCAACGGAAAAGCTTTCCTCTTTAGCTCCATGTCATTTTGGGTCAAGATTTGGAGCCTTCTGGGGGACTCACCTGGSCTGTAGGAGGTGGCAGTTTGGGGGATTCAAGTCCTGCAGGATGTGGCCCATTAGACACAGCTCGACTCTTTTGTAAGCAAAGGGGATTATGACCCCAGCTGTGGGGCAGTCAGTAGGGTTATCTCTAAAGGTAAAGGTTTGTTATCCATGGTCTGGAATGTAAATTTGGAGTAAATTTGGAGTCTGTGCCCACTTCCATCCCGGAGAGGTGACTACAGAATGTCCCTGTTTCAGAAGTCCCTGTGCCCTGTGAGTGCCTTCTCACCTACCCACAAATATGATGGCCTCTCGCTGGCTGGATTGTTGACACCACCACCCTTCCCATTTGTTGCCTTCTAATCCTACAACCAAACCTCTGGGCACAGCTGGTAATTTTAAAGCCTCAGTGCTGTCACATGAAACCTAAACTCAGTGCCTTCCTCTCTCTTACAGCACTCCGAATTCTGTTGTCTGAAACCACAAAATAAAACACGATAGATAAAACACTCCCGTGCTTTGCAGCACTCTGTGTTTGGGATTTAGTGATGGCTTTGGGTTCGTCATTCTGACACGCGCGGCCAGGGCCRGGAATGCACCCCGGGCGCTGCCCGAGCTGAGAGCGAGCCCGGCGCACCCACACACCCCGGTGCTCCCGGCGAAGAGCTGCGATTTACGGGAATTTCGCGTTTTCGGGCTCCAATTTAGAGGGAAACACAGAATAAAGGAGGCCCCGCCCCGCCCGCCGTGGCCCCGCCCCGGGGCGTGTCCGGAAGGGGGCGTGGCCCCAGCGCCGCCCGTCGCCGCGGGCCGRGCCGGGCCGGTCGCCGCCGCCGCCATCGCCGCCATGGCCTGGGGCGCCTCGCTCGCCGAGTGCCTGCGCGAGTGGGAGGAGCTGCAGGACGGCTACCAGCGCATCCAGGTACCACCGGGCCCGGGACACCCCCGGGCACGGGCCGAGGGAGCGCTCCGGCCGAGCGGGGCACGCCGGGGTTACCGGCACCGGGGTGGGGGATCCGCCGCGGGTGCCCCGCAGCATCCCCAGCGGGTACCGCGGGCAGCCGGRCTCTCCCCTCTGGAGTCCGGGTGCTTTCCCCCCGTGTCCCAGCCCTCGGGTACGAGCCTTGTGCCTTGGGGCAGAGCGTTTCGGAGCAGGGCAGGGGTGCCGGGCTGTGCCGGGGCACGGGGCTCGCTAAGAGCGGGGTACCCCGGTCTGATGCCCCAGCCCGCCGTGGACGTGGCGTGGAGACCTCAGATCTCCCGGTTTTCCAGCTGGGAGCGGGGAGCGGCACTGCCTGGCGTGGCACGGCCGGACGAGGTGCGCAGATGCCGTTTCACTCCATATCGCTCCTCTCAGCCCGGCTCGGGGCAGCCCGGAGCCAGGCAGCCCCGCAGGGAAACCGGCCAGCGGAGCCGGGGTCTCCCGGAATCCAGGCACGCTTCGGCCGGGCTCCTTGTCCCGAATGCCATGCCCTGTCACCGCGGGGGCTGGCCGGGGGCTCCGTGCCAGGAAGGTGACTGGTATCAGAGGTGCTTCCATCTGCTTTGTGTAATCCCCAGGGCGCTGCTTGCCGGGGAAGGAGTGGGCAGGGTTCAGCTCACACAGGGTCACCCAAGGGAAAGGTTGGCCAACCATCTCCTGCTGCCGCTCGGGTCACTCGGCTGCAGCTGCACCCGTTCCCTTTCCCCCTCCTTCCCCCCCGGGAGCGGGGCGAAGCGGATGTTGTTGCGGACACGTCGCTGCTGTGCCTAGATCTGGGGCAAGGGAGGCTTTGAGAAACCTCCTCTTGCTCCATAAGGGTTGCGTGGATGTCCCGGGTCGCCCACTTCGAGCCCTGTGTGTGCAGCCACGCAGCGCCGGCCCTTCCCTTTGGAAACCTCTCCCGGGCTGGCTCCTGGTCCAGGCTGTCTCCGAGCGTGGAGCTCGGATGCTGGCACGGCCGAAGGACTTGTCACAAAAGCCACTTGCTCACAGTTAACTCCAGAGCCAGAAGGAGATGGCTCTAGATGGCAGCAGGAAAGCTTGATGGCCAAGCAGGGAATGTCCTGGGATAAATCAGGGATATAAATCACTGCTGTGGAGCCGGGACTATCTGGGATTCATTCCCTCCTTGCCGCTGCTTGTCACCAGAGGGAGAAAGTTTCCCTCCTCTGCTCTCGGTTTCACCTTTCTCCTTTGGGAACAACTTTAAGATCCGGTGATCAAGTGGTCGATAAGAGCTACAGAGGTTAAAACTTGTGTGTGCCAAGGTCTAGTCCAAGGGTTGTTGTGAGCAGCATGTAATTCCCTGCTGGAGGTGGCGTCCAGGCTGCTGTGGCCGAGGTGAGGCTGTTTTCCTGCTGACCTGGACAAGCAGCAGCATTGATCCAGCAGCTCTCCCTTTTCCTTACTAAATATAGTGGAGAAATGCATCCAGCCTTATCCAGGTGCGGTTGGGTTACCGGGCACTTGGCTGCAGCCCTGCTGGGAGCCCGTCCTCTTTGTCCAGCTCACTGACAGGCTCCTTCCAGCTTCCCAAGGGTGCTCAGCTGGAGCCCCAAGGCCACGAGTTGGGACTGAGAGACCTGGAGGCACAAAGAGCTGCTCGTCCTGTCCCAGCACTCAAAACCACYGCTCTTGCCACAGTTGTACCCCGGCCCAAACAGCATTTATTCCCAAATCTTTCCTATCTGCTGTGTGCAGTCATTGGTGTCCCAAACATGGGAACATCCTGTGGGTAGCCTGCTTGGGATTGGGGATGGGCATCCTCATGGAAGCAGGGCTGTCCCCAAGCACACCTGGCCTTCTGCAGCCACCCCTCCTCTCACCCAGCAGCTGCACAGGTGAAATTAAGGATGTTTTTTAACAGAAGCATCTTAGAGGACCCAAGGACAGGGGTGTCTGGGCAGGCAGCTCTAATGCGTGGTGGTCTCTCCTTCCCAGGACAACCACAAGCTGTACAAGCAGAAACTCGAGGAGCTGACCAAGCTCCAGGATGGGATCTCCAGCTCCATCGCCCGGCAGAAGAAGCGGCTGAAGGAGCTGTCGCTCTCCCTCAAAAAGTGAGTCAGTGCTCTGTGACAGCACAGGAGGGGAGAGCAGCGAGGACGGGGCTGCTGAGCTCACCTCGTGTCTCAAATGCAAACCTCTGCAGCCAAGTGCTGTGAGGAGGCTGATCTTCCCCAGCCCCCCTTTCCTCTGCCCTGATTTGTGTCCCGTTTGCAGTTCAGAGCTTGCAAGGGCTTTGCAGGTACCATGAAGTGCTCCCCTCCTGCACAAAGCTCTCCCCATCCTTCCTGAGGGTGAGAGACCCATCTGGCCTCACCTTGCTCCCTTCTCTTGAGCAACATCCCAGCCTGACAGAGGAGCTCGCCCTGCAGATGGAGTTGTGGCCTTGCCTCCCGTCCACCCTCCCTGTCCTTGGGGTGTCCTTGCCCGAGCAGTCACCTGTGGAGTGCCAGCACGTGCTGATCACGTTACAGAGGCTCTCCTGACGCCAGCGCCTGTGTTCCCTCCCCAGATGCAAAGCCCAAGCGACTCCCGAGCAGGAAGCATCCATCCAAGAGACCCAGAGCCTGATTAAAGAGAGGCAGAATGTGTTCTTTGAGATGGAGGCCTATCTGCCAAAGAAGAACGGGTGAGAGGCACCTCAGCTCCGCGTGGGACACCAGGGCCACCCTCCACATCCCTGTGGCTGTAACACTGCAGGCACAGACCCCAGAGCTGTCACCCTGCTCCTGGCGGTGTCACAGCTGTGCTGCTCCACTCGGGCTCCCCAAGGACGCCTGGGCAGGGGCCAGCAGTGCTGCCCCTCACTTCTCTTCCTGCTCATGGCCTTCACCCACCCTGGGGCAGTGGTTGTGCTCGAAGGGAAGCCCCGGTGAACACCCCAGTGCCTGTGGGAGGTGGGGTGTGTGCTCCCCCACCCATCCCCCTGCCCATGGGAGGGGATTCCAGAGGGTTTGTGCCTGGCAGCTCTGAGTGGAAACACCTGGGGGCTCATCCCTGGCCACGCTGGTGGCACAAGAGGGGACAGCTCCACAGGCAGGTCCCTGTCCTGACGCTCTGCTCTCTCCCCAGGTTGTACCTGAGTCTGGTGCTCGGCAACGTGAACGTGACACTGCTCAGCAAACAGGCCAAGTACGGCCCCTCCTCGCTGCACCTCTGGTTTTCCTGGCTTGGGATCCCCTTGGAACCAGGAACAACAGCTCCTCCCGGGCAGACACGGAGCTGACTTGGCTCACCTGGTGTAGATTCCCTTCCTGAGCTGTTTTCTGCATCATTTCCCAAGAATCAGCCAAATCCTTGGCTCCCCCTCACATTGCTGCCACTGCGCTGGGATGGACCATTAGCTCTGACGAGTTAATAGGATCCTTCACCTAAGCTGTGTCCATGTTTCCACCCTGTTAGGGACTTCCAGGACAGACAGAAAGTGTAGTCCCCTCCTCTTCCCTTGAGGAAACACCAGAAGTTGGGTTTGGCCCGTGAGAGCCTTTCCCATGGCAGAGGTGCCAAGCCACGAGCCTGTGTCCCCTGTCCCTCTGTTCCCCAATCCTCCCCCTGGAGACCTGTGCAGATCCCAGTCTGCTCAGCTTCCCCACCAGGGCCACCCACGGCGTTGGGGTGGTTTGGAGTGCTCAAAGGTGTCCCAGCTGTGTGGAAGCAGCCTGGTGTTCTCTGCTCTCAGAAATGCCCCCAAGGCAAGGTTTTTCCCGAGCGTGTCCCAGAGGTTCCCAACAGAACATCACTTCTACCCAGCCAGGTGGGATGGGAGGACGCAAACTTCCAGCAGCCCCCTTGCTCCAAGGCTGTTCTTGTGCTTCCCTGCAGGTTTGCATATAAAGATGAGTACGAGAAGTTCAAGCTCTACCTCACCATCATCCTACTCATTGTCTCCTTCTCCTGTCGGTTCCTCCTCAACTCCAGGTGAGTCTGGCTTGGTGCTGGGCAGAGATCTCCCCCCAGAGCCCCCTTGTCCTTTTCTCCCATCCTGGAATGTCCAGAGCTGAACAGGAGATCCTGGTAAAGCACCTGGACACTGCCCTGGAGGTGGGGTGGCCTTTGTGGCCACGGTGGGTGGTGAGGAGCAGGTCTCTGTCCTGGGGGGTGGGTGTCCCACGGGCTGTCACGGTGCCCGTGTCCCCAGCACGTCCCTTTACACCCTGCTCTGTGTGACCCAGGGTGACAGACGCCGTCTTTAACTTCCTCCTGGTGTGGTACTACTGCACCCTCACCATCCGCGAGAGCATCTTGATCAACAACGGCTCCAAGTGAGTCCCCTGGGCCCGGGGAGGGGCGTGCAGGGGGCTGGGCCTTCTCTGCAGGGCTGGGGGAGTTGGGACCCGTCAGAGGGGAGCAGCTCCCTCCTACTCAGGGTGTGTGGCACACCCTGCTGGGAGCTGCAGGAGCAGGGCAGGAGGAGCCTCCCGTGCGGAGGTGGCACGGGAAGGTGGAGCTGGAAGGGCCCTGGGTCCTGCTCCATTTCCTGACCAGCCCTGGGAGCTGTGGGGTGTCTGGGGCTGGGCTGCTCTGCTCTCCTGGGGTGCCTTTGGCTCTGGATTCATGCTCCAGAGCTGACACTGCTTCTCTGTGTCCGCCCTCCAGGATCAAAGGCTGGTGGGTTTTCCATCACTACATCTCCACTTTCCTCTCAGGTGTCATGCTGACGTGGTAAGTCTGTGTCCCCTGTCCTGTGGGGGGCTGCCTGGGCTGTGGGCAGCTTTGGCCAAGGGGCCATAGGGGCTGTGGGACAGGCAGGGCTGGCTGTCCCCTCCCTGCCCCACGTCCCCCAGCCAGCACCGTCTCTCCACAGGCCAGATGGGCTCATGTACCAGATGTTCAGGAACCAGTTTCTCTCCTTCTCCATGTACCAGAGTAAGTGCTGCCACGTGTGCTGGGACAGGGACTGAGCCCCAGGTGCTGAGCGCCTGCAGAGACCTGGCTGCAGCTGCTCACAGCTCTCAACTCACCTGGCGGTCCCCTTGACCTCGGGTGGCCTTTGTGGGATGATGCTGAGGCTGGAAGGCAATCCCTGGGCAGCTGCTGACAGCAGCCACGCTCTCCTTGCAGGCTTTGTGCAGTTCCTGCAGTATTACTACCAGAGCGGGTGCTTGTACCGGCTGCGAGCGCTGGGGGAGAGGCACAACATGGATCTGACCGTGGGTAAGTGGGCTGTCCCCTTGCTGGTGGTCTCAGGCTGCCAGCAGCCTCCTCCCAGCTCCAGGCCAGTGCTCAGCTCGCTGGGAGCTGTGGGTTCCACTAGAGGAAACGGTGACACTTTGGTTTGAGGTCACTTTTATCAGTGGCAGGAACAGTAAAAGCTACAAGTCAAACCAAAGCTCCCACAGCAGCACCTCCCACGGGGCAGCACCACCCCACAGGCTGACTGTGACCCCCTCCTCCTGCTCTGCTGGCACCACCAGCCCACAGCCGGCTCCCTCAGGATGTGAGGTGGCCGTGGATGTGGCTCTGGGCATCCAGGCTTTCCCCAGGAAGCTCCTTCAGACATGAAACATCTCTCCAGCACCCACTGAGGGCTGTCACCTCCCCGGCCCCTGTGACACCGAGGGCAGGAGCTGAGGGCCAGCTCACTGTAGCCCAGAGGCCTGTGTTGGATGAGGAGTCCCTGCCAGTGTCCCCCCTGCCAGTGCCCACAGTGAGGCTGGAATGGCARGATTCCCTCAGCCAGGCACAGCGTGGGCACTGAGCCTCCCTCTCCTCCACCTCTGGAGGAGCTGGGCTCCATCCCCTCTCCACCAGCCCATTCCAGGGCCTCACAAAAACCTTCGTCCTTTGCAGAGGGCTTCCAGTCCTGGATGTGGAGAGGCCTCACGTTCCTGCTTCCCTTCCTCTTCTTTGGGCAGGTGAGGCTGCACCAGTCCTTGCAGGATGCCAGAGCCTCGGGTGGGAGCAGGATGTGCCACGTTCTGGCTGTGCTCGGTGGCCTGGACATGGCACAGGCCCCACAGGCTGCCACAGCCATGTGATATGGGATGGTAGGGCAGGGAAACGCTTCCAACAAATGCTGAGCCTTTCCCTCCCAGGCACCCACCCCCTCCAAGCTGGGGAGGTGAGGTGGGGAGGAGCTGGGGTGGTTCTGCCGAGTGCTCAAGTGCAGAGGGGCTGCGCTGAGAACCCTTCCAAGGCCTTTCCAAAGCCCTTCTGAGCTCCAGCTTTGAGCTGTTGCTGCGAAGGATTGAGTCCTTCCTYAGTCAGATGGTTGAGGCCGATGGCCAAAGGCTGCTCTGAGGCTTCCTGGTGGCCCTTGGGCTCCAGCTGGCCTGAAACAGGGGGGATGTTCCAGGGCTGGGGKCCTCTGGGAACGAGCCCTCTGGCCCTGAGCCTGGGGTGGGGTTTCACTGCCCTCACRCAAGGTCGGTGTGGGGTTTACACTCAGAGGTAGCAGCTGGGTGAGCATCAGCCTGGGATTGAGCCTCTGAAAGCAGCAACGCCCCTGAATCCCCTCTCTCCTGCAGTTCTGGCAGCTCTACAAYGCCATCACCCTCTTCCGCATGATCCAGCACCCCGAGTGCAAGGAGTGGCAGGTAAGGAGGCTCCCGGGAATGCCCTGGGAGGGGGTGGCCCCAGGCAGGTCCCTCCTGCTGACTCCTGCCTGTCGTCCCACAGGTCCTCATGTGCGGCCTCCCCTTCTTCATCCTCTTCCTGGGCAACTTCTTCACCACCCTCCGTGTCGTCCACCAGAAGATTCAGAACAAGAACAAGGACACGAAGGAGAATTGAAGYGGGGCAGTGTGGGGGCCTGGACTGTTTCTCCCCACCGGCTCCATCCCCTATCCCCATCTCCTCGATTCCGTCCGGACTCTGGCGTCTCATCYCATTCCTTGGAGGCCTGGGTGTGGGACAGAGCTTGGGGCCTGCTCCTGGATGGTCCATGTGCTCACCACGGGGCTGGATCCGTGCTGGAGTCACTCACCTGGAGTCAGGAGCACCCTGCACCTGCTGTCCTGGCTGCCTCCCACACCCAAAGAGCAGGATTGCGTGGGACAGCCACTCCCCTCCCTTGTACTGGGATGTTCTCTGGGTGCTGGTGCTCCCCACCCCACTGGGGCACGGCMGCGTCCAGGGACTGCCTCACACAGCTCCTGGGGTGCTCGAGGCTGCCCCTTCTCCCCAGGGCATCCCTGGTGAGTTGAAGGCAAGAGCTCCTGGGGCAGCCTCATCACTCCCAGGGCACTGGGGCTGTGCACAGCCCTGGATTCCAGCTGTGCCCCAGTTCCTCCCTCGCCTCCAATCCGCGAGGATTGGGAGGGGTGGGAGCAGCAGGAGCCTGGTCCAGGCCTCCCGCTGGAGCTGTGCAAGCAGCGCCCCGGGCTGGCATCTCCTGAGGGTGCACGTGTGAAAATAAAGGGAAGGAGCTGCCCCGGGGCACTGGGACAGTCTGGGAACAACTTCCACACTCTGCTCTGCGGCTTTGGTTCATCAGGAAGTGGGGCCTGGCACAACCTCTCTGGAAGGAAGGTGGAGGTGGGGGGTCAATAGGACAAGAGGAAACAGCCTCAAGTTGCACCAGGGGAGGTTTAGATTGGATATTAAGGAAAATTACTTCACAAAAAAGGGTTGTCCAGCCCTGGCAGAGGCAGCTGTGGAGTCACCATCCTTGCAGGGATTTAAAAGCCATGTAGATGTGGCACTTGGGGACACGGCTGAGCGGTGGGTTTGGCAGTGCTGGGTTAAGGGTTGGGACTCAATGATTTGGAGGGGTTTTCCAGCCTAAATGAGCCCATGATTCCATGAAAAGTCATCTCCCTGTGCCCTTCCACCAGCCTGGGGTGCAGGGGGGGCTCCTTCCTGCGGCACCCCAGCCTGCACAGGCTGTGGCCACCCAAGGAGCGCAGCAGGACCTGCAGGTGGGGAAGAGACACCCTGTACCAGCACCGGGAGCTCTGGAAGAACCAAAGAGCAGGTTGGGCACAGCTGCATCCCAGTCCAGAGCCCCCCACTGCCATCCTCCCTCCCCTCCCAGAGCCCAGCACGCAGGGGAGGGGCTGCCCCCAGCTCAGCCTAAACCCAGAGCTGCCACCACATCCCCAAATTTCCTCCCACTTACCATCCATTGCTCCTCCTGCCTCCCTCTTCCCTCTGGCTGAGCAGAGAGAACGCAGGAAGCAAACTCCAGACACAGTATTTTTATTCCAAGGGCAAATGTATTTAAATAATTTACAATCATTGGACAGCCTGAAAGTCTCGGGTTTTTGTTGTTTTTTTTTTTTTTTCTTCCATGCTTAAATCACAAAGATGTTCAAAATAAAAACAGTATTTAAAAAAATGACCGTACACGGCGTGAGGGAGGGGCTGGGCTCAGGGGAGCTGCCGGGCCCCGGGGAGCGAGCAGGGCCCTATGGAGACCCCGCCTCCCAAACCGGGGGTGTTCCCAAGGGAAGAGGAGCCACCCCCTTCCCGCTGGTGCTGGAGCGGGAATGGAGCGGGATGTGATGGGGCCATGTGGGACAGCTCTGTGCCCAGAGCCAGCTGCCAGCCCCACACCCTACAGACAGGGGTGGCAGGAGGGAGGCAAAGCCTCAAGCCCAGCCCGAGCACAGCCCCCGCAGCCCTCTGCTGTCCCGGGTGGGCTCCAGCCCAACACCTCGTGTTCAGGGAAGGAGCCCAGAGCTCCCCGGCAGTGTGTCCGTCCCTCCTGCCCCACAGCGGCTGTGTCCCTGATGTCCCTGGCCTCAAGGCAAACGCTGGTGCCACGGGGTGCGCCCTGAGGTGCTGGTGGCACCCAGACAGCAGCCTGAGCTACCCCCCTGCCCCTCTCAACCCTTTCCAACCCCTGCCCCGAGGGGCTGCTGAGGCCCAGGAGGGGTTGGGAGCGACACCGGGGTAGCCGCGGGCTGGGGACGCCACCGTCACCCAGAGCAGCAGTGGGCGAGCAGGCACCTCCCAGCTCCCCCTGCGGACCTGTTCTCTCCCCGGCCCCGCCAGCCCCGCTCTTAGCTCCACACGTCCAGGGAGTAGCGGCCCTTTGTCATCAGTTTCTTTACATAGTCCACGGCCTGGGGCTGGCTCATGTTCCCGAACTCGGACACGATCTCGTAGAAGGCGTTCTGCACGTCCCGGGCCATGTTCCGGGCGTCGCTGCAAACGGGGAGCGCGAGTGAGACGCCACAGCAGAGCCGCAGAGCCCTGTCACCTCCCCCCCTGCACCGAGGGTGTGCTCACCCCAGCCCCCCTGCCCTCCTCTGAACAGGGACAGCATAACCCTCCCAAGGCTTGTAAGGCACAGCTGGGGAAACTGAGTCACACTCCTTTTCCTGAGAATAGGAACATTGTCCCCAAATCCCTGTCCTGCCCCCAGACCTACCCACACACATAGATATGAGCCATCCCCTCGTCAATCAGCTTCCAGACGTTTTCCTTGTTCTTCTTCAGTAAGTGCTGGACGTAAACCTGGCAGGAAACAAAGTGGGAATGAGGAGAAAGGAGCAGAGCCCCCATGCCACAGGCTGTGGAGAGGGAGGGAGGGAAGCCAAGGCTGTGCTCACGGCTCTGGGACACAGGGGAAGTGCTGGGTGCTCTCCTGCCTGCCATGGGAGGGATGGTGGGCAGCAGGAACAAGTGGCAGGGGGAACAGGGTGGTACCTTCTCAGCCTGGTCCCTGGAGAAGGCCACGTTGAGCTGGGTGAGGACTCCCTCCTTCTGGAAGCGGGCCAGCTCCTCCCGGTACAGGTAGTCCTCGCGCTCATGGCGGCAGCCATAGTACAGCACCGTCTCACCCACCTCTTTGCCTGCAGGGTCACACAGCCCCCATCAGCTGGGCCCTGCCAGCCCCTAGCCCTGTCCCCTCTCCACTTCTCCTTGTCCTGCCACCCCCAGCAGCCCCCAACCCTGTGCTCTCCCCTCCCCTGGGCTCACAGAGCTGCACAATGCCTTCTGGTTATAAGGGGAAGCTCAGGACTGATTCCCAGAAGTGGCCACGGGCTTTAGAATTGAGTCTGAGTGACTTGGCTGTGGTTATTTGGAGGTGTGGTGATGGCAGACATCAGAGAACTGTCTCAGCTCTATCCGCCCCCAAGCATCCTCCACGGCCAAGAGAAAGACCAAGCATCCTCCTGTGGGCAAAACCACTCGGCTGCTGTTCACCCTGCCCCACCTCTCTGCTTTTGGCTGGGCCCACCAGCAACAGGAGCAGCAAAGCTGCACCTTGGAGGCACCCACTGAGTCCTGCAGCAGCTCCAGCCCCCAGGGGAGCTCCTGGGCACTCACCTTGCTCCTTCAGCCAGGCCCGCTCCTGGATGAAGCCGATGAAGGGGGCGACGCCAGTGCCCGGCCCGATCATGATCACGGGCGTGCTGGGCTTGAAGGGCAGCCGGAACTGCGACTTCCGGACGTACATGGGCACCAGGGAGCTGCTCCCGTTCTGGTCAGGCACCTTGTTCTTGAGCCAGTTGGTGGCCACCCCTTTGTTCAGGCGGCCTGTCTTGGTCTCGTACTCCACCGTCACGGCACAGATGTGGATGGAGTTGGGATGAACCTGCAGGGAAGAGATGCTGGCACCAGGCAGGGAAGGAGCCCTGGCAACCCCACACTGCTTCCTTGTGCTTAGGAATGGGGAGAAGTTTAACCTAATGTCAACACTGGGACAGCTATTCCTCCCTGCGTGCCCCTCATGGGGCTTCTGTCTTGTCCTCAAATCATCACGGGACCACTGAGCTTCCCTGGATATTGCCAACAACCTCAGGGCTTCAGGCACAAGGAGTGACTTTTGACCAGCCCCTAAAATGCCACCTTGCCAGGCAAAGGGGCAAAGAGGAGCAGGGCTGCAGGGAGTGTGATGGCATCAGAGCACAGCTGGCTGCAGCGTGGGACTCTCCACAGACCCTGTGGAAGCTGGGATAACTCCATGCACCGAGATCACTAACTCTGCCCCTCTCACAGCAAATGTCACCGGGAGAAGCTCCCCGTGCCCAGACCCCAGCTGAGGGGAGCTGCAGCTGAAGCGTTCTCTCCGCAGCCACATTCCCTGTTGGAAGCACACCCACCTTGGAGGAGGAGGCGATGGAGTAGTAGCGGGCCTGCAGGCGGGGCAGGAGCTCGCACAGGTGGTCGATGGGGGGGCGCAGGGAGGGCATGTCCTGCAGGATGGCCAGGATGTTCCTGCGGGCCTCCACCACCCAGCTGAGGTACAGCGCCTGCGGGCAAACAGGGCATGACAACCTCCCCACGCGGCTGGCGAACACTCCCCCTCGGCTCTTTGGGTGCCTTTTGGGGATCCTCCAGCCCCCAGCTCAGCCTGGGTGGGGAGGGCAGTGCTCCCACCTTGCCCTCGGCAGCGGACGAGGCCATTTTGCGGAGGCGCTCCTGCTCGCCGGTGTCCGTGGCGTACTGGGCCAGCTCGTACAGGACGTTGGTGCGGGGAGGGTTGGTGATGTCCAGGTAGTAGGTCAGGGCTGTCCGGTACGACGTGGGGCAGGGGAAGGGATGCTTCTTGTTGGATTCCTCTGGAGAAACGGGAGAGAAAGAAGAATTTAAAATCATCCACCTCAGGCTGTTAAGAGGTTTTGTGCCGGCTGCGACACGCAGTGAGGGCTGGAGACAGAGCGGAGTGGGCTTCGGGGAGGAGAGAGCAGCTCGTGGGTCAGAGCCCCAGCTCCACACTGAATCATCTCCTTCCCCAGGCAGCTGCATCTCCCAGTAGCCCATTTTGTGTTTCACAGATGCTGCCTGACAGTTTAGCAGCAAAAAATACGCCCTGTGTTCCCCAACGGGCTCCCTGCCCCGAGATGTCCATGCGCAGCCCAGCAAACCCCCAGGCTAAGCAGGGGCTGCCCTCCATGGCTAATTTGGCCTCAGGCACTTACACTTCCATCAGATCTGGCCTCAAAAGTGTCCTTAGGCTCTGTCAGCCACTTACAGCTGTGCCAGCAGTCAAGGCTGGAGCCATTCTGTTCAGCCTTGAGAGGTCCGTAAGGGACAGGAATGACGGCGTGAGGCTGCACAGCACAGGACACTGCACAGG
>RAHM01000164.1:4945-152711 GCA_003713295.1 Parotia lawesii
GTTCTGCCAGGGTGATTTCACAAAGAGCTGAATCACAAGAGCTGGAATCACTTGTAGCTGAGAAATCACTGTGCTTGCTGAAATCACCTGTCACTCAGAGAAGTTGCTAAAGCCCCTAGAAAAGCCTTTCCCTGGTGGGACGCTTTCCCTAGGAAGGCCACAACACACCGGGTTGTCCACCCCCAGCTCCCTGAAGGCGACCCATGGGAATGTGCATAGTTCTCAGATGGAAACAGCCATTGCTGTCATCTAATCTGAGGCAATTACAAGTGACTTCTGTCCTTGAGTCTATCTCCAAATCTCTCCTATACTGTCCCACTTACTACACCTGCCTTCCCACATCAACACACCAGTAACACATCCCTTAGTCATTCTAAGAGGAATTACCAGCATGTTTGTTGGTAGCATTCACATTCTTGTAGGATTTACCTCTCGTCATCTGCCCCATTGCTAAACACTATTTTTCCTGCCTACATTAAAGTCTAAGATGTAAAACATTGCTTCAGGGATAAATTCTTTTTCCAAAATACCTAAGAATACCTGGAAATATTAGAAGTCTCTGTCTGGCTCCTACTGCTCTGATAGCATCATCTCTCCCACCTGTATATTCACAACACACGCAATGTAAACGTCAGCGCTTACCTGCAGCTCCACAAGAACTGCTGCAAAGCTGGTGCTGGTCATAGTTCAGCAAAATCATGTAGGTACCTAACTCTGACACAGGCACAGGTCTGTGGGAGTCATTGGCCTCGAGATGCAGTTGGTGGATTGATACTGCCCTAGGAGGCGGGTCAGCCCCGGGGGGCACAGGTACCACTGATTTGAGGCAGCAGTGTCTTTCCCGCAGACACGCACTGAAAAGTGTCGGGTCTCGGCGGCCGTGTGTTCGGGCAGCACTGGCTCTGTAGCAGCAGGCGTACCCAGAAGTGAGGAGACCCAGAGGTCTAAGTTCCTCAGGTATCCCGGAGATGAAAGAGGTAAGAGAGAGGACCACTCCGTGAAACCTTCCAGGGGTTTATTTCCCCGAAAGCAGAGGGGAGGAATGGCCACCAAGCCAGAATCTCCCATGCTTTTTCTATGGGGGTGGCATAGAACAAAACACCCAATAGGAAACAAGCCCGGAGAAGGATCCCAAGGACACAGAACCAATGGCCCGGTTACAGAGGAGGGGATTTACAGAACAAACCTATGAACAACCAAACTTAACAGAACTTTCTGGAGAAGTGGTGCGGGCTCAGAACTGGGTCCCGTCCTCGGACTGGTCTTCGCTTTCTGAATCCTCAGCCCATTGGGTAGTCGTGGCGTGATGGACAGCGGGCGGACCCTGAGTGGTCCGAGGCACCCCAACAGTGGATGTAAGTGCTTTCTAAATGAAGTGTTCTTGGTATGGATGAGCAAGAGTCTTATAATCTGGCCAATGGCCAGGACCCAGAGACCAGGGAGCCAGAAGAGTTTGCCTCCAACATTTGTTTCCAGGGCATCTACCTAACTCTCAATTTATCAACCCTTCACATTGTCAAGTTTTAAAAATGCATAAAATAATTGGATTATATATTAAGACTCTTGAGAGAGTTGCTTATTGACCTTCTTCTACTCCAGTGAATTTAGCTGTGAAAAATTGGGTAAAAAGCAGGGCCGTGCTGAAAGCGAGATATTACATCTGAGTAGTGCACTCTTGGATAAGCAGAAATTACTGTGTAAATAACAAAATGTGAAGAAATATGATCCAAATTGAAGTGTGGAAATTGTGGACTGTAGAAGTGATTGCTTTTATAAATACTTTTAAATGCATATTTGCACTCTGAGTTTCACTATAAATTGTAATGAAGTGCCTTTAAGTTCAGATGTGAATAAGGCCAAATGTTACGTGGGGGAAAAAAACCCTTTGAAAAAACAGTCCTCCAAGTGAAAATAACTGTGTTTTACTTCCCTAAACATCGCAGGTTTGGTTCTGAATATCACAGTATTCTGCTGTCTGTTTCTTGTGCTAAGCATTTGCTTTAACCTTTTGGACCTTCCTTGTCATTCACGCTTGATATAAACTAAAGCTACACAAAAAATAGTGGATTTTTAAAATCTCATGCATTTTGTCTATAATTATCCCAGTGGCATGGTGTGCCCTGCTGATTCAATTCTTATTGAGATGAATATGAGCTGTTAGTAGACCAAGGTTCAGTGAATACATTAAATCTTGAGGCCTCAATCAATTATCTGCTTCCTCATGGCAGTGTCTAGAATGTCTGGAAAATAAGAAGCATCAGAGATGATTAGGAAATACCTCCTTGGATATAAAATGTCTCTGAAAAGTTGAATATCAATTTTAGATGCACTTTTCCTGGTGACTTACGAAGTTTAACTTGTTTTTCTCTATTACAAGAGAAAGCAGAGTGTTGCACTATTTTCCATTGTCAGTGTGCTCAGGAGGGACTGACTAAGCTGTGACACTGATACAACCTGCTTGATTGGCTGTACTGGGTTACTAACACAGAGCAGCCTTGTCCAAACAAGAACACTTTTTTTTCCTGCCAGAATCCACTTTGTAAGTGGGGCCTGGGATGAGGGTGAGGAAGTTGTCACTTCTCAGCAAGCAGCTTCAGAATAGAGAGACAGAATAGGAAGAGCAGTCACTTTGGTCTAAATTTAAAAGGCAATGCTTTAATCTTCCCACAGGATTGGTCAAGTGGTTCTTGTGCTATTTCCTCTCTCAGCAGTCTGACCCAATAGTAGAAGGGGATTTTTAAGTATGTAAATAGCTTCTCACCATGTACATGGCAATGACCATCATGATTGATCCTTTTACGGAGCAGAGGGGCACACAGCAACCTATGGAGTTGTTCTGCTTGCATTCTCCTTGTCTTTTTTCAGTCATTTGACTATTTTTTTTTCACATCAGCTTCTTCCCGTGTACTTTTCTGTATATGTATAGTACATGAAGTCTTCCTCACTCACACCCACTTTTTCTTCTTTCCTGGTGGGAGCTGTTCTGTTAATGATACAATCAGGGAATACTGTGGAGAGACAAAGGGTGAAATTTGCATCTTCTGCTGAGCCTGTTAAACTGTAAATGTTCCATTTCATTAAATCTGTATGGCTGTGCTGGAAGAGCAAAGGACTATTCCCATACCTGGGGACCTACTCACCTCCTAGTAAGGTCTTTAGTTGGCATATACTGGAAAATTTCTAGTGCTAATGTGGATGCCAGCCTACAAATGCACATGGAGGTAGATGAATTGGACTGAGAGGTGTGGGTTTTGTTTGTGAGAGTTTGTGTGTTTTGCTAACTGGAGTGTATCTAATTATTTGGGCAATTCACTAATTCTTTCATGTTAGAACAAGCACCAAGGTGCCTTTTATTTTTTGGTCTCACTAAACTTTGCAGATTTTTAAGTCTTGTAGACCTTAAAAAAAAGAAGTCATAGAAGTTTATTGCTATATTGTGAAGACCATAGTATTGTAACAGGACAAGGGTCTTGTCTGGCATCACTTGGCAGAACTGAACTTGCCTTCTGCCTTTCAGCATGATGCTCCATCCATCACTGAAAGAACAGTTCTGAAAGAACTGTGCCTCTGAAAGTACAGTTAACTGGATAGATGAGACCTGAATTCCTGCTTCTCAGGCTTATAACTCAGTGCACCTTCTCCTAATCTAATCAGAATTTTGATAAACAGTCAAATAATTATCTGCTTTTATAAGAAAAAATATGTATGCAATAGGATAGGGAAAGCTACTCTTATATGCAATGATTTAATTAGAAATATTTATGTTTTGGAAGTGACTTCTCATTCAGTTTTCAGTATATAATTTACAAAGATGCAACTAAACTGCCTTTCCTCTGGAAAACAGTTTATCTGGCTGTTCTACGCTAATATGATCAGTCATATGCTGTACATCTCTTCTCCTTCTCTTCCTACATATAAATTATTCAGAACTATTATAGCTAAAACTGTGAGTAGATGATTTTATTTCTGTCTTCTGAAATGCTAGTAAGGATTTGGTTTAAAATGAAAGGGATGACATCCTTGTGAGGTACTGGGAAAGCAGGGATCAATTGTGACTGGCAGGCTTACTCCTGGAGAAATGGAAAAAATGGTTAAAAAGATCTCTTTTAGTTAAAAATATTAGCAGACTTAATAAAAAATATTTAAGCCTTTAGAACTTCCTATCAAATATAACAATGAGCACATCAAAGTTTACAGAACCTTTTCCTAAGGTAACTCTATCCCAACTCTCTTACCTGAGATGCTGTTGATTTGGCTTTGTAGAAGAAATTTAACCTCTTTCAATAACCCAAAGATTTGGTCTTTTCACCTGAAAACATTTGATTTAGTCTTCTGTTATTACTGAGTCCTTTCTGATTCTGTGGGCTCATATGCGTGAACGCACAGACGCAGGGATGACTTCAGTAACATGAATCCAGCAAGGAGCTGAGAAGGGTCCTTGCATAGAGTTCCACAAACAGCAGTTTATTGCTACAGCTCGTGAACAGTTCCATAGGCAAAAGACCTCCAACACGTCACAGGTCAATCTTAAGTACAGGGGAGTGGCTAACACCAGGAGCCAACCAGGGAATCAGAACTGGGGTACATTATCACAACCGAACAGGCATCCTGGGAGAGGTTTCTTTCCCTCACCATAACCAATAAATCTTTGGCACCAGAGACTGTCTTACCAAGAGCCCTTTCTGTCTCTTGTACCACTGGTCAATCGGCCACCACATTCTATAATCAAGGGATTAATGATTTCTCTTGCATAGAAATACACAATTCCGTGAACTCAGTCTGTAATTCTCTCAGATCCACAGGCTTTGTCACTTAACTACCTGAATTGCACTTCCCAGGAGCACCTGGGCTGAGGAGCAGATATCAACTGAATGCCTTCAGGTGTCTTGGGATTGTGGAGGAGTCGGGCTCTTTGTGCCTCGGGAGGAAATTTGAAGCTATCGGTGGTGGGCTGCTTTGTGCAAGCTTTCCCTTTCATTCTAGTGCAACACAAGCTTAAGATAGGTTTAGCCTCTTATTTCTGTTTTCTTCCAAACCATCTATAGCAGGTTTTACCATCTTTTACATGGAAAACAAGTCCTTTTATTTGACACAGGTGGAACTTATGCACCTTGTAGTGCCTATACAGCGCTTGCTTTCTGGGGCTCTTTGCCCACTGGATGAATAGAGCTCTACAGAGCTATGGGCCATTTTATCTTGAGTCACCTGCATTATCTGGACTGCAAAACATGTAATTTTTTGTTTTAGTGATCCTGAGGAAGTACAGTAACTGTAGAATGCTTCTGTGATTCCTGTTCTGACCCTGAAGCATAAGCTTTGTCCTCCATGAGTGGTTATATGTTCTTAATGTAAGCCATGGTGGTGTGGCCAGTGGTGTTATTCCCAAATCCTACTCTAAGTACCATATAACTAATGTTTTCTAGATAAATTATCTCTAAAATCCCTTTCAACCCAAACCCTTGAATAATTCTATGACAAGGTTTTGTGCTTGATGCAAAGTGGTTTATAGGAAATGGTGATGATGCAGTCAGAGAGAAATGAGATGGGGACATTGTTTTGTAGTGCTGATTTAAATGACTCTGAGTTGGCATTCGGCAAGCCAGCAAGGAGCAGCCTATGAACTTTAGGAAGAGTGTTCAATAAAATCTAGTAGCTCAGGTTGGTGATGTGTGATACAGTAGGATGCCTAACTAGTGATGGCCCTGGTCATAAAGTTTGTGTTTGGATTCAGTACAGCCTGAACTTCAGAGATGCTTCATTTTCATGTGAATCCAAATCTTTTTGACAACATGGCAACTTGCAGAATTGTGTATAGGTGTAATTTTCAATTTATTTTTGTTCTTTCTCTTAAAAGTCTGAATCCAAATGTTTTTGCCTTTGCCTCATCTTTGTATGCACTTATGCTGAAAGCAGAAGTGCTGTTTCTGGCAAAAAACTCAAGTTTTTACAAAGTTGTATCTGCAAGAAGTTTCTTCCTGTTATTTTGTTTAGTGCGAAGAAAGAAATTAATTCTGTGGTGACATATAATTTGTCCTCATTAGCAGGAAACAGAATTTATATGACTCAAAAGCTATTTGTTAGTCTAACATACCAGCCTAAAATTTTAGCCACCACTGATTGTGCATTGTTGACTTGACAGCAGAAGTAACCATAACTTAGACTTAATGAGTGCTTTCATGCAGTATGCACAGTCCTCCAAGAGTCCTTATGTCATACTATTTAATGCTGTGCTGAACAGTTGAGTTTGATAAAGGCTGAAACAGTCAGAATTGTGCTTCCATTTGAATTTTAATTTTTAAAGGGGGAAGGCACATGGTATTGTTTTACAGAGAGAATAGCCCAGCATGTCCTGCCATACTAAAAGTCTCTTTAAGCCCATCTGATACTGGTCTCTGAGTTTTTTCTCTGCTGGTTTCCTTAGCTTATACATTGTCTTCAAATTGCATATATTAGTTTCCTATCAGAATAACTTGCAGGCATGGAAATTGGCCATGTCCTGTGAAGGTCATTGAAAAATTCATTCCCAAATAGGCAGCTTTTGTATAGCATTGATGCTCTTCTTGGCGCCAAAGCCTTAACTTTACAAATGGACATGAGTTCAAAGGCAAATGCTAATTCAAAGCAGCAGCATGTCTTTGGAAGTACAGTCTCCTTGTCTAGTATCCAGGAGCAAATTATATTTAAATCATTCCCACTCCAGGTTGATAACTTGTCTGACAAAAAATTAAAGCATGTTTCCTAAGGCCATTGTCCAAATGCTCCTTAAACACTGACAGGCTTGGGGCATCAATCATCTTTCTTGGAAACCTATCCCAGTGTCTGATCATGCTCTTGGCAAAGAAATAAGCATGCTCACAAGTAAAATAGAATGATCCAATAATTTTGGGTTTTTTTGACAACTTTCCTATTTTTTTTCCCCACATATTATCTGCCAGTAAGACTGCTTGCTCCAGAGTTTGTAATGGATACCAGCCAGCCTCTTATAGATCTTCTCTCCAGAGTTCCTTTAGCCTTCATAAGAAGATGCTGTCTGACTCTTCCCACCTGTGGTTTCCTGGCTCAAACATATGTTTTAAAAGCTGTTGCAATCTCAGTATAGATTTGCCTCAAAAGAGAAAAAAATCCTCTCTCATAAATCTTTCCTGATGCTTCCATATCCTTGCTTTCCCCCAAAAGCTTAGGCAGCAATATCTGTTATTTGCTCAGCTCAACCTCCTAGATAAAAGTTCAAAGCTTTTGATGTTGGCACAAATCGGTTTAAATGATATGATTTAAAAAAACCCCAACAAACAAAAGCCCCCCCAAAACCCCTCAAAAAATCACCAAGAAAAAAGTACTTTGTTTCATGTTTGGTGAATTCCATGCAAGTAGATAGAAAAGAAAAACCCAGACAAAACAAACAACACAACACTAAACCCTAGATTTGATTCAAAAGTGTTGGCTACCGTCATTGGCTGTGCAGCAAAAAGAGATTGAAAATCTCTTTCCCTACAATACTAGCAAAGGTGATAAAGAATCAATTCTTTGAAACTGAACTAACATTTTAAACTTTTTGTGAAGAGTTGATGGACAGTCAGAGGTGGACCCTGCTATGTTGTGGGAAGTGGAGAGGGAGCAGGCCTCCCTAATTCTGTTGTGAGTGACAGTGGAAGTGGGTGAGTGAGGAAGACCTAGGAAAACAAGGCTGAAGACTAGAGAAAAGCTTTCTGCCATCAAGACAAATTCAAAACTGCAGTGCACATTGCTGGAAGGTGCTTGGTGATCTTAAGGAGTAGACTAGAGAGTGATGGATGTGCCAAAACAATAGAAAATTTGTTTTCCCAGCTGCTAGAAGGCTTCTCATAATGTTTAACTCTTCCTTGGTGTGGAACTGCAAGTCAGTGCCTCTCATCTGGGAGCTTCTAGTGGTGGGAATAGTTATGATAGAGAGCACCAAGACAAGGACCTGGGCTGTAGTTAACCCAGGAAAAATACAAGGGCAGGAGAAGAGAGTGGAGTTGAAGTATTATACCCAGATTTCTTCCCCTGTTAACCCCAGTAGACCTGCTGGTGCTCACATAGAGGGGAGGACCAATTTCAGTACAATAAAGTAACATTCAGTGTAAGAAAAATTATTAGGTACTTAATTTTATTTATTTATTTTTTTATAACTGCCAGTAAATATTGTGAGCATTCTCAGTGTGAAGGTTTTGCCCCTCAGAAATTTTTGTGAGTTGACTCTCTGTTGAAAGCAGAGTAATATGGATGATGGCTCTCGTCAAAGTGATGTGAGATTTATTTAAATGTTCAACTGGTTCCTGAAAGAGAAATGGTCTCAAAGTTAAATGCATCATGTCTCCCAGCGGTTCCAATATACACCTTGACTTCTGTTCAACTGCTGACTCCTGTAAGAGAGACTAAAGTGGAGCAAGAGCCTCCTACACTTTGGAAGAGTTGTCCTTTTTTTCCTGCTCCCCAGAAAGAAACTTCACTGGAAAACCTAACAAAGGCATAATCAATCTCCATATCAAAAAGTATGCCTATCCTGTAAAAAAGTGTTAAATTATGTGTAACAGTGCCACCTGCTGAATCCCAGCCTAACACCTTTCTTCTCAAAGGGAATGTGAGTCTTAGTGAAATGGAGTTGGTTTTGATTAAGGCACAGGCACATATCCTGCCTGTTTCTTACGTAGAACACAGGGTACAACATGGTTTAAAAATCAAATTAAATATTCATCTTTGGAGCATAAGATTGGTTTCATTAAGTGTATCATAAGGCAAAGCCCTTGGAAATTATACCAAAAATGTTTGTCTGTTGTTAAATTGGTCTGATGCATTTTTCACTATTATTAGTACTGAGACGTAAAAAGAAATAAAATTTGAATTGCAGTGCTAGTCGTAACTTGTCTAGAAGATGCCAGTATTCTCAAGTTTCAGACAAAGAGAGATTCCCTGCTGAATTTCCAAATTTAGAAATATTTGATTCTACCAAGAACACTGTCAAATGAGTCTAAACTGACTGAGACAGGCAGTCATTTTGTGGAAGTGAGCAAATGCCTTCACTGCATTCAGCACTTTGATAGAACAGCCCCCATGCTGCCTAAAACCACTTAACTTTTTTGAAGCCATTATAGGCTGAATTCTACCCACCTTATTAATAATTAATATGTCTTTAAATGTTCCAGGTAATTTAAATGAGATGCTGATGCAGGACAGTGCTGTTCAGAGTCCAGTGCAGCGGAAATGAGCTCCTGCTCCCAAAGAACATCCTGGGTGACATCAGATACTGGTGAGTTTGAGTAACCTCAAAGATACCACCTGGGTTAGGCTGGTACATGCAGTCCAGCACCACTTGCATGTTATCAGGCTGTTTWATGCATCATATCGTATATGGAAAGACCTTTCTCTTGTGTTTGAGTCCTATAAATGCCCTTGCCTTAACCTTTTTCTACCTGGTGCAGTGTTACCCTGAAGGGGCTGGTTTGTTTGATAACCATCCTCTGCTACATGCACAGCTTTGCAAATGCCAAGGCCAGCGTCCACTCTGGTCACAAATATAGCTCTGACACCTTTGGGAACTAAATCCAACATGTAAAACTGTTACATACTGTGTACTTCTGGCATTAGCTGGCAGGAAATGTTATGCCAAAGAGCTTGCTGTGAAGCTGTCTTAATTGGGAAAGTAGAAGAGAACATAATGTAGTGGACAGAACTCACGTAAAATGCAGGATGCATGCCTCCCCTTTTCCACATCCCTACATCAGTCTGAAGAACAACAAGAAAAAAAAAATAAAAAGCTCTCAGTACATGGCAAATACAGCTTTGGTTAATTAGAAAACTAAACATGCATATTTTGGGCATCAAATTCAGAAATATGAGACTTCACCTGGCAGTCATATGTAAGATGCATGGGTATTTTTCTTCTTGCTGCCCCTGGCTCTGACATTATAGCTCTGAGTGTATAAATATAGAGAGATGGATTCTTGTGTTTCCATTTCCAGTCTGAGCTCTGTGTTATTGGCCTCAGTGTTTCTAAGCAAGGAAAAAGGGATGTTAACAGCCATGTAAATGAAACTGGACACATGCTTAACAAAATGTGACAGCAAAGTAAAGCCACTGACTTTGTTCCATCAAAAGATAGAAATTTCCCATACTACAGCGGAACATTCAAAGTGCCAGCATTCTCAGAGCTGTTTTCACTCTGTGATGTGCTCTAACAGTCAATTTGTTTAAAGGACGAAAAGGATGGCATTGCAAATGCAGCAAATAAAATCTAGCAATGCTGCTGCATGAAATTCTAGCAGATATCCTGCTGCTGGAGTCAGACTTCCAAAAAACAGCCATTCATACTGGCTCTGGATGGCAGCAGTGGCACAGAACAGAGAACCTGTTTTCTTCCATCAAGGAGTGCAGACGGAGATGGAAGCACTCATGTATTTTGTTACCTGTGCCCAATACCTGTGTGCTGAAATATCTGATAAAAGCTTCAGAGGCATCTTGAGAACCATGTACCATGAAATAGATACTGTTGGCTTCAGCTTGGGCTCAGCTCAAAACCCTAGATGAACACAAAGAATTTCTATATATTTGTCATAATAAAGATGGTCTCTAGCAGCTCTGCATTCACAGCTGCAAGGAACACATAAGCTTCTGTCCATTTAATAGTGACATTGGCATATTAAACTACTTTTTTAAACCCAGACTGATTCTAGTGACTTCCTCAATCAAACCTTTTGCCTAAATATCTCCCAACAGGAGCTCTGGAGTCTGCACTGAGCAGTAACTGTGTTAATCAAACTGCTGAAAGCAATACAAGAATCATTGCTTATCTAAAGGATAGGGCAACACAGTTTCTGTACCCTTTTTCAGTCTGAGTGAGAATTGGAGAGTAGGACTGAGTAACAGATTAGCACAGCATACTCCAGATTTAATTGTAAGGAGAAGAATTTTCTAAGGGTGCATTGAAGTTGTTCACGCTTGGGAGCTTCTGCCTGTTTGCTTGAGTGAGGATGAGGAATCACAGAATGGTTTGAGTTGAGAGGTGCCTTAAAGATCTTTCAGTTCCAAGCCCCTGCAATGGGCAGGCACATCTTCCACTAAACAAGCTTGCTCAAAACCCCATCCAGCCTGGCCTTGAACACTGCCAGGGATGGGATATCCACAGCTTCTCTGGGCAACCTGTGCCAGTACCTTGGAGGGAGCTGCTCCCTTGACAGGAGAAATGAGTGTTGAGAAGGTCTTGGATAAAGCCTGAGGAATAACAAGCCAACGGCCCAGGTGGTCTTGTTTCTGAGATACCAATAAAACCACACTCTGGGAGAAAGACATCCATGATCTGAGGTAGTAGACCTAACGAAACTATTTACAATGGCAAAACCTGTCCTCATCCAATGAGCAAAAGCATTCGAGATGTTGCTGTTGCTTGGTAATTTCCATTGGAAGCAGGAAGAGCAAACCACTCCTGTTTGATGAAGTTGAAATATGTGTGGTGAAGAATGAATGACTGGAATCCACTGTAATCTTTCAGTAGTGCTATCATGAGTCCAAATGCACAGGGCTCAGTGGGAGAATAAAACCCATTAAAAATTATTTCAGTTCTCTTTTCTAGGCACACATTTTTTGGGAACATTTATGGAAGAAGGAAATGCTATGCTTCTCAGAGTAAAAAGTTGAAATTCCCCCCTTTTTGCTGCCAAACATTTCCTTCTTCTGTCTCTGCTCAGTCATTAGGTGTTGGGTCTTAAATTTATCCTGTCTCCTGAAAGGAAAAAATATCCATGTTCTGCAGAGAGCAGGACTTACTTCTTTGATAGGTTTACTTTAAAAAGGGGTGAGGGAGAGACTTGGAACAGATTTGAAGTGTTAAATATAGCCATGGACAGGATGTAGGTGATGTCAGTTATGTAGCTTTACTTAATACAAGTACAGAGCTGAGAGGGATAAGATGGCACAGGAACAAGGTGCTATGGAAGTGATTGGGAAGCTGAGAGTGTGTTTTCTGGCCTCACCATTTGTTGAGCTGTTTGACATCTGTCTTGACCTTGAGTACTTTCTCTGCAAAGCTGATAGGAGGTTTGGAATTGGACAATATTTTATGGACTTGGTAGGTGTATGTCGTGGTTTGACCTGAACTGACAGGCAGTTCTTTACACCAATCACGCTTCTCACAATTTCACATATTTAAACCCGGTGGAAGGTGGGTTTTGGAGAGGAAGAAAGTTTCTCCCATTCCGGCTTGGTGCAGGGACGGGGAGAGAGGGAGGGGTGGGCCCCCGTTGCCCGGCCCGCGGGGCTGGGGACGGGCGCCCCTGCCCCCTGCCTCTCTGCCTCCTGCTCCTTTTCCTAATGCTGCAGCATGGACTCAGGATTGTGGGGAGGAGAAATATTCCCTGAGCCGTGGGTGGCTATGGCTGGCTACAAGGCTGAAGTTATCCGACGCGGTATCCTGAGGAAGAGGGAGCCGGCGGAGCCTTCAGTACAGCCAGCATACTTTGCGACGAACAGAAGAAGACACTCCTTTTCCACATTGTGCACCCAGCAGCACAGAGGGAGCGGGGGGTAACACCCCACAACATGGTGGCTTTCAGAGCCAGAGGGAAAGAGAAAGAGAGGTCACGTGAGGCGAAGCTACAAGGGCAGCGCTGCGTGGTCCCGCGCAGAGCTTAAAAATCTCCTTTCCTCGCTGTGGTATGAACTGTAATATTGCAAACTGTTTGTCTCTTTAATCCATGTTAAAGTACATGGGGGGATGGACATTTTTCTCGAGTGGCTTGTAAAAAGGTTAAAGAGTGCCGATGCCAGAATATATATATATAAAGCAAGAAGAGGCTTTTGAAACCTGGTGGCGAAAAAAAAGCCTTATGTTCAAGCAAAAAAGAAAAAATGATTCATCCTTAAACGAGTAATAACCCCATGTGAGGGCCTGTGTTTTACAGTTGAAAGAGCTGTGAGAAGGCTCATGGAAAAGAGATGTGTTACACCTTAGCAGAAATTGTTTAATTCTAAGCAAACCTGCAAATGGAAGCAGTTTGTAAAACCAGGTAAGGCAGGAGGGAGAACCCTTTTTTTCCTTCTCTTTCCTAAACTGTGATACTAATTGGGAGAGGGGAAAAGTGGGGGAGAGAAAGAGTTCTGAAAGTTTGTTATGTTGTTGCCTTCTTTACTTAAGTCTGTTAATAAACCTCTTATATTCTGTCAAGTTTTGTGCCTGCTTTGCTTTTCTCCTAATGCGTATCTCACAGAAAAAGACATCAAAAAAGTAATGTATAATTTGGCATAAAACCGCTACAGTGTACTTGGTGAAAATGGAACTTATGGTGACAAAGACTTTGGAATTTGAAAATCCAGCAGCTTTTATTGAAAGGATTTTTTTTTTTTTTAATGGGGAAAATAAAATGAAATTTTGTGTGGTTGTGAATATTTCTCTTACAATTAGAAAAATCTAATCTTTGGCAAATTGCCAAGAAAATCAGTGAAAAATTACCACAATGTAGATAAAAATTCTCTATTCTGTCAAAAGCAATCACTGCTTGTTTTGATTTTCTTTAGATTCATTGCACAAGAATATGGAACAGAGGTCCTATCTGAGCCCTGGGATGGAGTGTTGGGGACGTGTATGCTGGAAAACTGTTCCTTCCCAGGGGAACTCCTGATGATGCCAGTGTGGGTCTTTTTCATCTGTGCAGACCTGGACAGAGGGGGGCAGAGTTGTGGGACAGGCAAATACTTCAGAGGAACAGCTAGGCATGTTCCTGCCTTGGGATAGAAAATGGGTTTGATGAACCTGGAGCCTTTCCCTGCCCTTTCTTGTGTGATTTTTAGCCTGGGTCTTTTGAGGCTTCCCTAACACAGACTGTAGATGGGGCTGACATTTTCTGTTGATTTGTTCTCATGTTGTTTAGCAGTTTCTGGGATTTTCATAACTGGGAGGGAAGCTTTCTAAAGGCACCAGCAGTACTGCCTGTGAGTTATTCTTGGCTTTTTGCACACAGACTGATTTGTATTTGTTCTCTTTACAACCTATGGGGGTAACCCAGAGCAGTCACAGGGATGTGCTGGTCATTCACCTTTTTGATGTTTTGTCGAAATACATTTAGTGAGAACAGTGGGGTGTGGGGAGAACATTAGGAGTCTTCCAGCAGGTCAGTGTCAAAGGGGAGAGAGCCCATTGTTAAAGTCCTCTATCATAGTCAGTGGAAAAAGGAGAAAGAACAGCCTACCAAGAAACGGTTGTGTTAGACCTCAAGAGATGAGCTCTGATACTGCAAAATTCTCTTACTGAATTGATAAAATAGTAAATGAAAGGGGAAGCAAAATTTTATTGAAATTAACACGAAGTCCCTTTAATCATCAAGCTTAATCCTCAGTAGAAAAGGACTCCAAAATTGATTTAAAATCTCAGTACAACCATCCTCTCTAATGTGAAACAGAGATTCAAGTAAATGAATGATTTGCTTAAAAAATTCTCACTAATCTTGAGAACATTAAAATTAATATAAATGTGTGATCTCAAGTTCTATCCATTTTTGGATCCCATTTCAGTAAGTGCATATAATTTGGAATGGGACCTAAGTCATTTTGTGTGTAAGTGTACAGGGAATGCATTTCAGTACCTTTAATCAGAATGTCAAAGGGAGATCAGCTTTGCTGTTTCACATAAAGTACAGAAATATCATCTGAGATGAACTGGAATAGAAGGAAAACATACTACAGAGTGGAAATGCAACAATTTCTTTCAAGGTATGAGATAATTTAAGCAGCTATTTCCATGGGGAAAACAACACATGTAAGGTTGTGAGAGCTCCCAGCCATACATTTTCGTATTGTAATGCTTAAGTACTGCATACATGTCTGAAGTTCTATCAAGGACCATGCTATGGATTCCAGGATCCACTGGGATAAGAGAGACCATCTCCCTATATTCCTGGCTTTGTGGAGGAATGTTTTCTGCCTTCCTCCCTCTAATGAGTGGCTCTTTGGACAATTCATTGCTTTTGCTAAGGAATTTTGAGGAAGGCAATCTGAACCATAATCTTAAGTGCTATATAGCATTCAAAGCTCAATTTATTTTATATTCTGTAAGAAAAAGTGAGTTAATTGCTCAGTTTAGAGATGACATGATATTTTCTGCTGAACATCAAGTTTAATCAACAATGCGTACTTATTAAGATACTGTCATCATAGGGTTAAAGGTGACATGAGGACACTGTATCACCTTAAATATTAAGTAAATTTTGTATAACAGAGATCACTACCTCTCACAGATGCCTGCACTGTCAACCCAGTGCTTTTAGTTAGCCTGAAGTATTTAGCCTTTGGAAAAAGCAGGTGTGTGTCACAGGCAGAGAAGTAGGGATATGTCTCCGCCCTGCACCTGCAGCACCCAGGAACACATGGGTGCTCTGATGCTTTAGGGCTGGAGGTGGAGAAATCTAAAGAACTCAAGTACATCTGCTCAACTGGGAGGAAAATAAATTCTTCATTAGCTCTGGGAGATGATCAGCCCCTGAAATGGAAGAGCTGATTACAATAACTTTTCAAAACTTGAGCTGAGTACTGAGGAAAGTAAAGGGCTGCTGTTGCTTGCTGTGCCTTGTGGCTAAAGGGCCTGCCCAGAGACATTCCTGGATTTGGTCCTTCTCTTGCCTCCCATTTCCAGGCTGAGTAGTGTGTTCAAGCCCTGTTCTTTAGTTAGACCTCTGGTGTTTTATGACACCAGCAATGATGACTTTATTGCTTCCCTGGATGCTAGAGTTGTCCTGGTCCTGCCATGGCTTCTTCTCTCTGCATGCATCCTGCCATGGCTTCTTCTCTCTGCATGCATCCTGCCAGACTTCTGAGACCAGAACTGCCCTGTTACCTACAAACTCATGTCACACTGTGCAGATTTCCTGTAGCTGAGATTCTCCTCTATATTCCTGTGCTGTGGGAGGTAGATGAGAAGCACAGTAAATAAAGCAGGAAGCACTTCTTTTCACAGAATTAACTATTTCTCTGCATTTGTACTTTTTTGAAAACAACGTACATATTAACATAAACTGCTGTCAGCTGAAGTGAAATCACCTACTGCAGCTTGTAAGGGATTTTAAACATCCTTCTGCAAGCCTAAGAATTAGACATCTGCTAGGATGAGGGTTAAAAAAAGTGATACTAAATACTAAATTGCAGAATTTGGGGAAAGCCTGGAAGATGATGCTGAGGGTTTCTGAGTTCCGAGGTTGCTCCTCAGAGGAGCAGAGAGGGTATTTAAAATTGTTGTGTCTTCTTCTGTCCAGGCTGCCAGATGTGGACAGGTTCCATTGAAGAAGACAAGTGAGTGTTTGTCACAGACTTTTCAGTGGACTCATGCAAGGTGGTGAGTGAATATGCCATATTTGGAGAGGGTGCTAGGCCAACAGTCTGGGGGAATGGAATGTCCTTTCTTTGTTGCACAGACACAGCAGAGCTGTTGCAATGCCAGCTTCCCCATAATACCCAGTGACCAATTATATTGCTCCTAAACCAAGCTACAGTAAAATCTGTGTCACGCTTAAATGGCTGTAACAAAAATGTGTGGTCAACTGTATTAGAAACCTTTGCTGGATCAATAAATAAGGCTCCATAAATGTGGACAATATCCAGAGAAATCATAGTATCATTTCCAATGCATACAGCTGTACTGAAGTAGTTAGTCTGAGCACAGTCCTGCATCCAGAATGAACAGCAGTCGCTTAACTGGTGTATAAATCTCCTGTGAACACATGGCTGTAGGGGTGACTCTTAAATGAAGAATGGCCAGGGTAGATGTGACCTTTTGTGTAATTTTGTGAACCTAGGGGATAGCTGCTTGTCATGTAGCTTCTTTCTGATTCAGTCTGAGGGTAGAATTTGTGCTTTCATGACTGATCGGATGCAGAGTGTGACTGTCTCATATGAAGGGCTCATAGACAGCCGGTGCCTGTTTGTCAGAACCAACTCACCCATGCCAGACCAGCAAGATTTTTCCAGTATTGTTTCTTTTCTGAGTTGTTACATTCTTCCCCATAAATTACTTGCACTAATACTTCAGATGGTTTTGACTCACTTTTATTGTAGAGATTGAAGTTAAATAATGTTGTGCTGGTGTTGGCTGAGGTAGGGTTAATTTTCTTCCCAGTGGCTGTGGGGCTGTGTTTTGGATTTGTGCTGAACACAGTGATGGTGCTTTTGTTACTGCTGAGCAGGGCTTACAAAGAGCCAAGGCCTTTTCTGCTTTCCATACTGCCATGCTGGCAAGGAAGTTGGGGTGTATGGGAGGTCAGGAGGAGATACAGCCAGGACAGGTGACCCCAACTGACCAAAGGGATATTCCAGACCACATGACATCCTGCTCAATATATACAGTGGAGGGAAGAAGGAGGAAGAGGGGGACATTTGGAGTGATGGCATTTGTCTTCCCAAGTCACTGTTAACACATGATGAGGCCCTGCTCTCCTGGAGATGGATGAAAACACCTGCCTGCCCATGGGAAGCAGTGAATGAATTCCTTGTTTTGCTTTGCTTGTGTGCATGGTTTTTGCTCTCCCTATTAAACTGTCTTTATCTCAACCCATGAGTTTTCTGGCTTTCACCTTTCCAATTCTCTCCCAATCCTACTGCTGGGGGAGTGAGTGAGTGGCTGCATGGTGTTTGGCTGCTGGCTGGTGTTAAACCACAACAAAATTACTAGAAGTCAGGCTGAATTGTTTATCAGACACATTTATAATCCTGTTTTCATTATGCTTTTTCATTACTGGGTAGCTTTCAAGGGAGAGAGAGTTTAGTGATTAATCATTATCATGAAGAAATTAGAAGTGATGTGTACCAGTTGTAATTCTGACTTCATAAAATCAGCTATGAGTGCCAGACTAAGATGGAGTCCTGCTGTAGATAATGATAGTTGCATATCCTTCATTGATTTTGTGAAGTTTGGGCTCTGCTGAAGGGATCTCATCCAGTATTTTCTGTATTTGGGAACTTGCTGCAGTGTATTCCCTCCCTTTCCTCATGCCTGTGCCTGAGTCACAACTRTGGTTATAATGTGAATCTTCTCCATCAAAGTCTAAGGATGTGTGTACCCTGATCTAATACTTTCGTTGGCCTGAATGACATGTGCTGTTTATTGAGCTGGAGATTCTGGAACTCTCCATTCTGTATCCTCCTCAGGGTGTGTAAGTTCCCAGTCACTGCATACCTGGTATAAACTGCAGCTCTCTGGGCATTGTGAAACAACAAGGGATATAGGTAAATTCCACAAAATAAAAATGTGATGTTATGCGTTACACCATCTGCCTTCTTAATGCTGACACTTTCTACCTAATAAAATAGATTTGGATCTGGGAGAAACAACATCTCACCTAGAGTATTCTATCTCCAAAACATGGAGCAAAGGGCAGACAGAGTCAAGATCAACAGCCGGAGCCAAGATTGTGCATGTGATATTTAACCTTCAAATGAGTGGCAAGGACTGGGGTATATGGTGACAGAAAATGGACGAGTAGTAAATCCAGTAAATGGATTTAGTATAGATGTGGAAAATGGTTGTATGCGTGATTTAACACTACAGTCACCCAAATTTGTCCTGGCCAGGGGCTTGCCACTGAAGCAATTAATTGAATGAGATAGGCATGGTAACATGAACCCTTAGTGTTCTTAGCTAGGGCTATGTATGTACATGTGACAAATAAATTGCTGGTGACTGGCAGGGATTGTAGTAATAGGTGGCATGCCCCCTAGCCAGAGGCAGGCTTTGGAGGCAATAATCAAATGAGTTGGGAAAAGATATGTGACACCTGTCGCAGATAGCACTGCAAATACACATGCAAGTAATGATCTTGATGAAAGAAAGAAGAGATAATTTAAAGTAAGGTATTCTCTAAAAAGCTAGAAACTCTTAGTAGAAAATTTCTGCCTTAGCTACATAGGAGTCCCAGCATTTTCAAAGCATCTGGTTTCCAGGTAATTCAGTGTATGCACGTATGAAGAGGAAACACAAAGAATTTTCAGTGTCCTAAAATTCCCTCAGCTTGAAAGCTGCTTGCACAAACAATGTGCATGCACGTGTTCCGGTATTGTAGCCCAATTGCCAAATTTAACATAAAGATAGCGGAAATTTCCAAACATTATAGAATGCTCTTATAAACATTTTTGCATCAAGTACTAGAGAATGTAACCTAAGAGTTTGCAAATGTACTTTGCTTTATTGACAGCAGGTATTTTAGAGCTTTTTAAGTCATGACACCTCTTTACAATCTAAAGCAATATTGATCTAACCATAGTCTTCATCAAATTTATGCTGTATTGCACCTTTGCATGGCAAGCATTAATTTCTAATGGTGAACTTGAGATTTAAAGAAAAAATTTAAAATGGTAGCAATATTTTTTTTCTATGGAGATTTAGCTCATCAGCTGTTTTTAACTCTTGTTCCTTCTTGCCCCCTGCCCTTTTCCTGCAGAAAATCACACTTATTCCACCCTGAAACTACTTCTCCAGTATAAGAATATCCTTGAGTCACTACTGACTTAACCAAAAGTCTTCCAATGCAAACAGTTAACTATGAAGGCTGATGATGTGTTGAGTTTTGCCTGCATATCCTAACACAAGGTCAGGACTCTGTTCTTTTAGGAGTTTCACGTGAAGATGATGATCCTCATACAGAACATTGACAGTCTTCACTTGTTACATTTGTCTGCTTCTTTTTCATACTGGAAAACTAGTCTGTCCCTCTCGTAAAACTTTGTTCTGCAGTGGATGCATCATTTGTGCTTTGAGCCTACCTGTCAAAATGAGTTATTTGGGAATGTTGTCCTTGTGTTTATCTTCTACTGCTGTAGCATCACAGGCATTGCTCACCAATGAGAGTATTCCTGACGCAAGCTTCTGGAGACTTCCTTAGCTCTTCTTTCGTAGCTGGATTTTGTGAGAAGTCTGCAGAGCTCTTTTCTGAAGTATCCCTACCTTGCTGAAACGGACAGGAATTGGTACTTAGCCGTTATTTACCCAAGCTTAATACGTAATCAATTATCTGAAGAAGCATTTAAGATTTTTTTTCCAGACTTGTCATGGCAACTCATGGACTTTTAAGATAAAGCAAAGAGATGTTAGCTTAAATGATGGGTAAACTGGTTGACAAGCACAATGGGAGATGATCTTTAGTATGTACATTAACAGCTTGCCATTTCAGAGAACTCCTTTTAGTTGAATTGAGTGGCACTTTTGTTCTCTTTGCAGTTTCATTCCCACAGCAGGGAGAATACAAGAAAAGGAAGAGCAGAACCCTGCAGATGACAGTCTGATCAGTTAATTTCAACAGCAACTGAAAAGGAATCTTTTCATCTCCTCATAAGCCTCTGTCCATCGCTTGCAGGGTCCCAAAGAAAGGAAGAGAGCACGAGAGCAGGGTACCCTGAGACCCCCACCACTCCCACAAGGTCAAACTCATTACCTACTGTATTGCCACTTCCAAACTGTGACTGTCAAGAAAAGATTAACAGAGATCTGTCAATGTTTTTCTCCCCACCCTAAGTGAAACACAAAAGCAGCAGTAGAAAAGTCCTAAGGAGAACCAGAATGATGATACAGAGATTCTTTAGCACAGAAGAGAAACAGCCTGTATTTAATCACAGACATAGAAATTATTTTCAGGCTGATTGTCAATCCTTCCAGTAGTCTGCTGGAACCTGGAGACACAAGGTAGCTGCTGGAATTGTCAGTGTTTTGAGTTAAAGAAGAATGAATGCTTTGCTGTCAAATGATCCTTCTTTATTTTTGTTTTTAATCCTGCTTTATTATTCATGTGCAAGCAAAAGAAGAGGACAACTGGATGGGAATGAGAAATTAACTAAAAAAAAAAAATCTTCTGCCTGGAACATAGAGACTTAGTCAATGGAGCAGGATTGTCTTTTTCCACAGAGCAGCTTGAAGAGAAGATTCAGATTGGGATCACATTTCATATTTCTTGTAGGTTTCTCACCAAGCCTGTTCTGCATGTCTTTCAATATGCAGGTGTTAATGAAATCAGTTTAATTCCATTCATTACATCTCTATCGGAATTTGTCCAATATACTCTAATAACACTCAACCTGCTAATTGTTTCGCAGTGAAAATAGAGATAGGTCAGTCTGAACCTATAGGACTTTATTATTGATTACCTGGAAGCTAGATTGATGGTCTTTGCTTAGTTCTTAATGAATTAATCTGCATTAGTGATGAGGAAAAGTAGAAATAGTTTTGATTTTAGTCCTACTGAAGCTGGGGACATGTCTTAAATTTCACAAACCAGCAATGGATAAATGAGAAGTCTCCAGCTCAGCAGAGTTCACCATAGGCCTCAGAATACTAATTCTGTTCTTCGTTTTGCTTTTGCTGAGAATAGAGCCTGAGTCTACAAGCACTTCTATTTTTCTTTATCTCTAACCTTAAAATTGCTCAATATCAGTTTTGCGGTAAAGGACAAGTCAAAGCTGGAATTTGGGCTTCTCTCTTGTAAGCCATATTTAAGTTTGCTGTAAATCCACTTGACTACTTGGTTGGCAATGAGGTAGGATTTTTGTGCCAACTTAATGTGCCCTGATAGAAAGTGACATGAATAAAATACAGTTCTCAGAGGAGTACCTTTAGGGCCAAAAATATTCTCTCTAAAATTTAGAAAACCCCTAATTCAGCAGTGCTGGGGTTTTTTGCTCTAAAGAGGGACAATTCTTCTCAGCTTGTGCAATTCTGTACCAGTAATTATAAGTGCTAATCTTAAAAGAAATTTTATGGAGTGGACATATATGTACACATGCACACGCATGCATATCTGTATGCACAAACAGCTAGATTTTTAATTTAGCTTTTAGAGATTTATTAAAGTGACTGTGGTATCGCCTCTCGCTTTATAGGAGCCCTTAGTTAAAAAGATATGAGGGTAGTGATTGTAAAACCATCATGTTACAAACATTAGTTAATGCTTCTGTCAGTCAGTTCTCTCTGGTGTGCAGTAGTTTCACATCAGAAGGCATTAATCTTACACTGGCTGATAGACAGAAATGCAGCATTGCTCTTCTGTTAAATCAAAATGTACCCAGTCCTTTGCAGAAATGTGTTCCACTCCTGCCACTAAGAGGCTCTGCTCTTTTGGCAACATACTGTGTTCTTGCTGGCTCGTAAAAAGATTCTGACTTTTCACTAATGTACATAAATCTTCGGCTTTCAACACTGGAAAATAGTGCAGGTCACTCTAGACCTAAAAGGACCCAAAGTCTTCTTTATTAGACCCCAAACCAAAAGGGCTTGAGGGAATCTAGCTGTACTAAATAGTAAAAAGCAACAGTAAAAGCCACAATTTTGTGCTGAAAGTCCAGATCTATTCTTGCTTCCCTTTGCTGTCCTCAGCCACAGCCTCTGTGAGCTCACACCTCTGCTTCAGTCTCCAGGAAAGTCTCATCCCTTGTGTCAGTTTATATATGTCAATATCCACACGTGTATGTGTATGCATGCCTATATCTTCTTGTATGTTCTAGTTCTTGTCTTTAGAACCTTTTCTACCTCTTTTTTGCAAGACCATCTGAGGAGATTTCTTTGGGTTGCTTATTGTCAACCTCGATTGCTTGCATGGCTTCTCACTGCCAGACCCTTGTTGTTTGGTTTCCAATTTTTGTTTGTCTTTGTGCTCTGGACTGCTTTCCCTGTGGATTCTTTAGCATGTTTGCTATTAGGTTTTTATCTTCCTGAAATGTCAAACCCGCTGCATCATGTACTTGCTATTTTGTAAGGCCTTTGAGGTGGGGGGTGATATTTATTCTGTTTACATGGTACCTTGTACAAAGGGTTGCCAGCTTGATAGGCCTCTAAGCAGCTCTCTGTGATATTTAATGTTAAAATATTATGTGTAAGTCATTGGCTTGCAAATTACCTTTTTGTCTTTAAAATGTATAAGTGTTTTTGTGTTGTTTTTCCAGGACTGATAAAGGCTTTGGCCAACTATGAATGTATAGGCAGGAAGCAAGCTCAGTTGCTTCCTCCACAGTGCTGCTGTGCCCTATTTATTAACTGGGTCCCGTACAAAACCAGATTGCAACACAATTCACTTCTCCCTCTTTCCAAATTGAACCCATCTATTGCTAATCACTGAATTTAGGTGTAGCACTGAGCTTGTTTCCTGTCTATGAACTGTGCTATCATTGCTATACTTACTAATCTTTATATAATAGTGTCATACAGTATGGTCTAAAAAGCATTCCTGGACCTTTTATTTCCAGTACCTTGCAATTCTAGCTTCAGTCCAAACAGCTTTTCATTGCTGTGCTCACAAAAGTTTTGCTGAGCATGACCTCCCCTTTAAAAGTCTTCTTGGACCATTTGCTACGCAGCCTGTCTGAATAGTCTTCTGTTCTTTGCCTTATCACTGAGCTTAGGATCTTTGCCTGTGCTACAGCTCTGTAGTTTTCTAGTTTGGCCCTTAATTCTGTTTTAAGCGTGGCTGCAATGTAAGCTTTCCTCAAATGCTTAGCCCTATTGAAAGATAATTGCAGTTTTCCAGGGCAGTGTACAAACCAGTGCTGTTAAGAATAGTGATCCTACAAAGGCTTTGAGCTATATAATGCTATGGATTTTTTTTCAGAGAAGTTCTTTTCACTGAGGGTCCCACCCCAAGCTGCGCTTTCTGCAGTTCAGTGTGAGAGAAGAGCTCACAGTTCTGTGATATTCAGAGGTATTTGAGCTACTTTTGAAAGAGAAAGTACCAAAAAGGGGTCCAATAGAAACCCTAAAGCACATAAAACTGCTTCCACAGTGTTTGTTTTCTTCTTCTTTTTTTTCATCTCTCCTTGCTTTACAATTCTGGATACAGAATATCCTTTGCTATGTCTCTTGGACTGAATTCTTTTTTGAGTGCTCTGATACTGTCCTCAGTTGCAAAAATAAGATATGTTGCCCCACTAGTAAATGCATATTTTGCTCCTGTGCAGTTTTCTCTTCCTCCCTGCTGTTCATGAGCATAAATAGATACGGTTTTAACTCTCCCAGTACTAATTATGTCTCCTGATAAGTCTTTTTAAAAACTACAACCCTTCTCAAGGACAGTCCTGCCTCTGGGCAGACTCATAGTGATGCTTCTATGCTTGGACTGTTTTAAATCCATGCACTCTTCAGACTTATCTGAGCCATCTCTGGGTATCTTGGGGAAGAACAAACCCCCCACAAACCATTTGTATTGCCCTTGCACATTTGGCATAAGCCTTGTTGCTTTAGGTCTCTTGGATATGAAGTGTTCCAGTAGCTGAAAACCATGGAAAAGCAGTACTTTAGGCCTTCTGTGGAAAGCTGATGTGGAGCAGGAGAATATTGAGAAAATACTTTATTAAATTCCAACCAAATGTTAACTATCCCTCGTATTGATTTGATGCCGTTGGTGTTCTTTTTCCCTGCTGCATTCTCTTGCTTCTTGTCCTCTGAGAGGTGGAATTTATCACCTTGCAGGCAGATGGGGCATTTGGCAGAAGCAGGATCCAGATGTAAAGCTTTGGAAAGTTCCCAATAGCAGCATCTGGGCTTGGCTCTGGCTTACTGCCTGAATTCTTTGTGAACTCGGAACAGCTGGCTGTGAAACTGCCTCTGAGGTTATCTCGGGGGTGGTTGCTACAGATCTGGCTGTGAAATTATATTCTCCTGACATACCTCTCCACTCGGAGGAAATGTACCCATACGTTTACATGCAGAAATCTTTTTGTAGCTCATACTTCAAATGTACTGTATAAAATACGAGCRTGTATCTTTTTGTACCCACAAGATGAGTAATCTGGAAACTGCATGAGGAATAAGCTGGTGTGTATGTGGATTCATGTCAATGCATTTCTGTGCGAGAATATGGATAATTGTTAGCAGACTCTGTACTACTATGACTGCTTTGACTCCAAGTCCATGGGCATATGCCAGCAGTATATTTGGCTAAATATCTTTTCATTTCAAGTAGCAGCAGAACACTGTAGGTTTTGGGCATGTTGCCTTCTGTCCATTTTACTTAAAACACAGCCTTGCGCAGTTGAATCGTGTTGCCTTCATTATGTGAAACTTAGTTCTGTGCACAGGTCTGATAAAGACTAATTTTTCAGACTTAAGTGACTCCTAATTTTGAAAGACCCTCTTTGCAGTGGGGATATTCACTACTAGATAGATTTCAGTGTAGTCAAAACAAAACAAATGTGCATTGAGTCAGTATTTTATAATGTTCACCACAGCTGTCTACATCATGAATAGGAAATAGGCTGTCTTCTATTTATGGTAAATCATTGATCAGAATACACTTGAAATATTGGGTTGAAGATACATATATGTCATCTATGCAGATATATTTCAAATATTTATCCCTCTGTGTGTAGTGTAGAATATATTTATAATTAAATTATTGGACTTGTGAATTTTGGTGCTTCAGGATACAAAAAAATATCTTTTTTGATATATATGGTCTTTTTTTATGTAACTGTCGTAAACACTTATTCAGAATTACCTCCATTGGATTGACTACTTATTAAWATGTAAGAAAGAAAAGCCTAATGTTGATTTTGACTACTTCAGTGTGTGTCTTTGGGTGCATCCATGCTGTTTTTATACATAATTACATGGAAAAGTAGAATAATGGGATAAGTTTCAGGTGAAAAGTATTTGAAAATGATAGAATTTTTACTACTGATTTCTACTAAGTCATTGACAGCTGTTTTTCATTGTTATCTCTACTGAAAGTTTACTTAAATCAAGACTGATTGAGTCCTACAAGGTGAACTGGTCCATCTGACTCACTCTGCACTCATAACCCATTGCGAGTTTAGTCACTGTTTCCCTTTATGATAAACTGAAATATACAAATTATAAAGGCAAGATAAGAAATTTTGCTTTTTGGCATGTTTTTCTTATTTCCTAGGATCAAATTTTGAATACAAGAATGGGGAGCAGTTTAATTTCTTGAGGTCATCTCTGCTAAAGCACCTGTCTTGGTTTTTTAGTGCTGCAGGTGCTGGACAAGTGCTGTCCACTGAGACATTCTGTCTTTGACATCATAGGGAAAGACCACTTGCTTATAGTGCAGATTCCCTGCCATCATCTCCTTTCCACAGCTCAGCTGTTAGCAGAGAATTTTCACAACTGGGGGAACACATCTGTTCTTCTCTCTCCTTTTAACATTGAAGATGCTGCTCTCACCAGCTCTCAGAGTTCTGGGGGAGTTTGGTGGGTAAAGTCAGAGGCATCAGACAGCACTGCACCTTGTGCATGACCTCTGCCAGTCAGGTCAGGTTAGCAATTGCTGCATTAGACACAGCAAGCACTGATTCCCCTGTTGTGACTTCCTCTCTTCGTAATTACTGAGATCCATCTCTTTCCATTACCTAATATTGAAAGTGCAGTACGCATGGAAAGGTATTTCTATCATGTGGAACAGAGATAATAGGGGAATCATAAAGGAGAACAGTACTTTCTCTATTTCAGACTACTTTTCGGCGATTTTTATATTCCTTTAGTCATAAAAAAAGTAATGGTATTTACTTTTTAAATTTTAGAACTGTAGCAGGTGGTGGGGAAAAACAGGATGATATAAAGCATTTCACTTCTTATGATGCAGTTTGGGGCCATACTATGTTCACTGCTTTCAGGTTTCTATGACATGATTTACTCCCACAGAACTACTGTCCCTGAAATGGTGATTGCTGCACTGATATACCTAAATCTACAACTGCTTGTTTAGGACAGGTGCTGAGTAGTAAGTCCTGCTGTTGTGCTAATCACCGATAACTTCCTAAAATGAGTTGGTAGTTGGGAAAACACGTTAAAATTTTAAAACCAGTAGTCTTACATGCATATCTAAGTAGTCTTGGCTCATCAGATACAAGGTCTAAGAAGCACAGAGTAGAAATTAGTTGAATACATTTAAAAGCCAACCTGCTTGGTTTCTCACTCTCTTGTAGAAAAAGTGAGTTTTCTGGCACCCTCTTGTGATGTTTTCTGGAGAAAATGGTAGAATCTATAGCAAAACCCTCTGCCTCTAGCTCAAGCAGTGAATCTGTTAGCAAACATGATGTGTGAGTTGCTATTAGATAGAGCTGTGACTACAGTGGAATTTAAGCAAAAAAGAATAATTTTCATATTATAATGCCATTTAGTCTGTCACTTGCAATCTGCCCTTTAAGAACAGTTCTAGGTCACTGACTTGTTCTTAACTTACAATTTCAGAATGACCATGGAATTTTGCACAAAACCCTCTTGAATAAGACAAGAGCTGTCTGTTCAGTTTCCTGGGTGCAGCAGGAACATATGATTAATAAAAAGATATTAAGAAAATGATAGGAAAAAAAAGTCTTCTTTCTCTCAGAGAGTGTAGTAGTGCTTTTAAAAGGGACTTTTCCCTTTAACAGTCTTTTGGTTTTGGTGTACTCTGAATAATAGAAATTCACTTTTCCAGTGTCCCAAATGACAGGGAAAACTGTTTAATCAGCAATATATCTCCAAATTGCATTTAGCAAATAAAAGTGTGGTGGATTTTAATATAAATAAGACCCATCCCTTGGATCTTCTTTTAACTGCAAACCTTCAAAGAAATTATATTTTTACTCCCAGCAAATTACCTAGGAGAAAAAAATGACAAGAGTAATCTATTTTTTTCACAGCTGGTCGGTTGGCCAGAGTTTCTCATCAAGGAGTACATGCTGTTTGCTCCCCAGATGGACAGGCTGGGTGAGTAACAAATCCACAGAGCCCAGGACACAAGGTAGAAATTATACTGCCTGTGCTTTTAATCTTGCACAGCTCTGCTCATTGGTAATTGCAGGTGGCCCATATCCAAATGAGACTCAATTGGGACAATATCCTATATCTTGTCAAAACGAGTCCCATTAAAGCCTCAACTGGAATTAGCCCAAAATACTGAAATAATAATTATGGGAAACTTATTTTTAAAAAGTTGAAGCCCCATAATGGTGACAATTACACATTTAAGCACCATCAACTGTATCTGCAATTTTAGTTTCTTCTGCTTCGTCCTTTTTGTCTGTCTGGCTCAGTGCTACAATGAGAGGTACTGAGCAAAAAATACATGAGAATGTGACTGTGAACACTTGTTCTGGGGTGTCTGTATAGCGCTAGAGCAGCAGTGCCTGGTGAATTCCCTGAGGCTTGGACAAGAAATGCTGCCTGTACACTGGCACACAGATATTCGGGTCACATCTTGCTCATCTTGCTTTCCCTTTAATTTAAAGCATGTTTGCTGCCTGTCCTCATTCTGCCCAGGGATAGTCCTACTTTATCAGTCAAAAGACATGGAGATTTAGGAGCCTTTTTTGTGAGTGTCTTATTAGAAAGTCTGAATTACAAAGTGATTCCATACATAAGCCCTGAACTGTTTCCTTGGAGACACCAACATCCCCCTCTCCTCCTACAGTCTAGATGTTGAAGACCTGCATTTTCTTCTTCCTGTGCTTTAGAGATGCTATGCCAGAGCTGAAACATCTCAAAGGTATACTAAAATGCTATTGGGCATGTTTGAAAGTGATATGTCTAATTTCTAAAGAAAGCCTCGAGGCAAAATGCTCTCCTCTTACTCTGATGTAATCCTGCTGACTCCTAAATCATTATACTTTTAAACTAGGCATGTAAACAGCAGAATCCAGACTCATTAGTGTAAGACGTGAAAGGCTGCTGTCTGGGATGTCATGGTAACTGGAGTTCTTGGCTTTCCCCACCACTTCATGAGAGCTGTGGGGCTGGAGCAGAGCAGAGGCCAGTCCAGTCTGGTCCTCATCTCCTCCAGGGACAGCACTGAGAGAGTTCTGGTCTTTCAGCTTGGCTCAGTGTGCCTATTGAAAGCAGATGTGCTCTCTTGGTCCCTCTTTTTAAAATCTCACATCTGCAGATCATTCTGGTGTGGAAACTTGGTGCTGATTGCATGGATTAGAAGTGAGATACTTCTAGTTGTTGTAGGTGAAACCTCCTCAGACCTCTTTGCATCTGCTCTCCCTTTCTGGCTGGTCTGGCCCTGATGTATGTGCAGGGAAGATGCGTGGACATGGGTAGGAAAAGGTCAGACTTGGAAAAAAATGTAATCAAACTAATTTATTTAGTTTTTAAGTCTTCTACTGAATGGAGATACTGAAACATGTCCCTGTTTTATCTGGTGTCTGGAAATCTCTTGGTATGGATACCCAGTGGGCTCATGCAGTATCCTTGAGACACAACTAGGACCAGAAGGAATGTCTCTGCATGGCCCTTTATTTTCCCTCATAATGACCAAAGCTGAATTCCTGCTGTGACGTTACTTCAGGATCCCATGTCCACTCCTCCTCTCCTGTTCTCTTTGCTCTTTCTAGCTATCTTAGAGAATTAAGCAAGCTATGGTGGATACAGCCCCTTTCCCCTGTAAATAATGGGCCATTGGCAGCATTCCTTGGTGATACATCTCAGCATGTATTTTGATAGAGCAGTTACAGAGTATATAAGTCCTGGGCCATCAGACTGCAATCTGTCTTGGAATAGTTTTGCTGATAGTTCCACAGCAGATGTGTGTGTGGGCTGATTTCTTGTAAGCCCTGTAGACTACTTTATCTTCAGCAACCTCCTCAAACCTCAAGGTAATTTAGATAAAGCATTTGTSCCCTTGCTCAACTTCATGATCAATATTTAACTGCTTTGCTATTATAAAGATACCTTGCTAACGAGCACACGGCATACACCGTCTGCTGGAGTGCACATTTGTTGGTAATTTTTCTCCTCCATAAGAAAGTAACATAAGACTGTATGCAAACAACAGCATCAGCAAGCAGCATGTTTATATCAATGTGGGCAGAAAGGCTAAATCTGAACAAGCTACAGATAAAAAATAGTGTAGTTCTTGTGCAGCTGAAAAACTAGTGAAAGGTGGTTTGATTTTTCTTTTTCTGTGTGTATGTTGTTGGTTTTCCTTTTTTCCTTTTTTTTCCCCTACTTTGGTGGGAGACAAGAAAAATCTTCCTAAACAAGTCACATTGCCTGAAATAATACACCTGTATGATTAGACTTTTAATCTGGAAAATAGTTGTTGAAGATTCACAGCCTTTTGTTTGGATTATATCTGCTCTGCCATGGTTTTGGCAGCAGCAAGTGTAAATGTTGTTAGTCCTCTAGAGTCCAGAATGACAAGGCCAGCTGGAGTTCTGGAATGCCAGGTGACTCTCCTGTACTGCTGGTTTATCAGAAGGAAACTGGGAGCTAAGAATTTGGACAGTAACAATTCATGCTCCTTTATGCTGTAAAAAGGAGATGAGAAGAAGCCAAATAAAGCTTCCTGAAGAGACAGGTTTGTTACCGACCTCAGTGAGTGCAGAGTAAAATATGCTCCAAAATAGGTAGACTGCTATTTTTGCTGCCATTCTTCTGAGCAGAGGAAAAACTCAGCTGAAGCCTGGAGAACTGTCTGATGAACACCATGGCAGCTCAATGTTCCCCATGGCTGTGCATGAATGGCTTTAGGAGTCTGTCTTTCTGTCTGCCATTAAAAAAAAAAAAAAAAAAAAAAGTGTTTGGCCATTGGCATTCTCTTCTTTCAGGCCAGTTTTGAGCAGTGCTTTCTTATGGTTGTTCCAGCAGCCCTGCATGCAGATCCACTCTAAGCATTAACCAGTAGCCAGCTCCCAAAGGAAACTGCTCACAACAAACAGGTTTCAGAGCCTTGAATAGGATGTGACACATGGGTATGTGGCACCTACCCCACAGACATCCGGATGAGCCTACAGCATGTCAGCATTTTCCCATTGTTCAGAACCACATGCCAGCAAGTGCCCAGAAAGATTTCTTCTTCCACTGGGTCATTTCTTTTGTCATCCTGGGCTGCAGTAATTGGGTCAGACCAGGCTGAACTTTGTGCATTCGCGTGAGAGAGAGAGGAACCTTTACTGTTTCTTTTCAGTATTATTTCAGAGTTGATTTAATTAGCCCTTTTCATTTTTAGCTCATGCAGGAAGCATTCTTTTTTCTTACCCACTTAGCCAGAAACATCATGGGCAGTTTTACGGGCTTGCTACAAAAAATATCTGAGCAGCAGCCTTGAACATTCTATGACAGCAGTGTCTGTGGCACTTCTATGCGGCTACACCTGCCAAGGCAGCCGTCTGTCTCTCAGGAGGATTAGGGTCAGACATTGCCTCCTCCTAATGATGAGCAAATAGGGGTTTTAATGTGAGCCTATTTGGGCTGAGATATAAAACAAGGAAACAAGCTGTTAATGCATTGGTTGTAGCATATTCCAAAGGTGTGAGAAAAGTAATTGCAGCTTAATTCATTGGGATATTGATACAACTGGTGGGGATAGTGAATAGCAGAGAATTGTTGCTGGTGTGTAATCAGCCACACTAGAAGCCAAATGCTGGTAAAGGCTCAAGCAAAATGTAATGGAATCTAGAGTTGCATCTTGGATGCCATGGCAAAGCCATGGCCTGATCCAGAATTCAATGCCAAACTTCTTTTGGCTTCGAGAAAGTTGGAATCTGAAGGCTGGAAATTAACAGAATATTTATGTCAGGCTGGCCTTCAGCTTTCCATCAAAAATGCATTAGGAATTAGGAAGCTGATGAAAAGATGAACCGTGAAGTGCGAAACTTAGGTAGCACCTTGGCCGTGGCAAAAATCTTTTAAATCTGTGCATGAATATACACGGAAATATACACTGGACTCATCTCCAAGATAGGAGTGCAAGAGTAATTGCAACTTATTTATGTAAATGCTGTTATTCATTGGACAGTGGTGCATTTTATCATAAGCAAATCTTTCTTCTTCTAAGCCAGTTCTAGCAAGAAAGGGATGTTGCTTCGGCTGTCAAAAAGCTATGGGAAGAACAATTTCAGGACACATTGGACTCCTTAAACACAATGCTYTTCTTTGCAGCTCAGTTTCTCCTGAGCTTAGGTTTATATTTTTCTTTCAAGAGCCTCAGCTTCCCTGAAGGCTTGTTCCACTTGAGGAGAGATGTCCCCGTCTTAGTGTCAGCTTTGATTCAGAAGGTAATACTGCATGGATCCAGGGATCTGTGGCCTTTCCCACCAGCTGGCCATCTATCATTTCATTACAGTAAGGTTACCAAATTGATGCATCCTGGCTAATCCTTCCAAAGCAGCTGTAGAGCTGTCCAGTATCTCACTGGGCAATGGTGCACACTGTCTCAATTGATAAAACTCTGTGATAGCATTAGCAGATGGCAGAATATGGCCTACCTGTGAAATTGGACCCACAGGGATCTTCTAACAGTGYCTGTTTTCTCAGGGAATTTCTTGAGACATCCTCTTATCTTTCTGGTCCAGCATGCAACTGTGTTTAATTTTTCAAAGAAATAAAGGGAGGTATCCAACTGCTGGAATCTGGCCTTGTAGCTGTTAGTGACTAGCTAAGAAATGAAGATTTGCTGTTAATATTCTTACCATTTCTTCAAATGAGGCTMTAATAAAATTTCATATATAATTTTTTTAAGTACCAGCACAGGAGGTATTTTAGATTTAACAACCACAGTATCTTTGCTTCTTATATTTTTCATTAATCTTCATGTGCTTAATTAGTTGCTGTTCCTCAAGGGAAATGTTTGACTAGAGTAGAATGAGACTAATGAAATCTCTCGGGTTGCTATTGCTGAAAAGGACTAAGTGCTAGAAGGACACTAAGCCTGGCTAAATATAGTTTTTGTTCATAGGTTAGCCCTTTGTGGCAACGTTTGCATATGTAAAAAAAAAAAAAAACAAACTTGAAGATAAAAGCACAGAGTAACATGCTTTCATAATTTTCTGGTGCCCGATTCCACAGGAAGTGGTTCTTTAATTGTGACCCCTAGTTTGTAGGGCAGGTATAGGGAACCTGTATGCAGACTGGAAGTCTGTGCATAAAAAGAGCTAATGGGACAAGTTAATTTCTGTTTTGAAAGCCAGCATGGAGCTTTGCAATTACCAGCATACCAAGACCAAAATGTGAAAATCCCAACCCTAGGATAAGCAAAATAGGCTACAGTTTTGAAATTAGAAACAAAAAAGATAGAATTATGTTTGAGACATAACTCCATAACTGTGTAAAGTCTGAACTCTGAGGAAAAAACCCCTCTATTCCGAGCAGTGAGATCACCCACATTTGCAGTGGAATTTAGACAAGGTCCTATGTTTCCTTACTTTTGCCTGAGAACAGTATTTAAAATTTTTAATCTGCTTGTTCAGAAGTCTGCATCCATGGCTTTCTTCATGTTTAGCCAGGGTATGGCAGTTTTCATGGTATAAGGGCTTACACTGTATATTGGCTTGAGACTAGATTCAATCTCTCTGTTCATTGTTTGGAAGCAAGAAATAGCCTTTATCTTCTCCCCAGCATTCGGCATTAGTGGTCACTATTGCAGAACTCCTTCCATGCTGTGATAACAGTATAACAGATAGTATCATCTGTATGTCTTCAGAAGAATAGGAAATAATGAGCCAGATTCGCTTCTGTTCCGGTTCCATTGAAGTTGGAGAAATTATATCAGCTGGAAGTTTGGCCTCCTGCATGTTAATTGAGCTCTTTTCAGTTCAGTGCTTTGTCTTAGTTTAATTTTTAAATTATAGCCATAAATTGTGCCTAACAATGCTATATCAAGACCTGTACTACTGCCAAGCGCAGCCCTTCAGATCCAGTTCTTGCTGCAGCAGTGAGGTTGTGAGGCACCCTTGGACCGGTTTTTAAATAAAACGCACCATTTTCAACCAGCTACCTCTGTGTGCCACGTTACAGTGCCTGATGAGACTTGTACCTCTTAAATTAAGAGTAATGTGGCAGAAGAACAGGGAGCATATGTCTGCCTAAGGATGCCCAGGACTTGTCCCAGTGTGAAGACTACATGTCCTCGGGCAGGTGTCTYCAAGTGAGATTCATTGCCATAAGGGACCTGGTAAACAGATGCGAAGAGGTTTGGTTTGGTTTGGATTGGTTTCTCCAGAGATGGCTGCCAACCTGGGCTGATCTGTCTGTCTTAGTCTGTTTTCCTTTCATCACATGCAAGAACAGCTGAGAAGGAAAAAGAGAGATGGCATTGCTAGAGGCTCCCAGGTATGGAGCAGCTGCTGTGAGATGTTGGCAGTAATGGGGGAAAAGTGGCTCACTGAATTAGATGTGAACTTTGTTGCCTAATGTTCAACGCAATGTTATGAAATGCTCCTCAGTTCCTGGATGAATAAGCCTCATTTCTTTTGTGCATGTGTGTTTGAGAAAGTGTCTGTTTATCTAATCTATCTGGTTTTAATTTTACCTAACTTTATCTAATCAGTCTTACATTACTGTATTCTCTGTCTATAAGCGATCTCTCTTCTACTAGATTGCTCACTATTGTTACTGTATGTACAGCCTGAAAGCTGAAATAGATGACATTATAGTAATTGTTTTTTCGGTTTGTAATAATAAATGAACATTGCCTACAAAGCAGATTTTGGATGGTCTTCAGGGATAAACACATTAAAGCCAGGTACTTGTAAACTCTTTTATAACATATTAGCATAATAACATTCTGTAAAATAAGCATCTTCATAATCTAAGAACATCTGATGTTGGTCCATTAACTGCCTTCCTCTTTGGCTCAAACTGCCAAGGGTCTCCATATCCAGCCATCGTTTAGTCTTATAGCCAAGGAATTTCCTGCTGTTTTATAGAAATGACCAAGTTTAAATAATGTACTAGGGGTTTTGATTCTTTTCCTTTAAAAATACATTATGCCCCATGTCAATTGGAAATCACTTTGAGAAATGTTCCTGTATGCAAAAACCTAATAGAATTACATCTTAAACCCCTTAATTTTGTCATTAGCAATTGTTATTTCCTCTTACACCAAGTAATTAGTAGTACATGGGAAAAATATAATTCTTCTTTCATTTATTTATGGAAGTATCAAGGGTTACATTTGGAAATGGTATTATGGTAAACATCTGTGTCTATTCAAATTAGGAAGATTTTAATGATACTTCAAGAATTAGAAAAGCAATTGCTTAACTAAACTTCGGGAATTCCTACAAATGAAGGCATAATGTTTATACAAGGTTTGTTTAATCAGTGAATTGYTGAATAATTAGTTACATTATGCAGAAAAAATTAGATACCTTTGTTTCCAACTCTTTGTTGGTATGCTGTCATCAAGCTACAAAGAGCTCTGACTAACTGCTCTTCACTGAATATCGTAATTACTGCTTTGTAGATAATGTCCTGCTCTGGCAATGTGTGAAATTACTGTCCTGAGACATTCTGAAAGCTTAAAAGGTTCATGTGTTAAAAAGTCCAGACCAAGTATTCATTTAAACTAGAGAGCTATTAAGCTCTTTCCTATTCCGTMGTTTTAATCACTGATACCTAAACCATGTTATGTATAATGTGGAGCAATCTGACAGTTCCTAACTGCTTTTTTTTTGTGTCTTGGTACAAGCTTACCTTGTTGGCTTTATTATATGGAAATACAATCATTACCTTATGAAGAGATGTTAGTTTCCCATATGGCTCATTTCCCTGTACCTGGAAATTGGTATTACATTCTAAGAATATCACTACATTAGCTAAGAAGTGTGGAGGTTTCAGAAGGTCTTACTGTCTTCTTCAGTGGTGGTTCTTCCCTACATTTGCCAGCCATGCTAAAAGAGAAGACCACCACAGTTCATGAGACCTCCTATTGTAGTTCATCTGCATGCCAGAGCTATGGTTCAGAAAAAGCTAAGGCAAAAATTCATGCTTCCAAAGCTGTAAGTTGTGGGATGTTAGGACATCAACCATCAAAATAAACTCATTCAAAACTATTGAAAAGTCAACATTTCTACATAGTGTGAGGTGAGCCCATGGGAGTTTCCTGGGTTTTAGATCTGCTGCTGCAATTGGGTGCTAGTCCAGGAATTTGGCAATGAAATAAAAATGATATACACATGTGGATCCATGTTTTGGCTTTTTAAATTGTCTTCCATCTCAAAGACAGCTGGGAGATGTTAGGAGGGTTTTGGTTCTGGTTTTTTTTTTTGACACCAGTATGCACCTTTTGGAAAAATGTTCAATCTCTACTTTAAAGAGCACAAAACTGTCCTGAAAATTTGTGATGAGAGTCCAGGAAATGTAATTGCTGGGCAGAGAGCTGACCTGCTGAAATGGCTGCTCACAAGAGGCTGGTGCTTTTCAAGTACGTTGACATCAGTGAATGTCTGGGTTCTTGGCAATGTAGACTCTTTGCCTTTAAGTAAATGCTTTGAGAATAGATTAGTTTGCAAGCACTTGAGTTGATTTAATATGTGTTTACTCTTCAGATATTCACTGTGGCTGTTTACCTCTGCAAGATAAATATTTAAAATTGCATTTGAACCTCACATTAACATTTATGTTCATGTCATTATAGTTTCCTTTTGTGAATGAGATTTACCTATCAGTCTTAAAGCTGTAATAAGAATGAGTCTATTTTTGTAATTTTCAGTTCTCACGATAATCTGCCATAGGGTTGAATTAATTTTGTGGTATGTTTACTGCTCATTCATCATCAGAGTCACAGCAATGAAGCAGTCATCAGGGGAGAAAAGCACTGTTATTTTGTGAGCAGTGCCAGTATGACAAGCCTTGCAGTGGAAATCCACCTAGAGCACAGTGCAGCCACCTATTCCTAGGCAGTGAACATGTACCAGGTGTCATTCATGTAAACCAAAAATTGGCTTTTGCACCTTAATTGTCTCCCTGTGACCAGTTAATTAAGGTTATGAAAGTTATAAGTTATTAAAGGTTAAAGTTCATTAAAAGTTGCTGTTAAATACTAAAGGCCACTCCAGCCACCACAAGTCGACCCCGGACACCCCTATGGAGTGGCCTCTTTCCCCTGACCACTCCAGCCGAACACAGCTGACCCCGAGCACACCTATGGGGTGGTCAGTTTCCCTAGTTCTTTCAAGGTTCAAAGATGTTGCACATTCATGTTGGTTCTTTTTAAAAGATTCCTGACGTTTAATACCAATTTYTTAAAGAGTTCTATGTTTTATATGCCCCACTCCCTAGTTCTAAGTGTTCCAAAGAGGTTTTTAAGATTTTACATATTTTATATAATGCTTTTACATGTTCCCTTTACTGTAAACCCAAAACCCCCTATTTTTATTGTATAAATTATGTTCTTTTATGCTTTATTTCACATTTCTGTTCTGAGGTCAGGCTCACTTAACAGGGCTTCGTAACTGTCACTTTCTAAAAATAACATCACATAGCCCACCCCTGCAACTTGGCTCCATGGAAACGAGCCTACTAATGAGGCCCTTTCCCGCCAGTGTCACCTATTGGCTGGGAAAGGTGACCTCACCATAAGAAACACCAATCAGAAAGACCCCTAGAGGTGGAGCCAAGGCCCTATAAAAGGGCTTGCACGGGGTGGAGCGATGCTTTTAGCCGAATAGCGGTGACGAAGCCCGGTTTCGAGGAGCCTGGCCTCCAATCTCTATTATAGAGACCTTTATAATTTAACCTGCTCTGATCTTGGCTTTTCTGAGATCAGTCCTCGGAGCCGTACGCTCCCTGTCTCGGGCTACCGTTCGGTGGCCCAGGCAGCTAATCTCCTGTGTACCCGGATTTTTCTTTACCAACTTTTCGTTAAGGATCCCGCTTTATTTTCTTTTGCTTCTGATATCAATAAACCATCTTTTGTTCATCAGAGGCGAGTTGTCTCCTTTTTATGACACCAGGGAAGTGAATGAAGGGTCTCCAGCGCCAAAATCATGACAGCTGAACAAGAAACTGGTTACAGGCATTTATTTCATTCTGGAGCTTGTCATTAGAAGGGAAAGGACTCAGGTTATGGCCATAGTTTTCAGTCTCCAGTAACTCATTGGCCAGGAGCAGAGTGCAGAATTTCTCTGTTTCACCCATGGCTGCCCAAGTAGTGGCTTTTTTGTGGCTCTAACGTGTACCAGGTTTGTGTCAGTGACTTAGGAGTGAAGTGGGTTCTTTTGCTGTCTCTGTGTTTGCTGATGTCTGAAAATAGTGGCACTACCTGAAGTAGTTAAACAGCTTCTTTCCAAGAAGGGATTATCCTGCCATTTTTTCAACTTTGCATTATGTTCAGAAGTCCATCTGGCAGGAGCTGGGGCACTGCAGAGTTTAGTTTTTCCAGGTTCTTTCTTACTGAAGAAATCTGAAATTCCCTTGTGTCCAAACTAGATTTTTCTTTCTCCATTCTCTAAGGACTGATATGAATTCATATTTGGTTGGACTTTGGAGTTTATGGTAAAACGCTTAAGTATAAATCTGAATTTCTGTACTTGTGGAGAGTTTTTGTAAGTATTTCAGAACTTTTCCACTGCATAGGCAGTTAATAGCATCATTATGAAAATTTTAGATTTCGGGGTTCATGTAGTGCTAAATTCTATCAAGTGAGCAGCATGGTTGTGTAATGGCATGTGTTTCATTAGTGGGAGCTCTGTGCTTACAGAAATATTGTGCCAAAAGTCAAATACCAAGGTATGCAGTGAAGGCCGTTCCGGTTTTGTAAAGGAGAAAGACTTTCATCTTTCTCCCTAATTTCCCATTTAATAATGGAAAATTATGTGATGGATAACTGAAAACACATTTTTCCCTCCCCTAAGAGTAAGAATGTAATTGTCATACATAAAATAAAAGGTTTGGCTTTCGCATTCATGGAATGATGAGTAATTAATTTAAAATATGAATGTTGCTGAGAGTTAATTAAGTTGTTAATTGATTAAGAGAGTTTGTAGTTCATGTTTCTTAATGTTTAAGTGTTAAGTAATATTTCTAAGTTCCAAACAAAGTTCAAGAGTTTAACCTACATGAAAAAACCCATGATATTTTTTGAATTCACTTCTCTTTAGCTGTGTTCCAAAGAGAAAAACCCCTCACCCATACTCAAAGTGCTATTTTTAGAAAACCGACTGGTAACCTGTCACCAAGCTCCATGGTAACCGTGAATTTTAATAAGGAAGTTTCCCACCAAAAACTCAGATGACATCACCCAGAGAATGCGCCCATAAGTAACCAGGAAGCCATTGGTCAAAAGGCCTTACATCATCTCCTGAACCAGGACCAATGAACTGGACTTTAAAAGAACTCCACCAATCATCTCCTACTTTGGAGGCGGGACAGTGAGTGGTGATGGGAGGAGCCGGGAGGGATAGAAACATCAAATACAGAGGGGAGGGTGCTCATTTTGCTTGCTTTGGTTTTTGTACTTTTGCTTCTGCAACACCTTGCTTGGGATTAGTCTAGGCAGAGCCTAGTGCAGGGGATCCTAGGCCTACCTGTTAAACTGTTTTTGCTTGGGGCTAGCCTGAGCAAGACCTAGCACTGTGGGTCTTTGTTTTGGGTTTTCAGCCTTTTTGGCTATAAGTGTCTCCAATTGCTGCGGATCCAGGTGAGGGTTTTTTTAATTAAGGAATTTGGCCGTTTTTGTTTAATAAATTAGTTTTAAACTTTAAAAGCAGTGTGGCCTCATTCCTGACATAATTATGTAGTTGAAAAAGTCTGAGCATATAAAGAAGCAGATTCCATCTAGAACCATTACGTGGCAGGCAGTGTCATGGTGTGGCTGGAAATCATTGGAGGATGTGGTCACCTTCAAATATTCCATATTTAGGTTTGTACACTTTGATACACAAAATCATATTCTACATTTTCTCCAGCACAGAGCACACCTCTAGTATCTTGTAAAGAATAGCAAGCAGCAATGGCAGTGATTTCTGTGCAAAGTACTTTTTGTGTTGAGCTTTGTATCGCCTGTGTGATACAATCTAAATATGCTGTTGTGCCTCTTTGCAATGTGGATCAAACACTGTATCTTGAGTAAGGACAGATAATTGGTGCTCCTTCTTGGGAGACAGAACATGGTTTAAGGCTGGACTTTCGGCATCAGAGAGATCACTTATATAACCAGGTTTTATTTTTTACCGCTCTTTTTCTGAAGGGCTACGGAAATGATACACCTTGATCAAAAAGGTGATTGCCCACAGATTCTTTTGGTAGGAGATAAACCCTTACTTTGCTGTATGTTTCTTATTTCATAAAAGACATAAAATATTCAGAACAGTAGAAAATATACATTTACAAGAAGAGATACTGTTTGGACCAAGTAATATGATCTTGTTTGATCTTTATTTTGGAGTATGAGATGAAACTTTTGGATGTGTCTGCCTATTCCTGCAGTGACTGCAGGACAGAACTGTCGTTATTCCCCTTGCTGCTGCTTCTGTGGGAAGGGGCTGCTTGCATGAGGAGGAACTTGTCTGTGTAGGTGGAGTTGGTAGGATCAGGCTGTGCAGCTGTCAGAAGTCTGGGCATTGTCCTGCCCATAATGTGCAGATGTCTCAGGTGAGCCTCCATTGACATTACTAAGAAAGGGGTCTGGAGTTGGTCCATTAATTCTGTGCCTATGAATCTTAACAACTGACATAAAGACATTACTCTGGAAAGCATCTGCATCCAGGAGACGATCAAGTCCAGGATGAGAGCAACGACATGATTAAAGTGAAGCATGTGCTTATGATATTACTGTGAACAAAGTCAGAGCTGAACGCTGCTGCACGGCTTTCTTGGGTTTGAACTAGAAGAAATAAACTGCAGATGAAGCGTCAGCCACATTCCACTTCTGGGTTCTCTGTGGGTCATTAAATCCTACTTGTCCATGCTGTCCTGCTTTATACAGACAATTGTACTGGTAGGATGGTAAGGAAAGAGAAAACAAAGATGTGAAGAGAGTTGTTACCTCCTGTAACTGGTTTGCCTACTAGCTCAGCATGATGCTTCAGTGTAGATTGTTTGATATTTCAGTGATATTTGGAGAATGATGGGGAAAGTTTTGCAACCACAGAACTGGTCAGGAGCACTCTTGTCCTCCACAGATAAGGAATAAGCCTGGTCAGATCAAAATCAATTGCAGTAGATAGAAGTGCAGCAAATATTACTATATCCATAACATTTGCAGTAATGGCTGTTGTGGCTCACAAATTTTGAATTATTTTTAGTCCTCAATTTCTTGAAAAACTGAAGAAAAGTCAGTAAGAAATGGCAATGTCTTGCAATGAATAAGCACAGAATTTTAATTCTCTACTGAGAGTATTCATTAAAGGTTTCTGTAAGCCAAGTACTTGGCAAAACAATGTTTTTTATTTTATTGTTTTACTCCCCAGATATATAACATTTTGACTGTCTCCAAAACACGTTCAGAAGAAGTCACTATGTCTGGACTTAACTCTATTTATATTCGTTGCTCATCTGTCTTGCAGCAAAATGCACATAAAAGTTAATTTTAGAATAATACTATAATATTCATGGGGTTGCTATAGGAACTTTGAATAATACAAACTATGCACACTCTAGTTGCAGAATAGAAATACAGAAACTTCTTGCAGAATATAAAAGTAACTTTGAATATTGATTTTAGCTACTAAGACTTGTAATGTACTAATATGGTGGGCTGTTGTGAAAATGAATATAAAATCTAGCCCGATTATTCAGATACACAGCACTGAAGAATCTGGTTAAAGGGCTAAGAGAACAAATGGTAAAATTTATCTTGGACTGTACCAATATAACATTAAAGAACATATCTGTGTCAAATGGAGAAAGGCACTGACAAGTAAAATATTTCATGGCAGTGTGTATTGGAAAAGAATGCCAAATTAGATTGTGTTCTGACTTCACTGGTAATATATTTTATCCTTTCTAGACATTTGATTCCCAGCTGATACAACATGTTCCGTGAGATGCTCTTAGTACTGACCTTTCAACAAATACAATTCTGCTAAAATTCACATTTTATGCCACACAAACATGCGTTTATTGCTATTAATTCTTAAAACAGTGTATAGAGAATATGAAAAAGATTAACTCTGTTCTGGGTGAAATGAGAGAAATCACACAGACAAGACTGGAGTGGTTGTTACTTTATATCACAAGATTTATTGTACCGTTCTCAACACAGTATATGTTAAACAAAATTACTGAATCAGTGGTTGCAGGCAAATGTGGCATAATTAGAACTGCAAATAGTAGCACAGTCCTTTGTTACTTATGCATGTAAGTCATTAATAATAAAAGTGATACACTGAGATGTGGGCGCTGAAAGTACTTTAGGACATTATAGAACATAATTACATCTTCTCTCCTTTTGGGTACTTTTTTCCTGCCTGATTTGAATGTTCTATTAGTTTTAGCTCCTTAGACCCTAAATATTCATAGTGCTTTGATCCTTAGCCAGCTCTTGTAAACTACAGTGGTCTGGATCCTCCATTCGTGAAAACCAGAGCAACTTCATGGATTTTCAGCATCTTTCTAATACCATCCCTGCCTGGCTCCATGAATGCACAGGCAGGTTCAGTATTAAGTCAGAAGCAAACAGACCAGGAAGGGAATTTGCTTTTCCTTCATTCCAAGATTTTATTACATCTTCACCCTCGAAGGGCAGGCAAGCAAATTCAGGGAACAATGGCTCACCAAGGGTTCTTCCCGGGACCGGGGGAAAGGTGGCATCAGGGAATGGGGACCAATGGGAGAGCCCCAGGGGAGTGACGAGGCTGAAAGCCAACCGGGGAATTCAAACCAGGACAGATCATACCAAAGGGCAATGAACCCCAGGAGGACCCCACTCTGATCACCCCAACCCAAAGGCATGTTCACTGGCTCCCACATCTTTCCTATCCTACAGGACTGTCTTGCTTTATATCTACTGAATAGCTGCCAGAAGACTTGCCATTGAGCTGGAGCTGGAAAAAATACTGAACTTCGTGAGTTTTGTCATTTCTGTGGAGTCCGTGGCAGAAGTGACGGTATGGRAAATGTGAATACTCCGGGGAAGACACCACAGAGCAAGGGTTTGTCATTTTGCATTTTCATTCCTGAGCTAGAGATAGCAGAAGGTGACCTGGAGGGCTGCCTGGCGGAAGGTGCCCCTTGACRTAAGTCAACATGACAGACTGAGATTACTCAGGCATACTCTTGTTTCCTGTCCTGTGATTTTTTGTTGGACTATTGTGGGAGMCAGCGAACATGCCTTTGTGTTGGGGTGATCAGAGTGGGCTCCCCTCGGGATTCATTGCCCTTTGGTATGATCTGTCCTGGTTTGAATTCCCCGGTTGGCTTTCAGCCTCGTCACTCCCCGGGGGCTCTCCCATTGGTCCCCGTTCCCTAATCCCGCCTTTCCCCCAGCTCCAGGAAAAACCCTCGGTGAGCCACTGTTCCTCGGATTTGCCGGCCTGCCCTTTGAGGGTAAACATGTAATAAACTCTCGGAATGAACGAAAAGCAAATCTCCTTCCCGCCTCTTTGCTACTGACTATAATACCGAACCTGCCTGTGCACCCATGGAGCCAGGCAGGGACGGTATTTATTAAATGGCGCAGAACGTGGAGCAGCCTCGAACTGACCATGATGAGCGTCTCCAGCTTCGCCGCTGGAATTGAAAGTCACCTTTCTGAGCAGCCATTACCCCAAAGAAACCTCTGAGTTTTATCAGGGATCTCTGCGGGGAAGACCAACAATCTTCTAGGGAAAGAGAAGACTGGTCTAAGTCAGTGGACCACCCTCGAGACTTTTATTTGACCCCCAAAGGTAAAATGGGTCACTTTTGTATCCTTTTTTGTTAATTTCCTTTTATCTCGAGGGTTGGGAAGAGAGAGAGATGGGGGCAAAATTCTCTCATCTCCTATGGGAAGTCTTTCTCCCAGTTTTAAAAGTCCTTGGTCGTGAAAATTTTCGTTATACTAGGGAAGGTTTAAAACACTTTGTTCAGTGGTTATTTAAGCAGTGGTTAGTTGAGTAATTAAAACGTTTTGTTCGATGGTTGTTATTGTTGGGAAAAGGGTATTTGCTTTATCAGCTAGCAAAAGCTATTGATAGTTTTGTAAAACAGTTTAAAAATGTTAACCCCAGTTTAAAAAACTCTTTGCCGTCTCCCCACCCATGTATTCCTGTTCCTCCTCTCCTAAATCAAGGGAAACCGAAAGACCCTGCACTTGTGCACAGGCTTGCCACCGTCTGCCTGCTCTCTCTCTGTCGCCTTTGTCTTCCGCCCAGAGTAGCGATGGCCAGGCTACTCCGAGTTCTGTCCCAAACCCCTTCCCCATACCTAATTCCCCAGTTTTCCCCACTTCAAATTTGTCCCAAAATTGTAATAGCAGCATGGTCCGACCCGCGATTCCAGCTGCTCCCTTTGTTTTCAATTCTCCCGCGTCCACTCCTCAAAATGGCAGCAGCCACATGGCGAGAGCGGCATGTTCTTCCCCCCCGCGCGCCGCTCTTTCCCCATCCGCTTCCGCCCACGTTACCGCGCGTAGCTACTCCGTCCCGGGCCCCTCCCACGCGCCYATCGGTGTTGCGCCGGGTCCCTCTCCCCCCATCGAGACCTCTCCCTCTTGTACCCCCGTCTTCCCTGGCAGCCCTGGCCCGAGCCTCGGGCGGGGGAGCAGTAAGCTGCCAGCGGAGCCACCCCAGCCTCACGACCCCAGCGATGTGGTCCAGATGTGGTCAGAGCAGCCCCAAGCCGAAACCACAGAGCGGCGAAAGAGCCAAGCTCAAAGGGGAATGCTGAAACAGCCAGCCGAAAGCGCCCTAAAGCTCAGCGGCGGCTGCAGCCCCAAGCCACACTTTCCCCAGCGGCCACGCGGGAGCTCCAAAGAAAGCCTCAACAAGCCACAGCCGCCGGAGAGAGCGGCACTCGGGGACTCCCTGGAGTGCTTTAGACAGCCCCGGGATGTTGTGGATAGGCAGAGGCGGGTACCAGACAGGTCTGGTCCCGCCGCTTTTGGGAGTCCCAGCGGCACTGCAGCAAAAAAGCAGCATGCTCAGCCCAGACAAAGGGCTGCTGGCTGCTTCCTTCGGTCTGCTGACCGACAGCAGACCTCCCTTCCCCCCCGGCAGCACGGACAGGGAGGCTCGCGCCCAGCCGCTTTTTTTCTCCCCTGTCGCCTCTGCCGCCGAGCCCCCTCGCGACCCCCCGCCAGCCCATGCCTGCCTGCTTCCCCTCACCAAAACAGAAAGACGTTCAAACCAGCCACGCGGCCAGTCTGAAACCGAAAGCCGCGCGGCCGCCTGCTGCAGGCTGCCCCAGCCAGGCTCGTGTCGCTGGACTTAAAGAGACACACCATTCTTGTTTTCAACCTAGTAAACTTGGCCCCCCACGCTGAGGCAGTGAGCTGGAAGCAGCTTCTGCGAAAACGCTCTGCTTCTGCTCGCCCCAGGCCCTGTTTGACCATCGTGGCACGGCTGCCCTGCGCCCAGCCCCCGCCGGCCCTCCCTCGGCTTCGTGGATGCCCTGGGGCTTCAAGTCTCAATTGCTGCCGCTGCCCTGCGCACCCAGCTGCAAAAACCCCGCCCAAGTGCTGCCTCTCGCCGCGACCCTGCCCGCATCTCCTGCCCCCGTGCTGCATAAAAAGCAGAAAAAGGGGGAAGACAGCAAGACTAAAGCTGCAAAACCCCAAGAAAGCCAGGAGAACATGGTGAATGAAGCAGTAGATGTAGGCAGCCCGCAGAAGCAGCTGGAGGGACAGAGCAGTGACTTCTCGAGCTGTCGTGCTGATTGTGAGGACCGGGGGCAGCCAGAGCAAGCAGAAGAGAAACCAAGGGCCACAGATGACACCTGGAAGCTGCCAAAGAAAACCAAATCCTGCTCCAGCCCAGCAATCATTGTTGCTGCAGACATAACACCAACCAAGATGAACAGGGTGCAGTTAAAAGATGAAACCACCATAGCTTGGAAAAGAAGACGACGCAAACCAGCACAGATGTCCAGTATAGAAACAGACACACCATCGAACTGCAGACAAAACTTCAAATGGATAAGTCAAAACACCTGTGGTGTCTCCCCAGATCCTACCCCATTCTGTTATCCCCCAAATTGTAATGTTCCCTGTTACCGCCCCTCCACCCCTTTGTTTTGCCTTTCCCACAACCACACTCCCCAATATTCCTACTAAGATGTTTTCTGTTAACTTGTATCCTTCTCTTTATTTACTATATGTTATCCACTCCCTACCCACCTGTTCCCGTATCCCTGTTACCTTTATACCATTCCCCTTTCCCCAGACTTGAAGTTAGACAAAGGGGGAGAAAGGAAAGGCCCTCCCCCCCCCCACCATTTAAAATTGCAAAATTTTAACTTTGTTTGAAACCCCAACAGAAGCAAATGCTAGAGCCTGTGCCTGCATTCASCACRATGATGTCCAGCACCCAACATCTATCAYCCTGCTGTCCTCTGGATGCTYCTGGTACCATCAGCAGTGAACACTTGAACTTTGCAGCAGCCCAAAGAAAACTGTGCTGCTTCAACTTCACCTCTGCCTATGGGAGCATACATTCCAGCATCCAGAGAAAAAATCCTCTGAAAGATTTGAAGACTTGTTGAGACACTGGGTTGAGGGTGTTTGTGATTGCTATTGTTGTTTTATGTATGTTTAGTTTGTTGGGACATTGGGCTTTGGGTGCTTCTGATCATTTTTGTTGTTCTGTATATGTCCAGGTTTTGGGATGTTGGGTTTTGGGGTCCTTGGGGGGAAGCCTCTTTGTTTTATACCGAAAGGAGGAGTTGTGGGAGCCAGTGAACATGCCTTTGTGTTGGGGGATCGGAGTGGGCTCCCCTCGGGATTCATTGCCCTTTGGTATGATCTGTCCTGGTTTGAATTCCCCGGTTGGCTTTCAGCCTCGTCACTCTCCCAGAGCTTTCCCATTGGTCCCCGTTCCCTAATCCCGCCTTTCCCCCAGCTCCGGGAAGAACCCTCGGTGAGCCACTGTTCCTCGGATTTGCCGGCCTGCCCTTTGAGGGTAAACATGTAATAAACTCTTGGAATGAAGGACAAGCAAATTCCCTTCCCGCCTCTTTGCTACTGACTATAATACCGAACCTGCCTGTGCACCCATGGAGCCAGGCAGGGACGGTATTTATTAGACTATGTCCTTGCAGGGCAGGTAACAGCCTTCCATGGTGGCAAGGCACCTCTGCTTTTCTTAGCCAGGTGACCATTCAGAGGGGTTTTGAACTGTGGAGTGGGGAAGGGACTCTCAGCTGTGTGTGAGAAGAAAGTGTGGGGCAGAGAGGAGAGTGAGTGAGTGGTGAATGTGGAAACATGGTGACTGCCAGATGTGGGAGGGGGTGACCTGTGAGAGCAATGCTACTGTGCCCTCAGTGCATGACTGGGGAGGGAGAACTGATGAACAAATGTCGTGTTACTGTATGTGACAGCTGAACCTAGATGTAGAAAGGGAGCAAGGAGATGAATATAACCCCCACATTGTGCCAAACAGTAACAAAACATATTACAAGGGCCAAAAGTGTCTCTTGGATGAGACAGAGATTACATAAAATAATGACATCCAATAGATATGTTTGTTGCTGAGTTGATGTGTGACCCTGCAGGGAATTTACCAAATGGCCAGGTCAGCACGAGCAACACGTGAAGAGGGGGAAGTTGCTGATCTGCTTGAACAAATGCTCTCTTTGGGGTTCACTGGTGGCTCAGAATGACTTCTGACTGAAGGGCAATGTCCTCACCTTAGCGAAGCCACCAGCAAAACTCCCATTTTTCCAGACGTCTCTCTAGATATCTGAACAACCAGAAAAAAGAACTTCAGGCTTCAGTTCTCTGCAGCAGCCACAAGTTATTTTGTGAAGATCATATGGCAGTGATATTTTCTTCCTCCACCTGACATGCCCTCAGAGTCTACAGCCTGCTAGAGAGAAGCTGCTTCAAGTGCTGTGCAAAGTTCAGCCAATTTCGGGCTGGTGATGTGGAGTATAAGAACACAAGATGTCTTGATTTTTGGCTGAGTGTTCCTGGCACATCCCTTTCATCCTGCTCATGCACAGTTGCACAACTGAGATGTGGCCTTAAGAGGAATGCAATGAGGGACAGTTGCCATGTGAGAAAAACAGTAACACTAAGAAGCACATGCTTTTAATTTTAATATATTTGAATTTTCAGTGAAGAATTGTTCACAGCAATGACTTAAGACTCAATTCCATATAGCTCTTCTCCTTGGCTCCATGAACTTTTCAGTCTGAACAGCTTTGTCCAGTCTGCAAAGCAGTTGTCTTTTCTTCTGAGATCTGCTTTAAGTAAGGTTTATTTTGTACCAATTTAACATTTCCTTACTTATTAGTTGACGCAATTTTATTAACTTATATTTGAATGGGTTTTAAATGCAAATCGAATGGTTTAGCAAAATTACCAAAGAACCAAAGTACATCAGAATTAGCTAGATAAATGAAAACAGTAAATGGATGGGAAGATCATCACCTGTGAAATAATAAATTAACAGAGCATCAAAACCCACTTTGATTGTTGTATAACAATTAGATAATGATAGTTTATCGTTCAGGTAAAACCATTAGCTCATTCCAAAGTGCTTCTGGATGTTCTCCAATATAGTATGTGAATTGCTAGCATGAGGAGCTGGGTACAGCACATGAACCTGTCAGGATACAAACATGTGATAAAAAATTAATTTGTGCTCAGAGAGATTATTTACTGTTTCCTGCTATCAGTTTTGAAACAGGTTAATTTTCCAGGAGTTCCCAACTAGAACAGTGCCAAGAGTCTTCAAATTTTTGAACTGACCTTGGGAACTGGTACAAAATCCTACATGTCTAGGCCTTGGTCCTGCTTTCATGTCTCTTTTTATTTGGATTACTGTCCAAATATAGAGGTCACTTGAAACTACAGGTCCCTTGTGACTGTGAGGATTGGAACTAATATATCCCGTTACAGGGCATAATTAGACATGAAAGGCTAATTTAACCATGTGGATGTTAGTCTAGGTTAACCAATGTGGTTTAGGGAATACTCACTAAAATGGGTGGATTCTAATGTCAAATAACATTTTTCAGATAACCTTAAGACTGAAAAGTAATAATAAAGTTTAACTGGTAGTTTTAAGGAAGACCACTGTAACAGTAGTGAGAAATATATACTGTGTGATGTGGTCCCTCTGTGCAGAGAGATAAAACAACACAGGTATTGACTAGAGCCTGCAGACAAATGGAGGCAGTGGTGCAACAATTTTCATTTGAAAATAAGATATTGGATATATACAAAAAGGCCTCAATCTGCACTGAAGCAAGGGTCTCTTACCATCTAGCCAGAGATAACAGAATAGAATGCTTTGAAGTACTATTAAAATGAATAAATAAAAAAATCCTAAAGCCCCAGCATAGCTGGAAGTTACTTTTATTGATTGGGATGTCCATTGGATGGACTGCATAGGCTGAGGATTGGCACAGTTATGTCCTGTTACAGTGATGGGACATACAGTGTATGTATGTGTATATGTCTATATGTGTGTGTGTGTGTATATATATATATCTATATCTCTCTCTAGATATAAATGTATATATGGATTTTTTCCATGTTATATTAGAAGGACAGATCTTTAGAACTCTGGAATTACTCTGGAAAGCCAAAGTGTCCAAGAGTTTTGAAAGCACTTGATCTGAGAACTTGTTGATGTCTAATACCTGAATCACCAGACTGGAAAAAAGAGTACTCTCAGTAAGCTTTGGACTTCAGAAAACGGGGGCAGTACTGATCTATTTTCAGACATAACAGGAGATACAGCAAGGACTGCTATAAGGAAGCATAATGATGAGATTAATATTTTGCCACATTTTACTTCATTTTAAAATACAGTATAATAAAAGCTGCTTCCTGTGAAAGAAGAATGCAAATGAGTTTGGAGTGCATTAGCACACTGCTTTGCATACTAGCAGGCTATATTATTTATATGGATTGAATTCACCCAAAGAACTTTTTGAATGTACGTAGGAATTGAACTACAGCACAGCCCAATTAAATTGAAACCTAGGAGGGCAGTAACCCTGTTGGAAGATTACATTACCCTTCACTAACCCTCAAAGACCAAAACAAAGAAACTCTTCCAAAGATATGCTGGTCATAGGGATAAAGTGCTTAAGCAAGGCATCCAATGTGCAAGCTTGAGATTAGCAGGTCTTTATCTTTGTCTGAAATTATTTCATAAAGGGAATCCCAGCTCAGAGAGAGAGTTGGAAGTGCTGTGTGCCAGCCTGGGGGCAGGATCGTCATTAGCTGTGGTCCTTATCTGTGCTCTGCTGGTGCTGGCYGAGTCCGGAGGTCAGCCTTTCCCTTGGAATTTAAAGATTCCATTTTAATTAAGTTTCATCTTTTGCTACTGTAGATCCAGCTGTATAAATTATTTAAAAGGCAGGAAGCTTTTTTCTCAGTAATTAATGACAAGTTTGTCGGCTACCGTAACAGCCAGAGGCTTCACTTTCCTTGCGTAGTTCTGTAACCGTCTCATGATTACCTAATATAACAACCAGCCTCTATGGCATTATAAAATTATAATCGATGGTTTGTACCAGCAGTACTTGAAGGGGTGATAACAGCAGTAGTGCTGGATGTATTTACTGTCACAGAGAAAATAGCCTGGGGAGGAGAGAGCAGCCGCCTGTCAAGATTTCACTGCTCAGGAAATGTTGAGAGTTACTAGGATCATCGAGGCTAACCAATTTTATGTCTGGTATTAGTCAGTGTTTCACCACACCTGAGAGATCACAGAGATAGTTCAAGCAGACAGAACACCCAGGTGGTAGTGGTAATAATAAAGAATCCTACACAAAAGCCTTTTGCCTTCTTTCTTCCATTGTCTGCTTGGTAAGAGAATACTGTTCCGTTAAGTGTCCTGTGGATGTTCCTGTGGAGGACTTGCTGTCCTTCTAAATCATCATAATACCAGAGGTCAGATCCTTAACTGAAGCCTTCTCCTCCATCAGGTGTTAGAGAGTCTCTCTTGCGGGGTCTAATCGAAGGATCTCAGGTTTCTGCAGTGTTAGAGAAATGCAGTTCATCTGTCAAAGCTCAGCAGTGAAACTTATACTGCAGCAGCTTACGTGTCTTTGAACATTGTACCAGGTATTTGATGTCTTTACACCTTGGTCTTACTCAGCTTTTTGATTGCAGCTAAACTGGAGCCTGTTCCCTAGAGCTTGAAGCCTCTTCCTTCCACACTCGCTGGCAATACTAAAATGATGCCCAGACTTCCAGGGTGTGGAATGCATGTGTCCAAGCATACGATGATAGAAGCAGCAGAAGGCCAAATTGTGGCTATGTACTCTTGAGGTTTTTTTGTAACCCTTTGCACTGAAGGGCTGAAGACTAAGATTATCTCAGTGCTTTCTGGAAATGCTAAGGCAGGGTAGGAGCTGTCATCTATGGAGATCAAAGATGGGATATCAAGAAAGGAACAGAAGGGGAATGGGGCTGGCATGTCTCAACATTAATATAAAAAGCCCAATGTGACATCAGTGAATTGTGTGGGTTTGTTTTTTTTTTTTAGTGTTGCTCCTCATCCCATGTTGCACAGGGAGCACTGGGAGGAAGCTGGGTAGGGCTTTGCCAAGACACTGCATTGTGTGGTGATGGAATCACCTTTTCCACTGGTCTTGTGAAGCCCTAGGTGATGACTTCACATTTGAAAGGAAAAAAGAAGAAAAAACTGCCAAGATATCTTCTATAAATAGATCCTTTAGTGTTGCAGTGGCTAAGTCCACTTTACACCCCCCCATGTTACTACGAAGTGGTCTCTCCCCACACCACTGTGTTAGAAAGTTCTCCCTTTACCAAGACTCCACTGGTCACTGGCCCTCCCCCCCCCATCCCTTCTCCCATTGGCCCCTGTTATGTCACTCACCCTTGCCTCTGCCCCCTAGGCCTCAGACCATTGGCTTCTGATGCTCTGCCCGCCCCTGGGACCCTTCCAAGATAAAACCACGTGCAGGCTTTTGTTTTTGGTTCTTTTGTCTSTGTTCCCTTTGAGTGTGTTGGTTCCATTAAATGCCTCGGAATTGCACACAGAGAACCCTTCTCGCCTTTTTGTCTCCGGTTCGTGCTTAGACTGCATGTGTGAGTGGCAACTCACGACTGCCTGCAAGGGTGAGAGCAGTGCACTTGTGGGTGCTAGCAGAGTGCCACCTAAGCGTCCCCACAAGGGACCCTGTGGAATAAACGCGGCATCAATCCACCGACACCCTGCATTGCTATACTTTAGGCCTGATTTTTTTTCATCTTCTCCCTGGCAGTAGAGAGGTATCTGATCTTAGATATGTTTGTAGATGTTTCATAAATGTTAGAATCAAGAAAAAGTTAAAAGTGAAACCTAGTGCTAGTACTTTGATTCTGCAGCATGCCATGGACATGTTTTAAGTGTCTTTGCTTACACGGTTGTAAAATTCGGGTTTAGGGGTCTAGTTGTGGGGACTACCAAAGCTGTCATGTAGTTTTCTGCTCTGTGTGGAGATCCGATATATCAGCTCTTCATTGCAAAGACACTGAAGAGTTAAAAATGTATGGTATCCATAAAACGCTGTGATCTGTTGGTTACAATGGCAGAAGTTACTGTTTTGGCAGCCTGCTCTGTAACCCCTGAGGCACCAAGGAACTGGTGTATCTGCACATTGCTTCATGCCATTAAGTGAATTAGAGAGAAAATTTGAAAAGGTAAAAATCCTGAGCCTCAGGAGGCTTTGCCATCTGCATTTTCCTCCTGCCCCTGCTGTGAACTGGGATGTAGGTACGTAGGCACGGCCAGTGGCCTGACCTTCCTTTGCTCACAGGCGCTGGAAATGAATGTGAATGACTCAGTGTCTGTCTGAGAGAACAAATCCCACTCCCACGGTTTCAGCTGGAAGTTATGCTTTTAAAAACTTGATGGCCCTTAAAGAGCAACTCCATTCACATTTAAATTTTGCCACCCCATGTGTCTTACTTTCAGGATGATTCAGGCTGCTTCAGGAGTAAATGAGGGGTGCGTGAGAACAAGCCATAAGAATTATGTTATCCTGATCTTTTGCTCCTGACAACCTTGCTGATGTGCAGTGAAATATAAAGGCTTTAGAGCATAATTCACTGTTAGACATTAAAGAGAAAAAGTTCAGCTATTCATAAATTAATATTAAATCTGTTTTCTGCAGCCGGTGTAAGGCTGGTGATGACTCACTTGCCTGTACTTAGTAAAGAGCAATGCTCTCTAAAGAATCACATCCCATCGTTTCTGCTGACAGCTATTAAGAAAAATATTTAAAATACCTCTTAAAATTGTATATGTAATTCTTGGTGAAGTGACATTACATTCTTTTCGTTCAGTCATCACCCTGTGCTAGGACTGGAGTTTGTGACACACTAATTAGCTCTGATTTAGCACAACCATTATTTTTGGAGTTAATGGTTAGCAAACGTTGTCTAATATTATTACATAACCATTAATATGACTAAGGTAAAAAATGAGTTAAGTAAAAATGGGAGGAAAGTTAACATGGCAGTTCGGAAATACAAGTAGGATTTTGAGTTTCCCAGCACTAAGTCGAATAAAACATCTGCACCATCCATCTTTAGAAAATAAAGCATGAAGATGGACAATTTCTGATGTATTAAAAGCTTCAGTTAAGGGTGAAATTCATTCATTTGCAGATGGGCAGCTCCAACTCTGTGCATGATGCATTCTTCGTATTGCCCTAGTCCATGGTATTATGTAGCATGTAGGAGGGAATTTTTTCCAAAGAGTTTGAGTCCTGAAAGTCAAAGCTTTCAGGGAAGGAAGGATGTGCTCTGCCTCCCCTGAGGGGTCTGTTGCGCACTCTTCTGTTTTGGGACAGTTTAAACAGTAGTGGGTATCAGCTGACCAGTTTCTCCAGCCTCCAGACTAGTGTGGAGAGGTGCTGCTGAGTCCTGGAAGGGCTCCTGGGTGAAACAAAGGCCTGTTTGAAGTCATGACTTTGATTTTCTTTCTTCTTCCTTTTGCTGTCCTGTGTTCCTGAGAGCTCCTGTGAAAGCGTTGTGATTTCTGCCCCTTTTGTCTGCCTGCCCTGTGTCTGGGACTGGAGCAAGGAGAGGCAGAGGGTGACATTTGCTGGCTAGGAGATATTCTATGGACCCTGGATCACTATGGGCAGAACTGCCTATGGAGGCCAGAAGAAAAAGTGCTTACAGGGAGCCAAAAGACTGGTGCTAGGCAGGGAGGGAGTAGGGAAAATGCCAAGACCAAAATTGGTACATAAAAATTGAGTCAAGACCCCCCCAAATTGGTTTTCTCATTTTTCTTTATATGCAGTGAATTGTCTGGGACCTGAAGCCAGGACGTGGAAAGTTGTCTCTCTCCTATGTCCTTCACCTATGCAGGCTGCAACTTAAAGAGCAGAAAAAATCAGCCAGTCTGAGCCAAATACCCCCTGTCCCTCTCAGATCACCACAGCAAAGTAGGACAGCATGGAATAAAGGGGGCATTCCCACCAGAAAGATCCAATAATGCTTTGGGGAAAAAAGGATTTAAAATGTTCTTTTAATAATAAGTTTTGGTGATTGGTTTGTTCTCTATTTATGAAGGATATTTTGCCTGCGGGGAAGCTCTTTGCTTGTCTGAGTTTATCTAAGAAGATTAAGCTCCAAAAGTTCATGTCTAAAAAGCTCATCTGTGTTCATCTGTATTCCTCACCTTGAACATATAATCTGATGAGTGGTTTTGGTATAAATATAGAGGTGGGTTTTGACTTGTCTGAACTAAGCTCAAGACTTATCTCCAACTAGCAGGAGGTGGAAACACTGCTGGGGTGGTGTGTTTGTCAGCAGGAGCTGTAAACTGTTTGTGTGCCAGCACACTGACATTCTGTAGTGTTTGTCTCGCCAGTCGGAGGAGGAGAACAATGCTCGTGTAACAGGATCCACTCAGGAAAGTCTTTGGTGGATACACTGACAGTTCAGTTCAAGAAGATGGCAAAGGAATTTCTGAGAGCCACTACCTCACATGCCTGATATCAGTTCCCTGCCCCAATGTTTTTATGCTGTCTGGGCATGGAATAGGGAATGAGTTATTTACAAGGAGACACCTGCACTTGCTGGTTTGACAGTTCACGTTGGGGTGTGCCTTGGTAAGAGGCTGCAGGATTGTCCTTGTAGGTTGTCAGTTCAGATCTGTTCCCCCAGTGCATCGCTCCTGATGCAGGAGGGAAGCAGGCAGTGGGTTAATCCAGACTGGCCACCTACCCCTGCCTGGTCAAGCTGCTTTGTTTTCCCTGTGGAATCCCTTCTTCCTGGTCACTGAGTGCTCAGTTGTTACCTGTCCCTGTACCTGCCTTTTGAGGACTCGCAAAAATGAGCAAAGGGAAGGAGTGAGGAAGTACCTTGCTTCTAAAATCTTACTCTACCACGCAGATTTTTCACTATGCAATGTTACAGACCTGAAAACCTGTGAGGCACAATTAACTATGTTTAAAATGTTACCCAGCATCAATTCCTAAAGGCTCTATGATCTAAAAAGAATATGTGCGTTCGGGGTTCCAGCAGTGATCTAATTTTCAGTGTAAATATTCAAACAGGTTTGTTACAAAAAATTTATCTCTAAAAGTACTGGTAAAATTTTGATTACTATAAAGCTTTACAAGGGATTTTGAGTTAACCACCCAAACTAATTAAGTGAAATTTTCCTAATTTGTTTATTATGTTAATGATCTGAATTAATTTATAGTAATTTAGCATGTATTACTAAAGATTTATTATGTTTCCCACCAAATGACTTAACAGCTATAAATCCCATGGTTAACTGTAATTAGTAGAGACATATTTATCGAAAGGGGTAATTACATCTGATAAAAGTTCTTCAGTTAGGCTTAATTAAAACAGATTATTCCCCCATAAAAAAAGTAAATATGGTAATTACTGGATAGATATTTATTGCAAAAGTGAATATCTCAGKTTTTTAATTTTCTAAAGGGGTGGGTAACTCAACTAAATAACTGTTTCTCAATAAAGTGTAATTAACAATCCCTAGGAAACAGATATTTTTATAGGAGTAAACATTTTGCTAGCTAATGACTAAACAATAGACACTAGTCAGAAAAATCAACCATTAACTTTTTTTTTGGGGGGGTGGACTGTTGCTGCTTTGAACTAATGAAGAGCATGCTAGGAAAATGATATTTTCTTACAATAAGACTGCTCCCAGTTTATCTAAGTATCAGGACTGAGGAAAAACCACAACTTTTGCTGTTGATAATATGGACTATAGGCATACTTAGGCATACACCAAATTTACAGTGGCTTCTGATGTTAACAATTTTTTTAATACACATCACTGCACATGAGGAGATTAGATTGTAAATCTGTTTTTTCATAATTTATTAGTACACTCTGTTAAAAGCACTTTCTGCAGAGCTGTCACTTGTAAATCAGATTCCAAAGAGGGGTCAGAGCTGAGAGTAGCAAAAATGTAAACATGCAAAACCAGATCCTTTTCTTGGCTGAAATTAGTTATTAAAAATACTTGGAGACATGGGGGAATAATTAGGCTCTAACTCCTTGATTCACAGTCGTCCGGGTATAAATGAGTGGAAACAGAGACATTTAAACTCAGATCATTGCCACAGAATGTGGCTTTCTACTGAAGAATTAGGTCACTGTTTTGGCTGATGGAAGGGCTTGTTTTCCCCATAGTACCTAAATTTTCCAACATTATTTATATGCTATGTGAATTGGCTGCAGTTTGGCATGTCAGTGAGAGCTACTGCTGTGTCTCCTGGGATTTGTAATTGTGGTGGTGCACAATGAAGGATATAAAATTTTGGGACTGTGTATATGAAGTACTTCCAATTGTTGTAGCTTGTGAAAGGTTTTGTGGATGGAAGTATGTGGGTAAGCTCAGGCAGCTGTCAACTGTGGTTGCCCAAGTCCTCTGGGAGCACACTCCAAGGTCTAGTAGGGAAGTGTCCCAGGAAAATGCTAATGAGCAGAGTGGCTGGGAGGAGTGGGGTTCACTGGGATGCAAAACTACAGAGTGAAAACTTGTTTCACGTGTGTCTTGTTCACATGTCCAGAAGGTCTGGAAGGAGCTGGTGGTATTTTGGTGAAGAGTGTGTATGCTAAGAAATTAAGATTTTGGTGGTGTGATGTACACTATTTACAAATTTAGATCAAGTTCTCTCAGTAACTCATAATAAAACAGGAACAGAAACTTASAATATGTCAAAACTCTCTTTCACAGGTGGCTGAAGCCCTCTCTCCTCCTGCAGGCACTGCCGTGCCCATGATGGGGGCTCAGACCTGTGATGTGGCAGGAGCCTCACCCCAGCGCAGCATCCCCATGTACTCTTCCCCACAGTAATCAAATGAAACATTTCACTTTGGCATTGCACAGCCACACTGCATCAAGAAAAACTTTTCAACCTGTTCTTACAAAGAAGCATTTCTCATGAAAAGGTGTGACCTGAATTTCAAGGTTAAACAACAACAAAAAAATAAATAATCCGTATAGTGAACCCAGGATTATTTTCTTTTGGTCAAATGAAATGCTCTGGATCAATCCAAAATTAATTTTGCAGAAATCCCCCAACAAGTATTTCAGATTGAGCAAGACAAGTCCCTTCCATCTCCTTAACATGTTTATCATTGATCACTTCCACACAGACAGCACAGGGTGAGAGTCAAGACTGGGGTCAAGAGGTGTACCTTGAAGTCCTAGGAAGGAAGAAAACAGACTGGTTAGGCTCATTTACTGAAAGGAGCTGATTTCTCCAGATTTTGCTTTCTGCAAAAACAGTCCCTGTGCACAGGAGGAGACTAGAAATCTTTGAAATCTCAGAGCAATAAAAGGTTTTTTTCTATGTTGAAATGAAATTAAGTGAGGCTCAATATTTAATTAGACTAATATGCTGCATTCTTGGAAAATATAATTGCACAGGCCTTGTGTTTATCTGCTTTTTAGACAATTCATGGTGTATGTAACAATTTGACATATAGCTGACAGTCAGTGATTAACATAACTAATGGTAAAAGATGAAGACATATTTAATCCAAACTGAGTTAAAACTCCAGCATACATTCATTATTACTTGCCACTCGAATTAGGATCATTGCAGCATGTCTGTGTAATATAGCACAACGTCTCCTRAAAATGCTTCTGCTTTTGCATCTAGAAGAGAGTAAAAGGAAACAGTTTGCCTGGACTGCTCCTCATTTTCCTAACTTGTGGGAAATTATTTAGGAGAATATTTTTCAGGTTATATATCTTGGTTTTGCTGTGGATTACAGACCATTGCAAGGAACTCAGGACCTTTTGAAATGCTGGTTTTGAAGTTCCCTTTGGTGAATTGAGCTAGGGCACTCAAAATAGTACTTGTATTCCAGTGCTGTTGGAAAGGCTGTGATATGAATCTCAAGACTGAATTATGTGTGTGTATTCTAGTTTTGCTATGCAATTTGATCATTGTCCTTAGAGATCATCAAGATTAGCAGCTTTTCCAGCAGGGATGCTCTGTACCCCTCCTCCTCCACTAACAGCAGTCCTGGTCCTTGGGAGCTCAATAGACTTTGTTCTATGGTATTTGACTCCCTGCTCATGTAAGAGGGAATTACCCTGGAAGTGACTTGTACAAAGTGAAGGAAAAACCACAAGCTGAAGACACCAAACATGACTGTGTCTCTCAAACAAGTCTGCTGCTACATTACAAAAGAGAGCCTGGGTTGAGACTGAAAAAGGCTGTACAATGGAGGCTGTGATTTCTTCAGACCAAAGAGAGAGCTGGTGCTTGCCGTATGAAGCAGCTGAAGAACCTGATTGTCATAGTTCAGTATTGGTGGATTCTTGGAGTTTAATTTGGACTAAACCATAGTAGGATCTGGTTCACTTTAAATTTTACGGAGGAGTTTGTATCTTCATTTTGACAGGCTGTTTTCCGTGTTTTCTCTGCTGTGTGACCTGAGTGATAAACACACACCAATGAATTTTTTTTTTCAAAATCGGAAGAATTTTATTTATCATTCTTTCATTTTTCCCATACTGAATGGCAAAGACAACATTTCAGAATGGTGAGATGGAGATAATCAATATGTGTGTATAGATATGCTTGTGTTTCCTCTTTAAAGACTTTCCTGTCTTGACATTGAGTTTCATCTGCCATTTTATCACCCCATTTTTTTATGTGCAAGATACTCGGAACCTAAATTGTCTGTGAGGTACATGGACCAGTTTTGTATATTCAGTAAAATTTGTCGCTTAGGATTCCCATCAGTTTTCCTGTCACCTGTGAATGCATTGAGCAGATCCCATGGAACAGATGGTTCCTTCCTATGCTGGGTTTGCTGCCTCTGGCCCTGTTAGTGGGCTCAGGAATATCACCATGTCTCATCCCAGGACATCTGAAACTCTTGAAGAGCTTTTCATGAGAAATATGACCCATATTTGGGTCAGCTTTTCTGAAGTGGAGGTAAAAGAGTTCACCTAGGTCATTCCTCCAGTTTATTTGTGAGCCAAGATTTCTTTCAATAGCCATGTTGGTGCATTCTCACAGTTTTGTATTTAAGTGCCTGTGAATTCTTTTCTTTGTTGCAGTTTTAGCCAACCAGTCAGATTTAAAGGACCTAGTTCTTTCAGGCTTCTGAAAAGCCTGTTAAAAATTGCTGTCATTTTTTTCATTTCTTCCTGTCTTTCATACTGAACTGAAGATAAGCGATAGGGTACATGCCACAGTAAGTGCTTTGGCAATTTCATATCCAGTACCGTGTTGGTGCTGGTAACTTGTTACTAGTAATTTTATTCATTTATTCTGAAACTTCTCTTACTGACATTTCAGTCTGACACAATTTCTCAGACATATTTCCTGTGCAGAAAAGGAAAAAAAAACCTGACAAAACCCCGCAAAAACCCACTCTGATATCAGAACATCCTTAATCTCTTCCATCAAGAAAGCTGATGCAAATAATGCAGCTATGGCTGTATTTTTCTCCCTCTTTTTTTTTTTTTTGTTAATTTTTGCTATGGTTTTATCTTCTTTCAATCTTTCTTTAGTAGCTCAATTTCTTATCAGCCCTGCAGATTCTTTGGTAGGATTCCTTTTTGAGTTGTGGGTTTAAAATTTTTTGTTATTTACTTTTTGTGTCTTTGGCATGTTGATTTGTTTTTGTTTGTTTTGATTATTTTTGCCTACTTTCTTAAACTTCCTATCTAATGTTTCTGAGTTGAACTTTTAAACAAGGACCTCTTATTAGCCATTTTTCTTTTTTTTTAATCCTGTTTGACCACATCACCAATTTATTTGACCTTTTTGAAAGAATAAATAGCAAGTATTTCTTCTGAATGTCTCCTATGGTTTCCTAAATAGGTCCCATGCCTCCCATAAATGCCTTGCCTTTTATCTGCAATTTCTTAGTTTCCTAACAGTAATCATTTTTTAGGCAGCTCTTGTTTTTAGAGTTAAGCATTACTGTAGGTCTAATCTTCGTTATGGCATCGCTCAGTTACATTGTAAAGAATATTGCTGCTGATCCTCCAAAGCGTGTTCGCCATTTCAGCTCAGAGGAATTTTCTAGAATAAATACTTTCCTCACAAGTATGTTCTCAACTACGTGTTGGCTGTTCGCTCTCTCTGATCTTGCATCTACAACAAGCAGCTGTTCTGGGGTCTCCAGCATTCTGTCTCCTTGTAGGTTTAGTTTTGCCTCCTGGACTTCCCTCCTGTCCCTCTTGGTCGTGCTGACACCCCAGCTTGCCGTCACTACTAACTCTTCTTCAAGAGTCTGCTGATGTTCCCGCACCTAGCTGCAGGATGTATTTATTACTATTTATTACTTTAGTATCGTGCGCTTACATCATTCACCTTTTACCAAAAAGTAGGGAATGTTTGAAATATGTCTTGGAGAGGAGAAAAAAAGGTGTACTGGCGGCTTCTTGTGTGGCGTAATCTGGGTGGTGTTAGGAATGGTGTTTTCTTTAGAATTCTATTTAAAAGCACACAAAGCTTGGGCTTTTATCTAAGAAAAGGAAAGAAAGCTCCTCTTTTCCTGAGCAACTCTACTTGTAAATGAAAAGAGTTTACCCTAATCCCTGCAGTAAGAGATGATGAAAACCAAGAAATCCAACAAGAAAAGGCCTTTTTCTGCAGCAGCACAAGAATCCTTGGGCCACTTAATTATTCCTTTCTTTAGCAGCTTAAATTACGAAATCTCTTGAATATTCTTGACCTATAGTCAAAGAATATGACTACTCATCCTCAGTATTACATTTCCCCATGGAATGCCCCATCCTCTGACAGCAAAAGGTTCATTGTAAGAGACTTAATAGTGCCTGAAGGTTTAATAACCTCAGAGGGAAAAAACAGCTTGAAGACAATGATTGCTAAAAGCCAGAGCATTTTCTTTGACATACTACGCCAGGCAAGACTGGACTATGGCTGTTATTGAATTACTACTGTAGAGAAAGAAGCAATGAATTAATCTTGTGAGTTTATTTTTCAGAAAATGTTTTAATTTCAGTGTGTGTGTTGCTTCCTGTTTGGTACAAAGAAAAGCTTTCTGAAACTTTCTTGGAAGTGTAAGTTAAAATACCATTTTAAAAATTGAGAGGATGCTGGAACTTTTTATTTCTTTTGTGAAGTGTCAGTAATAAATCATAATATGGCATGCATAATACTGTCTTACAAAATATCCTTCTGCTTTTAATTGGGAATGTTTAATTCTTTAATTTCTCTGTGAGATATCAGAAGTGATTTAATTTTGGGAAGGCTGTCCAGATATGCCTGATCAATGTGAATAGTTCTCTCCTTCCAAGGCAATGCTTTGTGTTTTTGAGGTTGTTCTTTGCACATTTCATAAATTCTAGTAGCGAAGTTTGAGTGATGACTTTTGAACAGAGTGTTTTGGGTTGTAATGCCAAAAATGTGGTATTTTCTGTAGTTTGGGTTTTTTTTGTTGTGGTTGTGGAAGCCATCGGATTGCCTCAGATTGTGTGTGCAACCTCATAAGTCACTTCTAGCAACCTTGGTCTCACTCAAGTTACACTAAGCTGGCTTCAGGACAGAAATCAATCTAAATGCAAATCTGATTTCTTTAAGCTGTGTTTCCCTCATTAATTTCCTTCTTTCCCTTGCTTTTGCACACACACCTGGTCCTTTGCACACATGCAGACAACAGTCTAGTACATGCAGCTAAATTATAAGCTAATCAATCTCTGTGCCTGGAGGAAAATAGAGAGATTGTTTATTTCTGTACATAATTACTCCTAATTAAAGGAGCAACAGAACTTTTGACAGGACAAATTATTTTCTTGCGTAAGTAATAAGAGAAAGTGACAGGCACACATAGGGAATGAATGGGAACACAGCACAAACTCCTTAGTGAAGAGGATAGGTAGTTTTTGTGTGGTTTTTTTTTTTCTACAGAGATATAGGTGACTCTGCCAGTGTTCAAAGGACAGAAAAGGGATATAGCATAACCCCTATAAGCAAGAAAACTCTTCCATGTCATGTCACCAAAATGAACGGAACAATCAGTTAATACCCACTCCAGGCTGGTATATCCTGGAAAGCAGAGGGACATTCAAGTGTCTGGTTGACAGCACTGAGATGCTCCAAGTTGGACAGGATCAAAAACACAGTGTATGTATTCACAGGAGTAGAAAGTCCTACTGTAAATAGGTAATGTTCTCCCTGGAAGGACAGGAGCTGAAATACTGAGTGGCTGAATATAGGGAAATACCTTCACTGCTCAACAGCTGTGAGCAGAGGGAGGACGCTCTGTGTCTTTACCAAAAAACTGAACAGCAGAGCCAGGAGCTGAGCAATGCATTCCTGTGTGCTCAGGCCGTGCCCACTGAGCCATTCCCCACCTCTGACCCAGAGATCCAGTGGTGCCAACCTGTTTTCTATGTAAGAAAATGACTAACCAAACTCTGCAGAAATTGCAGCTAGATGAATGAGGACTTGAAAGAGTGAACCATTTTTTTCTCTTATTTTTTCTAAGAACCAAGAGGACTGAAAATGTAAGTTTTGCTAAGTAGATTGAAGAGAAATTTTGAATTCTTTGTCTGACAAATAAGAAGCAAACTGAGATAAAGTCAGAGAGCAGGTAGGGAATGTGTAACAGAATGCATTACAGAAATGCAGGAACAAACAATGATTTACTGAGGGCTGTTACAACAAAGTGGCTTACCAATTCATAAATTCACAGTAAGCTTGCTTTTGTATTATCTCTGCTATCTCCAGTCCTTAGGACTGATAAGGCACAGCACAAGTAATCTCCAGTCCTTTCAGTCTTTGTCACCTGAGTCGCAGAGTTCCCTTCTTTATGCTCATGCTTCACTTTTTCCGTTTTGCAGATGTTTGCTGCCTTTCTGTCCATCCTTGCAGCACTGAGCTGAGCATAGGAGAGACAGGAAAGGCCTGTGAGCTGCTACAGCAGCTCAGTGTAGCCCCCACCCCCTCTTTCCTCACCCAATGTCTCTGGCTGAGGGTAGCACCATGCACACAGCTGGGGGACAGGCACACTTGCCCTCCAGATCATGCTGAAAGGTAAGCGCTGCCAAGACAACGCCTTCCTTCTAATCTTACCTCTCAGGCCTTGCAAGCACTCCTGAGCCACAAAGTGCAGTGTGAACTTCCTTTGCTGTTTCACACAAAATCAATTTTTTAAAGCAGACCAATTACAGGAATGCTTACAGCATTTCTCCACTGCAGCTAGCATTAAACATTTAAGAGCTCTCCTTGTGAGCCAGACTGGAATCCAGTCCTATACATGCTGGGAGGGGTCAGTGACACATACCGAAGTGGTCCTTCAGGAAGCGGTGTAGATCAAGCAGTGGGAATGCAACTGGCTGGAAGCTCTGCCAGGAGCTACAGCCTGCTGAGCAAGGGAGCCTTGGCAACCCATGGACAGGACTCTCTGAGTATGAACAAGAGAGTGCAAACGTTCATTAAGAACCCAAGCCATGCTCTGGCTTCCTCCATATTCTCTGCCTGGAATGACCTGTGGAGAGAGGCACGGGCAATTGCTTAGCACAATAAAATAGCAAGCAGCCTGCCATTGTGTGAACTGTCTTGTGCTGTCCTGTTGTGTGGCTGGGAATGAATCTGTGATGTGCTGAGGACTTCTGTTTTTTTTTTTTTTTTTAATGTGTTGGTCATGACAGAGTGGCTGTAACATGAGGCTTAAAAGCAAAGTGTATGTGCTGCATTATCTTGTGGAAAGGGGAGCAGTGCTGCTCAGTGTCCCTGTGACTGGCTGGAACTGGATAGAAGCTGTACCCATCCAGCACCTGTGACACCTCAGACCTATCCTGGGTAAAGTTTAGCACCTGAAATGCTGAGTCACTGGAGAAGGGAATGAATTAGGGCTAAAGGATTAAAGTCACATCTGCTTTGCTGTCCCTGGTGTCACAATGAATTTGCAGGCTAATTTATCTTCAAGCTTGTTAACCCGCTTGGAGAATACTCACAGTGAAGCTGTACTGACCCAGGGCCAAGGAGAAGAGAGGCTGGGTAGGTGCTGTGTGCAGGTAGCCCTGCTCAGCTCTGGGCTGCTGCAGCTCTGCAGGGCTCCCTGGCTGGATGCAGGCTGAGTACCCAGGGTGAGCTGGCTCCAGTGATGCTGTGACAAAGATCTGAGTCAGAGCTCTCCACGGTATGTAGCTGATTCCCCTTGAACATCAGGAGTGAGGAGGCTACATCTGGGAAGAATCATTACAGAAGCACAGTTTGGCTTTTTCTTGGTGGCAAACACAAATCTGAGGGATGAGAATAGGACAGTGTTCAGCCCCTACCTTTGTTAAAAGTGTTACGCTGCTCTGGTTTCACAGACACTGAAATAATTGCTAAAATTATAAATCCACCCTTTTATAACACCAAGCTGATTTACACTGTGCCAAGACAAGTCTTTCTCTTAAATTCTCATGCTGCTTTTGAGTAAGATTAATCTTTCCTGCTGTTTGCATGAGATGGCAAAAGCAAACACATCATCACCTTTAATTCAGAACAGACAGGTTTAGTCATAGCTGAATTTTACACCAGTGCAATTTTATAAATTTCCATCCAGTTACTGAAGATTTGTACCTGCTGAAATGGAAAAATGCCTGCTTGATGTGTAGATTAAGGCTTGGGAGCAAGGAGCACAGAAATGTGAAGCAGAAGCTGTTCCATGGGAAAGGGATAGAAATGAGAAAGAAGAAGAATTATCCTGCTTTAACCTAATGTTGTTAATCTATATTGGCCCTTATAATCTCGAGTGTCCTGCTTAGTGAAGTGTGCAATCTGTAGTGCTGGTTCCTGCACAAGCAATGTATCTAATATAAAGAACTGGCTCAACATCCATCATAATAATTACTGTGTCATAATTTTCTGCCCTTCCTACCTCTGTTGCAAAGAGATACAGGAGGCCTTTCAAGTGTTTGAGAATTTTTGCTAAAAATTTCTCATTTCTCTTTTGAATATGGAAATCTGTGTTTCTGCCCTATTTATTTTGCAGGTTTGACCTGAAATAATGAAACATACTTCATTGGGGGATGTAGAAACTTAATTTGAATATCTGAAACCATGTCTGTTTAATTTCATATCTGAATTTGCTCTGCTGCACTTAACGAGAGCACTAGGCGTGTTAGAGGTTTCATTTGAAAAATGCTTCCCCCAAAAAATCCTTAATTCAATGATCCACAAGTTCAGAGACTGCTTGACTCTAAAATTATATATGAAGAGGTTAAACATGATCATTGCAGTTCAGAGTAGTTAAAATTTGATCTCTCTTTAAGTGTTTTGTATCAAAGGAGATAAAGCAATGAGCACTCCCTCATCTGTGAGACAGCACCACACAAAGCTGGTGTTCTGGGCCCAAACTCGTGCGTATGTGCTTGCACCACCTTCTTGGCTTGATATTTTAGTTTACATTGTTAATTCTCATAGCTGTGAAATAGAGCTTGAAAGTGTAATGTGCATGAAACCAGCATGATCAACATGCACAGGACTGCAGCTGCACTCAGCAGGTGCTGACTCGAGCAGGAAGGGTTGTGCAGCAGCTCCTGCCAAGCACATCCACCCTCGTTATGTTGCACCCAGGGAAGATGTGTCTGTGTGGGCAGCACAATGGTTGAACAGGGCTGTCTCTGTTTCTGCAGGACCCTGTTTCTTCCGGGGCTCTCTGCACTGGACGCTCGGTGCACTGGTGCTTTGTTGTTCGTGTGTTTTTCTATGACAACCCCCAAGCACATTTTTAATGTCACTGATAAGCAACATTAGTGATAAGTGATACTTTGCTCTGGTTTCTCTGTGGTTTAGGGGCACCACCACAATTAATGAGGGTTGTTATGGGAAAGACACTGCAGCCTGCAAACCAGTGATTTGTGTCTGTGTTTGAGATGCCTTGGTGAAGCCCAAAACCAGCTGGTGGGACCCGAGCCAGGACACAGGACAGTACATTCAAAGACCCTAAACTGTATCAAAAATGAGTGATACCTTTTGGAGATTAAACAGGCTCGCACTTTTACTTTAGTACTTCTGTAAGGGAAATCCACATAAAGGCTTTTATTACAGAAAAATATAATTCCATCACTGAAAAGCAATAAAGATTTCTGTGTAAATGTACTGCAGTAAGTGTTACTGAAGAAAATACAAAGTCTCAGTTCCACAAAGGGATCCACTTGACAGAAAATGTAATTGGGATCAAGACCTGAACTGACCTGTTCGGTACTCTAGTTATGTGATTGGTTTTGTTTATATATTTTAGTTTTATTTTTAATTATAGAAACACTTTCTGCCTCTAGGTGTTTTTAAAATTGCAGCTTTTTGATGTGTGGGTGCAGAAGAAACAAAGAATAGCTTTGGAGTGTGCTTAGGAAGCACAGCTAACATGCTCAGCTATTGAAAGCACACAAAATAGTGGCGAGTGATGTAAGCACCAAATCTTTCCATTAAGTCTGTGCAGTTTACTGACAATTTCTTTGGTTTTAAGAACTTTCATCTTTTGCTTGTTGTGCACCTTTTTTTTTCATGTGCTGTTGTATGCAAGAGCTCTGGAAACTACGCCTGTGTACCCACCTTTACACATGAGTTATCTTACCAAGAGCTACGTAGAGCCTGGGTACAGTTTCATTTTTCTCTTAACTCTGTTGGGTGGTTGTGCGGGGACCATGTGCCTGCCCAGGCAGAATTCTGTCACTGCACAAAGTGTGGTTTCTGCAAAACACATAAAAATAGTATTATCTTCCACTTCTCTCAGCTACAGTAACCTTAACAAGTTAAAAAAAAAATAATAAAACAGGAATGTGATGTCTACATTGATGACATCTCTCTTAAAGATATAAAAACTGATAAGTTTGAATATGAGCCCTGAATATCCCACCATGGGATGAGCTGCCATCCCCCAACACAAACTGGGAGAGGTTTTTCTACCACAGAGGAAAATTCAGCACTCTCTGTATCAATGTTGAGCTCAGCTGCAGCTGTCCTTAAGACTAAATTTTTGTACATCTGAATATTGAAAACCTTTTAAACTCACCTAATATTATTCTATTATTGGAACAAATCTAACAGTAAATTGGAAAAAAAAATAGGTACCTTCTAAAAAATATGCCTTCCCCATCCATTTTCAGCTTCAGCATTATGTAAAGATGACAGTTATCAGCTATGTAGAAGAGCAGCTGTATTAAATGTTAAATAACCTTTAACAGCACCAAATATTTAATCATAAAAAATAAATTGACAGTGGTGTGGTTCACCTAGTATCCCCTCGAAAGCCTGACAGCATCATTTCTCATATATATTGATAAGTACAAGACATCCATAAAATCGTAGGCTCTGTAGCTGCCTATTTATGAGAGGCTATCTAAAACTCATTCATTGCAGGTAATATCAGTAAGTCAATTCAGCTTAGTCTGATAGCTCATAACTTTTCAGACTGTTGTATTTACTGAGCCATGGACTATCCTTTCTTCAAGTGTACTCGAGAAAATGACTTGTACTTTAAGACTATTTCTTCTCAAAGTATAATTAAGTGCTTTAAAATGAACTCCAAAACTGCAAATTCAAAACAGTATTAGACCTAGGTAATAATATAAAAAATATTGCTTTAATAATGCTTTGAAAGTTGCACTGAGTATTGGCAGTATTTTTCTATCTGTAGTAGCCCACCCAGAAAATCGTCAGTGGGAGCTTGGTGCCAGGCTTAGGCATGTTTCACAGGGTGGCAGAAGTCCCTGTGACAGAGCTAATAAAGCTCCACATATAAATGGAAGGTATTGCTCAGAAGGTGATATACATGACTATGGGTGGAGAATCAGCTTTACAGGGAGCAGCAGCACGGACAGACCACTCCATTTGATGGATGTGAAAATGCCTGGCCAAATTCAGACCTCCCAAGCAGTGAAAGCAAGTCTGTTGATGGTATTGATTGCCTGTATCAGCTGCTGACTTGTAGGGTTTGTTGTAGAGTTTGGTCTTGGTCCTGTCAAAATAGAAGTAAAATTTTGTGTTTCTAGAGCAATCCCTTACTATGGGAAATTCTCATTTCATGTCTGATGTTCTGTCAGCACAGCAGAGATCTACACAATAGAAATTCTCAAGTACAACTGTCCTGTAAATGTTCTGGTGGTGCCTTATTGAAATTGGCTTGGACAGATTGTTTTTATTTGCAATTACGGAATAGGATTAAAACCCCATAGCAAAACTCCCATTGACTTTAATAATCTTTTCACTTAGGATAAGAGCTATGTATGGAATTTGCTTGTAAATAAACAGATTTGTCAGGACACTTGTAAATATTAGCAATTATTAAAGTGAGTCAAATAAAATCACAAATGCCCAGAAGTGAAGCTTGAAACCAAGGCAGAATTTGGGCAATGATGTTCCTAGCTGGGGGACCTTCCCTTTGCTCTCCTGTATTGCTTTTTCCCCTTGTTCACCTGAATTTTCTGGTGCTGTCAGGGGCTGAAGGTAAAACTAGAGGGAGGCTTTATTTCCCTTTCTGTTAGCAGTGGTCAGATTTGCTCAGCAATCACTTCTTTCTGGCCCTAATTCAAGCGGTGAATTGCTGTTTTGGAGGACTTCAGGGTGGAGAATTGTGTTACCAAGCTGTTTCATTATTTTTAAATTTCTGTTTCACTGCTTTCTGGCTTCTGATGTTTAGACAGAATTAGGTTTTAGTACTGAAAACATTTCCCCTGGCGCCTGCAAAGGAGAAGCTGCCTGCCCCTGCTTCATATGCAGGGAGAGGGGAAGCCTCCAGCTACAGGGGGCCAGGATCTCTTTTGGGCTGTGTGAGTGAGTCACAGAACATGTGTCACTGGTGTCCCTGACAACTGAAGGCTGCTGAATTCCCTGCTCCCAAGGGACTGAGAGCTGGGGCTGCAGACAAAAGCTCTTTACAAACATGGGAAAAATAGCAGGAGGTAGGTTGAGGGAATAGAGAGAGAGATGGTGAAGAGTATCAGAGAAAATACTTGTGATTCTGCCCACAGCAGGAAGGGTGTGCAGTCTGGAAGAGGGGTCTGTCCAGGAAACTTTAAGTAATTCAGATGTGAGAGCAGCAATCAGAAGATGGAGCAGTGCTTTTAGCCATGACACTACAGCCCAGCAGTCTCCTTCTGAGACATGTTGGACTGCACAGGAATGACTCACTTCTCGTGGTAGAAGGAGAGGGTTTGCGGTGTGGATGGGTTTTCAGGTTTGGGGGTTTTTTTGTCCCTGGCGTAGAAGTACTGGTGGCAGCAAACTTGTTATCTGAGAACAAAGGTATTTACAGCAGCATATCAACCTCGGCTGGCTTGGTATGCGTGCAGCCACAGCCCTGCCCGCCTCGCAGAGCCAGCATCTGACAGATCAGAACCAGCAGTGGCTGACCTGCAAGAGATCAGTGATGGGTGCTCAGACGTAAGGCCTCTGCCAGCCTGATAAGTACCAGGACTGAATGGCGAAATCATCTGCCACATGCCATAAAATTCTAACAGGAGCAATTGCCACCCCAACAAGCAGGGAGAAAAAAAAAAGAGGACATGTGCTGGACTTGAAGGTCAGAGGAAGGCAGACAAATACATGAAATTTCAATGCCCAGATATGTACAGGGTCCAGGCTGTGACAGCCTGGACCAGAGCAGGTGAAAGGTATTCTGTACACTGGTTCCTCACTGGAAGTGGTCAAAGGGGAATATCAGGTTTTCTGCTGGGAAAGTTCAATGTGAATTGGCTTCAAGTCAGGCAAATTTGACAAAGACATTTTATTTTTTTCTGGCCATCCCACCATGGGCTGTCACAGGGTCCCACAGCTGAAGCTGGAGGCCCCACAGTTGCCCCTTTGCCCAGATAGATTGTTGCTCCTGTGACTGCCAGAGGAACTTGCTGCTGTGTGGTACAGGAACCCACAGGCAGAACCTGTGCTGTGGAGCTTAAGAGGGGAAGGGGATTCCCACATTTGATATATTGTATTGTCTTGATTGAGTACAAAATTGTGATTTCTGAAATTTTTCACAGCACCACTGCCTTCATTTGGAGTTAGAGTTGTGGCATAACATAACTGCCACTGTATAATAAACTCAAGTTCTCATATCATGCTGATCCCAAAATGCTTTGCTGAAGAGGAAGGCTGCGGATTCTATCCCCATTTTCTAAAAGTATAAATGATGACAAAGAGAGATGAATCGATTTAACCTGCAGATAAATTGATTTAGTGAGACTGAGCAAAAATGGTCACAGTCCCATTGTCTCTGCAAACTTGAAAGCACAATACATCAGAGGAGCAAGAGCCAGGTCTTTGCCTAATGTGTCCACCAAACACTCGATGTTTGTCCTTCTCTGGGGTAGGGATGTCACTTGCTGACACTGCTGGTAACACACAGGTGTCTCTCATAGCTCTGTGCTGAGTCTGTGGCAGCTTGTCCTGGGTATTGCTGTACAACAGCCTCCCCTCCTCAGAGTTTGCTGGCTCTTGTGCTTTGTACACAGATTTTATCTTTCAAAGCAAGCTGTCTTTCGGGTTGCAGGTGCCCTATGTGGCTTTCAAGTGGTCAGCTCTCTGACAGCGGTGTGGAACTGGGCCAGGGCATGCTGCTAMTGCCTGAGTGCAAAGTGTTCGGGGATCTCTCCTGGCCCCGGGGGTTGAGATCTTGTTTATGTCCTCTAAAAGGCAGTAGCTGTGGCAGCACCAACATGCTTGGTCAGGGTGAGCTCAGGCGGACCTGTGTCATCCAAATTGTCACACTGAGACCTGTCTTCATCTCTACATACAGAACAACCTTTTTCTGTTAACAGGTCAGTGGAAGTGAGAGACATTCAGATTCGAAATGACTGAGTTTAGGAAAAACTACTGCTGTTGACAACTGTAGATGTGTTAGAATGATAATGGGTAGCAAAAATGTGCTCAGTTCAGGGAGGGCTTCTCCAGGGAGAGGATGTTGGAGCTCCTGCTTGTAGCTGATGGTCTGGCAGGTGAGTGTAACCCAAATACGTCATGTTATGGGTAAACACTCAAACTTTGTGAAGTCAAAATATCTGCAACAGTGCTGTGCATGAGGTGAAGTATTTCCACATCTTGGAACTGGTTTTTTGTTGAGTCCTTCTGCATAGTTAACCTTGGTGCTGTTTCTGCTTCTGCAGCATGCATGTTCCAAACAGTAATAGGATTAATTGTTTTCTAAGCTGGTAGCACCTCTTAATATATGCAGTATGCAGGAGGCAGGGAGTAACTAACTAAAAGAAGCCTGTGGAGCAGTGGCTCCTCCTGCTGAGGATTTTACTGAGCACATAGAGAAATTGATTCTGTTAAACTTCGCTTGCTGAAGTGGAAAGTTAAAGAAGAGAGAAAAAATGCTAAGAAATAGAGTAGAGACTGCACAATACTGTCATCTTCATTTTAGGATTCGCTCTATAAAATATGCACATCAGAGGCTTGGAAAGGCTTCCTAAGGAAAAGGAATTTTGGTACGATATCCCAGGGGTAGAGGGAACCACAGCACTTGACATGCTGTTTAAGGGGCTGAAGGAAATGCTTTAAAAAAAAAATGCTGTCTGTTCCAGATTCTGGTTCAGGATCCACATGCAGTCTTTTCTCAGTTAACACTTCTGATGAAATCAGCAGGATGCCAAATGGAAAATGAAATGTCTGCAGGCTGTGAAATTTGGCCCTCGCTAGACTGAGGCACTGATCTGGAGACTGGCAGTGCTTGGGCAGATGGTTGTCCCCACAGACACCTCATCATCTCCAGCAGAGCCCTGGCAATCTCTGGGAAAATCCCTTGACTTTTCACACTGGCGAATGAGTGAGAGGACCAGAATGGTCCTTAATGGCCTGAAAATCAATTAATCAAAGAACTAATCTTTCAGTTGCTTCTTTCCAAGGGTGCTCCCTTCTCCTTTTCTAATGAGAGCTGTTATAAACAGGTTTTTATCCAATATGTAGTTCATGCTCTTCGTGTGCCTCTTGACTCTCTGAAGGGGAGACCTCCGCAAGGCACGAGCTTTGATGCATGGAGTGTGTGCCAGAATCATGGCTGGACATTTGCAGGTGTATTTTAAGGATGTATACCAAATTGATCTCAACCTGAGCCATCCTAAATAGAGAGAAGTATGTTGCTGTTTATTTTTTCTTACTGTGTTTTTAAAGTGGGCAATCATAGAAGTCATTCACGGCTATGATATGTTCCTGGAGCTGCCAGAAGGGCTTTTCTACTAAAATGAAAAGCAGTGAAATGGAAGATCCCCTGCTGCAAATGTGCGTAATTTGCTGTGCTCAAATGGCTGATTCCCTTGGTTTCCTGGGCCCTGTTCCCGGCTCTGGGATGGAAGGAGCACCCTTTAAAGGTTCTCTCTTCCTCCTCTTCCCTGAGGTATTGCCTTGCAGTTAGTGTGCCTAATTTGTAGCTTATCAGATGAAGGATAGGAACAATCACGGAATCACAGAATATGTTGAGTTGGAAGGGACCCATCACAATCATCGGCTCCAACACCTGGCCCTGCACAGGACCATCCCCCACCATGTGCCTGAGAGCAGTGTCTAAATGCTTCTTGAACTCTGGCAGACTTGGAGCTGTGACCACTTCCTTGAGGAGCCTGTTCCAGTGCCCAGCCACTCTCTGGGTGAAGAACCTTTTTCTATTATCTAACCTAAACCTCCCCTGACACAAATTCAGGCCATTCCCTCACRTCGTGATGATCTTGTGAATTGGCTTCTCAGGCTCCAGTCTACTTCACCTTTCCACTGCTTATGGCTGGGTGCCCTCGATCAGGGGATGTCCCTGATCAGGACCCATGCCCCTAATCAGCAAACGTGTGCCTACGGCTGGCTGCAGACAGACCCATGCCCTCTGCATGCTGGCTGGCTGCTCGTGAGACAGCTCCTGCCTGGGAGCCATTGGCATGGTGCTGTGCCAGGGAAAAGGGCTCTGCTGAGCAGCTGAGCATGGCCCAAGCACAGCAGCCTGTTCATGGCTTCCAGGCCCAAGAAGATCCATAGCCAGCCAGCACAGGCAGGGCAGCATGTGTCTGCCTGCACCTATCCATGTACGCTAGACCCTTAATCTCCCTGTGTCTCAGTTCTGTCAAAGGGATCTAATAGCCCACTGCATCATGGAGGTAGTATAGGATAAAAACCCATTAATCATTGCACAGTGCTGAGACAGATGGGTTTCATTCCCAGAAAAAGTACATATACAGACCATGATCACATAAAGCTGACACTAACACATTGGTATCTGTGATTTACATAACTGATCCCTGAAACCGCAGTTGGATGGTGGCATAGAAGAGTTTCTGGGCTATTAAGCACTTAATTTGGCAGATACAATTCAGTCATTAAATGATCTGCTCTCCTGAAGTGACAAAATTGGAGGGTTTGCATTGCTTGGCGTGTAGTACAGGAACAGAAAGGGTTACTGTTAAGAATAAATGGAGTCCCTGAGTGAAGAGGTGTCTGGAAGGCCTCCTAAATGCAGGAAGCTTTGCCTGCTTTAATCTAAGATCTGGCTAATTTCTAGGAAAATCCTCCCCTTACTACAGAACATACTGGAAAATTGTGTCTCACATTGTAAAGGAAGAGATTTATCTTGGAAAGGTATTAAAAGCTTCTGTTCCACAGTTGTCATCTGGGAAGATACAGTATTGATTGACCCTGGAGTTGGGTTTGATAGGTTGCATTGGTGATTACAGTATTGATTTGTTTCACATGCTGTGTTTGCTCTGTGCACAGCTCTCTTGCAGCAACAATTAGTCTGACTTGCCACTTGCTGCATGTTTTTCAGGAGAGGAATCAGGCAGAATTCATTTTTCACCAGGCAGTCTCACAGAGTAATTAACTGAAGGGAGGCTGGTGAGAATTCCTGAATTACCCAGGGAACACAGCAGTCAGAGGTTTTTTTTCAGGCATGTGTAAATAAAGACATTTGCATTCTCCAAATATTTAAAGCAAATACTGTATTTGAAGGGAAATGTGTAATTTTAAAAAGCACAGAAATATAGTAACAGCTGCAAGCAGTTTCAAAGACTGGCTGCCACAGCTAAGGCAGAAGGAAAATCTGCAGAGTAGCTGCTGAGCTGCCCCTTGGAACACTGCGAAGGAAGAAGAGGAGGTTGACTGTAACTTCCCATGTCAATTCACACCCTGGCCTCAGATTTGCAAATGGCTTTTCTTGCCTTGTCTTGATCTGCCTTTATCAGCAACTGTTGCCTGGGGCCTGAAGAGCTGATGTTTAATGCAGGGATGTGCAGAGGAGTCGGTCTAAACCCAGAAGTCATTCTTTTTAAGTTGTGCAATGAATTCAAGTTGCACATGGAATGCAGAATCCAAGTGAAGGCTCCACTGCTGGAAGGTGAGGGCCATGAAGATGATCACAGGGCTGGAGCACTGCTCCTGTGGAGACAGTTTGAGAGGGTTGGGAGGGTTCAGTATGGAGAAGAGAAGGCTTCAGGGACACCTTATAGCACCTTCCTGTACCTAAAAGGGCTACAAGAGAGCTGGAGAGGGACTTCTAAAAACAATATGGAGTAATAGGACAAGGGGTAATGGCCTTAGATTTAGATTAGATACTAGGAAGAAATCATTGTGAGGTTGATGAGGCTGGAACAGGTTGCCCAGGAAAGTTGTGGATGCCCCATTCCCGGAACTGTTCAAGGCCAGGTTATATGGGAGATCCTTGAGCAACCTGGTCTATTGGATGGCATCCCTGCCCATGGCCGGGGGTTGGAACTGGATGACCTTTAAAAATCCCTTCTAACCCAAACCATTCTGTGACTTTATGATGATTCTGTGAAGGTCCTGAATATTGCCTGGAGGTCACAAGGGTTGTTTCTGTAGTGACCATTTATGCCCTGGAAGGGGTGACTGCTGTCCCGTGATTGGGACGGGGCCTGTGTCAYTAAATGACATCATAGGCTTCTGCAGAAGAGAAGTTTCGCACATGAATTTTAAACTCAAGCTCTTAGTCATCCCATCTGGTATGATGCTAATTAAAAAAGTGAGACATTTCTAGGCCTACATGTGTAATTTGGAAAGAAATAAACGTATGCAGAATGTGAGGCAGTGTCGCATGGTGTTGCTGTTGCACTGAATCGAATTTTCATTGGTAGAGGATACCATAATTAATTGCTATGCTAATTGTTATACTCTAGAGCACATCTAGAGTCCTTGGGTTTTCTCCCAGTGTAGAAGTAAAGGTGAAAATGACTTATCCTTACTTGCTTGAATTTTTCCTGCCTGGAAATAATTTAGAAAAACAAAGAAATGAGAACCTCAGAGGTGAAAGTCTCACTTTGAACAATGTAATGTAGAAAGAGGTAGAGAAAGTAGTAAAAAGCAAGTGTTGATTTTCAGTGCTTAAAGTGTATGGTGTGTGCATGTGTATGTAGGCATAATCTGGCGAGCTGGAAGACATTAGAAATGCCTAAAGTGTAGAATGAAGAAAAAACCACTTCAATTTTAAAGAACTTTCTCCCCTTTAACAGCTGACAAGATGAATGGCAAAGGGTAATAATTCAGTTGTTAACCTTATCACAAATACTTCTATAGGGAAAATCCCTAAATTCAAACAATTGTGCCTTTTGTGCAGGGATTAGTCTTAAATTTAACACATAATTTATAATTATCAATCCATTGCAATGTAATTTTTTTTACTTCAGTGTTGAAAGTATAATGCTTTCTGTGAATTTTTAAAGGAGTCATACTATAAATTCATAATTAAGATTGTTAACATCAATAAAGGGCCAATTTCCTCTCTGTTTTGCTAATCTATCCAAGACAATACGCTTCATAAGAGAGAGCTTTTATTGTTCTGACAAAGGAACTGTATTTTAATGAAGGTCACCCCTATGCAAGGTGAAACTGCTGTGCAGCATCTCTCCAACCCAGAAATCAATTCATACTGCTGCTTTCCAAGGCAGTGGCAACTTTGGCTTGAAATTCATTCTCCAAATCTTTCAGTCAGGCTTTCGTGATCATTATAATACATGGATAGCTGCTGTGTCATGGCTGTGATCATTAAATTGGGGGGAAAACTGCTAGTGCACGTATGTTGACAAGCAATTTATTCATTGCAAAATAGTGAAGCATTGAGTATCCATTCTGTGTTAGATGGAGGGCACTGTGCTATATTTGTTGCCATCATCATTATAAAGGTTACAAATTATCTACCTAGAGCTCAGCATATATCTTCTAGGGGGAAGTGTCAAGAAAAAGATAATGGGGGTGAATTTAGAGTACAGCTTTAGGTACGCTTGCTGCTTTTCTCTGTAAGTAAATAGGTGTTAGTTGGAAACTGCTCAAAAAGAAAGTAGTGGAAGCAAGTCTGTGTCAGTAATCTCTGAGCATTTTTGTTTGGAGGCTGACTGTTTGCCCTGCCTGACGCTGACAGCAGCTAAGTACAGTAAAAGTGATTTTTTTTTTCTTTTTTTTATTCTTTTTTAAATTAAAGAAAATTTTTTTGGTCCAAATCTTCTTTTGTGTTGTTGTCATGAGGAAGTACATGGAAGGAATAATCAGGAGACCAGCTGGCATTTTCAATAGTAGGCCTATTCAGATGTTTTCAAATCTCTAATTGGTTATTGGTTTTAAATGTTAATATGCTTCACTAGTAAATCATTTATGTTCTCTCTTTTTTTTATGTTTGCAAAGAATTATGAAATAATTACATGTATTATTAAGAAGGATACCAAAAAAAATCAGCATTCAAGCAATGGTGCTTAGTAGTGGCTGTGAGCTCCAGCAAATCTGAATAGGATGATTGTCATTCAAACTGATTAAAAAGTGACAGGCTGAAAAGAAATGCAGGGATGTGTTTTGTGTTGTTATAAACTGCTAAAACTATGGGTGAATCTATGCTGATTAACACCAGCAGACAATGCAGTTTGATATCTGTCATTATATCCTTGCTTCGTATGGCATCGCTTGCTTGGAGGAGAATCCATCTGAAGCGTCCCCTGCAAGCACAGCACAAGGGAACTTGGACAATATGGTTTGGGTCAAAATGAATACATCTGAACTTTCAAAAGACATGTGTGGTATTACATGGTAGATGAAATGCTGTGATTTTTTGCTCACTGAACATGCTGAGTTCAGTAGAAAGGCACAGTGAGAAGGCCAGTCAGAATATATTCTTAAGGGTTGCTTCCTCGGTGTGTTACCTGATCATAGATTATGTGGTGGCAGCCATCTGGTYCATTCTTGTTTAAAATGTTACGGATGCTGGAAGAGGAGGTGGTGCCACAGAACAGGACACTGGCCTTGCTTTACGTTTCTGCTGGATAAAGAGTGGCAGACATGAAGCTGTGCTCCACTGGAAAGACAAAAGTGAGGAAGAAAAATAAGCCAACCAAAGGATGACAAGGGAAATCAATCTGACATTACTGAGGAAAATAGCTCAAAGTTGCTGTTTCTTTCCAGGAATATATTCTTGGAGAACTTTTCAGTTAAATGCTGTCTCTGTACCATGCTGAAGACTTCTGTAAAGAAACATTTAGTAATGTTTCTGTCTATGGACATTACAAGACACAAAAGAAGGAATTAAAGAAACAGAGAAAAAAGGCCTTGGAACAGGGACAGGTGCTATACCAAGCTACAAAGTGCAGTAGGGTCTGACTTGGTGACTGTGCAAGTGGTGCTTTCTGACCATAGGATGGCTTCTGGACTGCACAAGGCACTTCATGCTATGGATTGGTTGGCATGACAGTGTTTGATCAAAGGTTGGACTTAATGATCTTGGAGGTCTTTTCCAACCTTAATGATTCTATGATTCTGAGTCAAGTAAAATACCAAACATCAAATTGGTAACTGTATATTTAAAGTAGACAGCCACATTCACATTTGCATGTGGTGAGAAATACCTGCAGTACCTCTGAGAAGGATGGTGGGTGCTGACTTTGTCCTAAACAGAGAAGGTTAATGGAAATAGCATTAACACAGCTCTGAGGACGTGCAACAGATCCAGGCTTAAGTTACAGTTTACAGCTGAGGAAAAGTGAAGGAGGGGAAGACCAGGCAGGAGTTTGTCAAACTTAACCGTGCCAGGGCTCTGTCTTTGAGTTTGATATGTGTGTCCATCATTGAGGCCTCTTACTGCTGGCTATTCCAGACATGTTTGGACAGCAAGGTCCTAAGTGGACTTCAGAAAAGCTTTGGCACTTGTTAGGTATACAAGAGGGCAGTGCTTGGGATGGACTCTCTTGGAGGGGTGTAAGTGGTGGATATGTAGAGAGATGGCCAATGAGGAGGTGCTGCCTGCACAGCAAGGAAAATAAAGCTTTTTGAGTACTCACATTTTTCAGCTTCTTTTCTTCAGCAAGAAACCCTTGTCTTGTGCTGGCCACAGCTACCTCCAGTCAGTCACTGCCAAGAAGTATGGAGCACTTTGGTGTCCGGGTTGAACATTTCTACACATTTAAATGTTACTGGGTATGTGAGTCAACAATATAGTTGCCTTAAAGAAGCAGAAATACAGTGTATGCTCTTGTTAAAGCAGCTTGTTCAGAGACATTTGGATCCACAGGGGTTCTTTGCACTTTTCATGATGTGGTTGACAAAATAAGATCAAGCTATACTAAGCAACAGCATCAACTCTGAAAAAAGCATCATCACTATATGTGAAGCACAGATGGTGCTTTTGGTACTTGGTATTATAGCTGTTTTTAAGTTTATTGGAGAAAAATATGGATTTTTAAATCTTACACCTGCATGCTGAGAGGAAGCATATGTAGAGACTCACTGAATCCCTTGGTGTATTCTGAGTGGATCGTTACATACTTAGAGATGGAGTTTTCTGTTCTCTCTCACCACAAGCAGTATTTAATTCTGCAGTGGTTCTACTGAAGTCAGAGTTAGGCACAGTGGAGGATGAAAAGGGCATATGGTTTCTGTCCTGTCTTAGTGGTCTGGTTGCAAAGATAAAAGACATGTACAGGATTTTTTCTTTCATGTGCCCTATGCATATCCTTGTGCATGCATACGTGCACCCAAATGTGCACGGCTGTATTTGATGCATTTTTTGTACAGAGGTGTCAGCAGGGCAAACGGAGCAGCTTATAGGGATTAGATCAGAAAGACTCCTAAGAGCAGCTTCTTTGCAAGAGCAGCAGATCAAAGCTCGCTGGATGTTTAAATACAACTGCATGCAAATATCAGGGAGTTACTGTCCTATCACTGCGTCTGTGCCTTCTGTCGGTATTTTCCATGCAGCTGAGTCAGACTGGTACCTTATCTCATTTTCTGCAATCATGTATGTTTTCCTTTGATATATATTTCTAGGGAAGCTGTGCCCCCGGTTTGTTGCTGGTCCTCTCAGACACTTTTGGAATTATATTGTTGCTTTTTTCTCATCCATTTCGCTGTATTTCTTTGCCTGTATCTGTGTTCCTTTCCCAACCTTGGTGTGTTCTGGAATGCCCTTATGTCTCCCAAGCTTCTTGGGACTCCCTCTGTCTTTGCTCCCAGCTGGAGAATAAGTCACTTCTCTAACTTCTCGGAGTGCTGTAAGAATAAACTCACTGAATCTCGTGACCCTGTGTTGGGGAGAGCCCCGTGAGCACAGGCAGGTTGCTCACTGGAGTCCTGTCTGCATGGAAACTTCTTTCCTGTTCCTTGATATTCTTGCTGCGATCATGCCAGAGCCTGTGAAGAAAACCTGTGATTCTCTCTCACAGCTGGTCCTCCTCAGCCTTGCTTGCAATGTGAAAGGTGCATTTTGGAAACTTGATTTTATCTACATTAAGGAAAAAATTCTTATTCTGAGGCACAGCAAATACTCTGGCTTCACCCACCACCAAGATAATGCAAGAGAATGGAAGATTATCCTCTCACTATCAAGTACCTGCTCCTTGTGAGACCTGTAGTTTTCAGTTTCCCTTCTCAAGAATGCAGTGGGAGGCCAAAGCAGATTTTTTCTTTTCAAGTTTTTACCTTTTTTGTGAGCTCTTAGATGTCTTTTTGATACCATGAACTAAAGGGCAGAAATATCAAATAGTAGCTCTTCCCCCATGCTAGAATGTCACATTCTTTCCTCCTTGGGCCTGATCTGCAGGCAGGGTGTTTGCATAGCAAGTGCCACATCAAGTCAAGGTTAAGACAGGATTATTTATTCCTTTTTCCAACTCAGGATCAAGGTACAGTGCACATTGTATGGAAATCACATTTGAAACAGCTGAGTTCAATTACCTTCTCAAATAATTGTCAGAAACATGCAGCTGCTTTTGAGGTGGAGTGTATTACCTACAGTAAAACCTGACCTTGGACATACTCCCATGGCCCTCTGATTTCAATGCATGGCTCTTCAGGCAGAATGCAAATTCTGCTGAGGGTCAAATCCAAGCTGCTGAGTAGCAGCATCAGGCAGTCATGGGCCAGATACTGCCAGCTAATCAGACAACATTCTGGGATCTCAGAAAAAAGGACTTGTGCCAAGCATGCCTGAGTGTAGTTTGCTGCTGTACTTTGGCTTGTGTGTGCTGGCCAGGATATATCCTCAGTATGGCAGTCCAGCTCTGCTGATTCCCAAACCCAAGCTCCTTGTGAGAGCAGTGAATGTTTTCAAGCTTTGGGTGGCTTTGGCCATGGTGCCAACGTTGAGGGGAGCAGGCCTGAGGGACCCCTGCTAGGCATTGATCCCTGAAGAGGCATTGCTGGTGCCTCTGGGTTTATATCTCAGTCCCAGAATTGCACTTCTCTATTTGTTCCTGCCAATGACAACTTTTAAACTTCCTTGATGCCAGTTCCAAGTGGGTGGAGAGGTGGCAAAAGAAGCTGCTTTGATTTAAGTGAGTGAGGGGGCAGTGCTACTCTGTCTGCCTGATTATTTATCTCCCTAGTTACACACAGCACTTGGCTTTCTCTGGAGTGATTCAAGCATATCATAACCTCTTGCTTTAGCTCTTTTATCATGCTGGTTTGCTGCTACAGTATAGTCAGAAATCTGTCTTGGCCTCTGCGGAGCAGAGGATGTCATCTCATTTTATAGCACTTTGATGTGCCTCCCCCATGTTTTTTTAAGTTTCCCATTTATCAAGCGGAAGGTTCTAAGAGCTGCACTGGATGCTTTGGGGCTGGGCAGAATAGGCTCTGTCAGTAGTAAAAGCCTCCCACCAATGTCATGTGGAGATAAGTGGGTATGAGGACAGGTGCTCAGCAAGGCTTGCTGCGTCCTGGAGAGTGCTGTTTCTGGGAATGCAGAGAGCATCTCACTGTGCTCAGGGATCTTCAGAGAGGTTTTAACCAAAACAGCCATGGATTTCAGCATGAACAGTAGCAGACTCCTGTTTTTTCTCCAGTCTCCTGCTATGYAATGGATGCATTCACACACGCAAATGCTAGAAGGGATGCATGTGAGATGTGAGCTCAGATTCTGGGCCAGGGAGTCCTGGGGTCAGTTGCAATCTGAATTTTGCATTGTTACAATGAAGCCCATTTACTTCTCTCCTTCTCAGGCACAATTACATTTCCATACCTGGTACTCTTGTTACTTTCCAACACAATTTGCCATGTGTAGGAGATTGCCTCACTACCTCCTCTGAGTATATTTGGAATTGCCTGAAGGAATGGGGGCTGCAGTATCTCCTGGAAGGTCTTCTTTGGCGATTATGCCTAATGAGAGTGTATGATGTACAAAGTAAAAGAAAGAACATGTGGGTTAGGCTGTGGTTGAATTTTTGGGAGYAAGTCAAGGGCATAAAGAGGGGAGGATCCCCTAAGTGTCTAGCCAGCAGGAGTTTAGGCAGCATTTGCGTGCGTGTGGAGAGGAACAGCCGGTGGATGCAATAAATGCTCACGTGGTGTGGCAATTCCACCCAGAGAAAATGTACCCAGAGCTGGAGTTTCACTACAGCTCCTGAGCTAAGGGTTGAGAAGAGTTGTTTTCTCTCTTTATGCATCTCAAACTTTAGGGAGAAGAATTGATTTAATTTCATCTCATCTGATCCTGATTAATGAAAAGTAATTTCTGCTAGTTGTGGGCAGAAAAAATAATCTTTGACTATTTTGTAACTTTGCAGATATATGTAGGTGTGTGGCTGGAAGTTCTGTAATTCTAGAAATTATGACAAGGCATCCATAAAGATGAGGCTGAAACCCTATGCAGCAGCATTGTAGCTTAAAGGAGTGTTATTTAATACCTATTAATAGAACTGCTGAAGCATAAATACTCTCAGCTCAAACAGATTTTGTTAACTCCTTTGTGCTGGCAGTTTTGGAGTGGGATGGTAGATGATTCACCAGTCTGGCAGGGTGGTTTTCACTCCATTCAGGACAAGAATTGGTGTCAYGGGGGCGAGAGCCAGACTGCCAGGAGGAATTGCAGGAGTACATGTTCAGGTAGGAGCCTTTTATAGGCTAAGTCCTGGTGTCCCTGGGACCGCCTCTAGAGAAACTGCACTTACAGCTGTAATTGCAACACAGATCTTCCCAGAACAGTATTTGTTCATCATATTTTAGGGAAGGACTTCAGCCTTCCTGTGAGGGATGCTGGGGGTGTGGGCACTGCAGTCCCTGCCTTTGGATTGCTACCCCCTTTGGCAGAGGGAGCAGAGCAGGGTCACTCCTGTGCATGCACAGAGGCTGAATTTGTCCTGCTTAATGGCCAGCCTTTAACACAGGGCACTCCTGGGCTTTTCAAGGGGACTCTGGAAAGAGAGGTACCACCAAGGGGTGTCCCAGTATGGTCGAGATCAGAACCACTTCTTGGGGTTCCTGAATCTTCCCAGTTGTTTTGAAGAGTATAGAGCTAACAGCTCAATCAGCTGTCTCGGTTAAGTGTCTCTGAAGTCCTTTTGTTCTAGTTTCATTCTGTTTACTCATGGGTTCAAAGATCTGGAGTACAGCTCCTGCACAGCATGGGACTGGCATGTAAATAACTACTATTTAAAAGGAAGAAAAATGCACATTGGATAATTTGTATGGAAATTTTTAAGTAGTTATGGGACACAAGCTGTGAATGCTGAAAGCCTGGGTGCAGAGAGATTTCTCAGTTTTCTGACAGCGTCTGTGTGAAAGCCTTGCTTTCTCATGGACGCTACGGGAAAACAGTTGAAAGATTTTGTGAACTATGGCATTGTTATGATACCAATGAGAAAATATCTGAAGTAAGTGTTATTGGGTTCAGCCAATCCCTCTGARGGGTGGTTGGTCAGAGAACCAATGACCTTATGTCAGTCCAGCGTGCTAAGGTATATAAGCGAATTTGTAAATTAAAGTGTCCGTTTCTTTTCACCCTAAACCGTCCATGTTGCTTTCTTCTTTGGTTTCTGCTCACTAGCGACATCTGGTGACCCCGACGTGATTCGAACACGCAGCCTTCTGATGAGGACCAGAATGCAGACCCGTCAGCCGAGTGATCCCTCTGATCAAGATGTTGACCATCAGCCTGGTCCTTCTATAAGCAGAGACTGAATTCGGAGTCAGAATGTTAAGGCCCTTAAGGCCATTTAGAATTAATAACCGAGACAGAATTAGGTTCGCTAGATATATCTCCTATGGCACCGCTGGAGAATCTCTCTGCCGACTTTAAATTAGTGCCTGATTTAATTTTCTTAAAACAAAAAGGGGGAATTGTGAATGCTGAAAGCCTGGGTGCAGAGAGATTTCTCGGTTTTCTGACAGCGTCTGTGTGAAAGCCTTGCTTTCTCATGGACGCTACGGGAAAACAGTTGAAAGATTTTGTAAACTGTGGCATTGTTATGATACCAATGAGAAAGTATCTGAAGTAAGTGTTATTGGGTTCAGCCAATCCCTCTGGGGGGTGGTTGGTCAGAGAACCAATGACCTTATGTCAGTCCAGCGTGCTAAGGTATATAAGTGAATTTGTAAATTAATAAAGTGTCAGTGTCTTTTCACCCTAAACCATCCATGTCACTTTCTTCTTCAGTCTCTGCTCACTAGCGACAACAAGGATATCTTTTCATGTCGTCCTTTGAAACACAGGATTAAAAGAAAGACGTAAGTTGAATTTCCTAGACAGTAACATGATTCCAGAAGTTAAGACTTGAAGAACAATTGTTAATATGAAATCGATAATGAATGAGAGTGAGAAATTTTATAATCCATTTGCCTCTGGGTCATGCCTACACAAGGAAAGTAGTCAAATTCTTCTGGAGACTGCTTTAATTAAAACTGGTACAAAATCCTTGTRTGGACTCTAAGATGGGTTACGTCTGCATTGTGCTGTGAAATGTGATTCATAGTATGTACAGACAGGGCACAGATTGCTAATTATAATAAGTGATGAAGCTGCACCTGATCAGGTTTCTGCTATGCAGTATTGATGCCCAAGCTCATAAGGCATGCACCAAAATCTGTGCCCTGTCCTCTGCTGCCAAACCAGCCACTTGAATGTAAGAGTCACACTTCAATGATCTTTAAGAATCACTGAAATATAAACAGTGACAAAGAGCAGCTAAAATAGGTTCATCGTGGAATTAGGGCTTGCTGTAGGACCAGACCTTCAGCTTTGTCAGTGACAGCTCAGCAGAATTTTCACATAATGCTGCAGCCAAATAGGAATTTTGTTTATTTCTCACATCTGTTCATTCACACTTCTAAGTAGTTACCAGCTCTCCTCATGGTGAGGAGTTGGTGCCTGATGTTACTGAGGTTCTTACTAGAGCGCTCATGTTTATGCACAGGCATTCTTTTTATATTGGATTTAAAGCAGTCACAAGTCATAGTAAGGAATTAGATGTCATGTAAAGAAGACATGTGACCCATTGATCAAGAAGTGCTGTCCCACCAGGCTATTCTCACTCTGAGTCTGAACCCCAGACAGGTGAGGATGTGTCCTGTTACACTGAAAAATAAGTATTTAGCAAAGCATCAATACACAGAAGCACTCAGCAACTTCCTACCTGCTCCCTCACTGCAGCAGTGCTGCAGCTGGGTCTGCCATCATTCCACACCCATGGCAGAGGACAGGGCAGGACCAAAGAATCACAAACAAATTTAAAATTTATCTTGATATAATCAAGGAATATATTTTTAACTGAAGACTCAAGACAAAGATAAGGAACAAGCAAGATACAATCTATTTCCCCCTCTAAACTTGTCCCACACAAGGGAGCAGATCTACCCACAATGTAAATCAGCACAGCTTCACTGACTGGAGAGAACAGTTGTAATTTATCCTGCCTGAAGGTCTGCACAGAAAGTGCTTGAAGTTTCTTGCAATTCATTGGAGACTTGTGACATTGAGAGCAGGTGTTTGACTCCACTGTCCTCTGAAGCGAGTGGCAGCACAGGCAACTTATAATTACAAATACTTGATAAATCTCCTTCAGAGAAACTGAGGAGCTTGGTAAGATGTTTGAGTCTGTGATGGCTGATTTCACTTCTTGTGAGAAAGCCATACTGCTGCGATTTCAATCTCAGCACAAAGGCAGCATGCAGCAACACTGTGGAGGAGGTTCTGGGGGTTCAGGCATGCACTCAAGTATTTTCAAAGAGCATCTCTACCTTGTGGACATCAGTGGGTTCCTTTCCAGAGAGCACAAAAGCCTGAGGGAAACAAAAGGAACCTATTTCAAGCCATTTTTGTGAAAACAATGCCTCTCCACAACACCTGACACCTTATGCAACTGGTAAATACCATTCCCTATCAGCTACCTAATGTTTTTTTATGGGTATTTGGCCATCTACACCTGACCCCAAATTTCCACTCTGTTTGCCTCTGCTGGCACTTACATAACAAAGAGCTTCTAACTGTTCATTTATCAGCACAAGAAAGTTGAGCACAAGAGGAGACAAATGTGATGGGCACCATACAGCAGCACTCAGAGCACTGCTGCTACCTGTGTATCCAGAATCTGTAATAGTTGTGTTGAGCCATTGCTCAGAAGAAAACGCTGCCAGGTGCTTGGAATGATTTAACTCTCTTGTTCCTGGGACAAAAGTGGATGCTGTTACATACTAACTCCTTTCTCTGCTGGATGTCTCATTATTGTTAAGGATTTCATAATACTGTGATATAAAAGAAACACAGAGCTTTGGGCATGGTCTTTTCTTTGCATTCTCCTGTAATTAGCAATCACTTCTTTCTCATCTTTCTGCCTTCAGTCCATGGGTAGGGATTTATGAACAGGAGCAGGACAGAGAAAGAGAAGAAGGTCCTGCCTGCAAAGCTCAACATGTGAGTAGAGCTTTCTGGACTTTTCCCTGTTCATCCTTCTGCGCTCCAGAGTCCGAGTTTCCCAGGCAGCAGCTGTGTATATGCACATCCTCCTGGTTGGCGTGCTCCGCTGGGAATGGCGTTTGATCGTGGTCTTCAGTTGTTCTGATGGGTTTGTGTGAAGTCTTGCATTAACAGTCACACAGACCTGCTCCTCCTGTGTACCTGAGAGTCACATTGAGGAAAAGTGCCATGGTAACTTCTCATTTGATGTCTGGTACCACTGGAATGTGGCTTTTGGTTGGAGTTCCTGCCAGCTTCAAGTAGCTAAAGAATTTAAAGTATTGGAACAAAGACTACTGTCCCTTGGGAACAGAGCTGCCTGAGAACCAGCTGACGCTGAAGGATTCAGTCTTGATTTCAATATGTACAGAATCATGGGGTCTTTCTGAGCTTCTAAATCTGGAAAGTGGATTTAGTAATCAACAAATTACTAAATGTGGATTAAGTAATCAACAGCATTACCTTACCTTTGTCACCTGTGATGGAGGACAGGGCTTTATAAGGATACATCCATGCCTAGTTAGAGCTGATGTTTATTAAAAAAGAATATAATTTGGCTAAGAGGTTGTTAGTGCAAAACGCATAAGAAAAAAAAAATACTGCAAACAATAACAAGGTCCCTGAACTGTCTCGAACTGTGCAATTATGGTTCTGAAGTACTGTCAAATCATCTCTGCATAAGGCTGAACTGCTGACATTTGTTTAATTACAATATATTTAGGAAATGGAGCAACATTGCTAATTGCTTGGGTATGCTTGCATTACATCTTTTGTACAATATCTTTACTCAGTTTGAATAAATTTTCATTTAAATGGTGAGAAAACTATTTATTTTGCAACAATTGGACACAGATCACACTGCTTATGCCTTACATAGGATTTTGGAGTATTTGCTGCTCACCTTTTTGTAGTAAAAAAATGTTGCTGAGAAAAAGCTATTTTTCTGGTAAGAGAAGACCTGCAGAAACACCTTGAAATTGTGGTTGAGCTAAGATAATGCATTTTAGTAACCTCAAGGCTTCCCTCACTGTAGCAAATCAGCTTATCCAGGCACTGATATTTGAAGGTTGTGTTAGGATTTCCTGTATTATTTTCAGGGTGTTTTTCTGGTTATCCACAATTAAAAATTTAGCAGACTCGCCTAGCTATGGGTTAGTGCAGTATGAACTTTTTCTAAAGCTTTTTTAGAAGCTGAAGTGTACTAAAAATTCTCTCTAGTTTCTCTGCGCTCCTGAAGCAGGAATATGGAATGGAGGAAAGCCTGGCTTGTTTTGGAATTTTTGGAGAATTCCAGTTTCCTAAGGGTGTGGCACAGTTTCTCAGGTACGACAGGCAAAGTGAGACAGGTCTAAGTGAAGTAATTTCAGCATCATTGCAGTCACTGATCACTCTGCAAACCCTCAGGAAAGATGGGGAATGGGATGTGGAATCTTCTGGTGCATGAGTGGCAGAGTGTGGCTGTGCCTCTGTAGGAAACAAAGAACAAGCAGTGAAAGCTAATCCATAAGATGATTCATGCGATAAGAACTTATCAAGATGATGAAGTATGTGAGGTCTGTGCGGTCTGTTGCAATTAACGCTCTCTGAATAAGCACAGCAGATTATGTGTGTTGGTATTCGCACTGTGCTCTGTGGCACGTGTGTCAGAACTACTGGCAGTCTGGAGAATTCAGCAATAATCAATAACTTCCAATTGGTTGGCCCTAAGCATTAGCACTTGGTGAGCCAGAATGCCTTCTAAATAATTAAAAGGATTTGAAAACAGGCAACCATGAGATTTGTTCTTCAGGATCATGAGGTTGTTACGTGTCTGGACAGTTTATCAGGTTGTGGACATTGGATTTTACATACTTGTACCACCCTTCACATTCTCTGCTGGAAAGTCTTGCACATTTTAACACATTTGCCATCAGACTGGAAGGAACAAACCCAAGGCCATTTCAGGCAGACCTCTGAGATACTATAATTTGAAATTGCACCTCAGATCTGGGAAAGAGCAAAGAGTTTTGCAGTAAAATACTGATTCTGCAGAGAATTCTAAAAGCAGGGTTTGGAAACTGCAGCAGCTAAGAGGACTTTTTTTTCAAACGGCAATAAAGTACTTGGAGTATCTGTGTAACTTTTGCGAGGAAAATCTGTCCCTGGAAGCTGCTGCAGTTGTCTTTGAACGAGTTATCATCTCTTAGCAAGCTTTAGGGTGTTGTTGAGATCCTTCCTTGCAAGGCTTGAGGGATGAAGACAACAGTTTTAAAGATTACACTGCAATCATCCTTACGAGACCTGACACTGGGGAACAGGAGGGCAGTGACAGCCAGTGGTTTTTGGGTCCAGAACTGTTGTCCTTTTTTCCAATAATTTCAAACATAATGAGCATCTTAGTGTCAGGTAAGTTTTAAAAAGAGATGCTCTATTAAAAACAAATAGTCACTGCCAGCAGGGATGCTAGCTGGGACTACTAAAAGATGATCTGATGAGGATAGTTAACTGCAAATGGGATGTGGATTTTAGTCTAATAGTTTATCAACAGGAGCTTTCTGAGAAGCTCTTAAGTGTGTTGCCAAATCCAGCTTCCAAAGCAAGGAAAGTAATACAAGTCCAATGTTGTTAATGTCCGTGGTTTCTAGTTAATTATATGTTACCTGAAAAAAATCACTAGAAAGTACAAAGCATTATTTAAGCCTTGCTTTGTGCCTCTTTATTCAGATACTCCTTTGTTATAAATATATTTTCCTTCTCAAAGCCCTCAAGCTCTCATAACAGACTATATAGGATGCATTATTCTCTTCATACATCCAGGAGATTCTTCTGCTGTTAAAAGCAAAATACAATTTCAAAAATGTGTATGTGTGCCCAGGTTTGTACATCCTGAAAGAAGAGAAAAACCTATAAGGAAAACAATAATCACTTATGTTGCTCAAGCAATTATTTTGTCTGCCTTCTATTTTATTCTGAACTCCCTTTTAAGCAGCCCTATAAGTCTTCGAGCACTGATATCTACTCTTTGGTCATAATGTTTCCCTGCTGCCTAGTTAAAGTAAGGAGAAAAGAAGCCTTGTGTTCCATATGTTTATTGAGGGAATTTTTTGTGTGTGCAGTTCACATAAAATTGCATCCATTTGGCTCAGGATCCACAGTGTAATTCCATTAACAAAGCAGCACTCTACCTTTTGTGTGTGCTGTTATCCTTAAAGCCCATTCCTGTCATTGTGTCTCCCATAAAAATTGAAGTTTTGCAGGTGATTTAGTTCAGCTCACTTCCAGTTCTCTTCTATTTTCTTTCTTTGTAGACCAAATAACTTTTCAGAAAATATTTGATAGAATCATTTTCATTTTCCATTCAAGACAAAACTTGTACTGAAAGTAAAATGCATTTATTTGGTCAAAATTTTCCCTTATATAAAGCATGAAGTTGGTTTTTTTCTGCTTTATTTAACTGTGTTCTTCCCTCCACCTTTGAGGGCTGAGATACTCTTTTCTGTAAAATGTGAAGAACACAGGTGGCATTGTGTGCCATTTCTCTACAGCACTGAGGGCTCCCTGTGCATCTGGGGTGCATAAAGCTCTTGATTCAGCCTGAAATTGTGTATTCTTCCAAGAGGGACAAAATATGACCCAACTCAAAACTTCTAAGACAGGAGCACAGTTTTCCTAAGTGCCTCAGATTCAGCAGCTCTTCTAAAGCCAGTGGCTGCTGCTCCTGGCCGAGCTTGTTGAGTTTAATGTGGTGACACTCTATTGCTGCTTCACAAGGACATCCCTGAGGAAGCCCTCCAGAATTTGGGATATCTAGAAATTACATATTCAAGGTAAATAATTCCTCCTTAGCAGATGTACCCCTGCAAGACTCCTACAAGGGCACTCTACAGGATTGTTGAGGTGTAAAAAATGGGACTGAGTTCTCCAATTCAGTGCCTTGACCAGAGACCCCAGAGGAAGGCAAACTTGTTTGCCCTGTGGTTTACAAAACGTCTGTCAGGAGCAAGGCTGTTTATTGCATGATGTACTGGCAAAAATGGTCTTGTGGCTTCCACATACTCTCCAGCCATCTGCCCACAGCCCTCTGGCATCTCTCTGATGGCACAGGCCGTCCTTTCTTCTCGTGCACCTCGCACGGTAAGGTCTCAGGCCATGGAAAAGTGAGAGTCATATAAACAATAGCAATAAGCTACCTCACTGAGCCTGCCTGCTTGTGCCTTCCATCATAAATCTTGTGGTTTTTTAGGGGCAAGGAGGAAACTGGAGGGAAACCAAGGGAGATTAGAAAAAAGATTTTACTGCCCTGAAGTGTGGGCTGAGAATCTGCCTGAAATATGAGAATATATGCATGGAAGCACATGCAGACATCTAAATGAGACTCTTTAGTGTGATGAAAGCAGCTCACCAGCCCTCATGAATTACATACACACTTGTTTTTTCAAGTGAAACTGGAAATGAGTGACTGCTTTTTCCCCTCCAAGTTAAACAGACTGCTGGGCTCGTGCTTCACTGCTGGCCCAGGAAGGTCATGAGAGACTTTCTTTGTTCATCCTTTCCATGTGCTGCTGTATTACTCACTCTGGCATGGTGGAGAGAGTGCCCTTTTTTAGAAACTGCATCACTGGACATTTACTAAGGCATATTGCCAGATTTAATAATTGATGGGCAGGAGAAGATCCTGCGTCCCTGTCTTCTGACCTCACGGAACATTGAAATATGGCAAGTAAAAATGCACACATGACCCTATGGARGTGATTGGTGTAATTCTCCATTTTCTCCCTCTCTATTCCCCTTTTCCTCTTTTTCTAACCTTTCCATACCCATTTGTTCTGTTCAGGATGTTTGTGCATCTCTTCACCTGGCTTTTAGAGTATGTAACCGAAGTTTTAGGATATATTGAAATTACAGGTACAAAATTAAGATACAGCTAAGTGTCATCACAGATAATGATATAATAGTAGATCTCTTTGTCTGAAATGTGCTTTTAGGTATTACCTTGGTCAGTAATTTAATTGAATTGGATAGTGACAACACACTGACATTGTTAAGGTTAATGACCCAATGATTTACAAGACAAGGCACATTTACCGGCAAATGGATTTTAGTAATTGTTCCACTGAACAATGAGTATAACAATTTGTACATTGATCCACAAAGTCCTACAGCAAAGCCTCTGTTTTTGCTTTGCCAGTGCCCCTGTCCATAAATTCAGTGTTGCTCAGAGAATGTTTTCTTGGCCTTGCTGTATTTTAAACGCATTGAACTGGATATCAAATTATTTCCTTTAATGTCATCCCCAGCTTTTGTTGTCTTTGTGGGGCAGTGCTGGGTGTGGAGGTGGTAAGAATGGGAGAATGTGACCTGTCCAGGCAGGGCAGTGTTTGTCTTGGCTGGGTTGTCCTAAGAGTTTCTTCAGTCAGTGGTTCCATCTCTGTGACACATACTTAATGTTTTTTTCAGTAGATTTGGATTGTTCTGTTTTCTCTGCCAAAATGCTGTGGAAGACAATGCCAAATGGGATAGGAGAAATCTTGTTTAGTTACAGCTATGATCTGTATTAAATACCTCTGTAATCTTATGCAACACAAAGCAAAAGTGTCTGTTCTTCCTGAACTTCTTCTTAGAGCTTGCTCAAAATACTTTCCATTAATTCTTTGTTAGCTAAATTGCTGATTTATTTTTTATTTCTTTTTTTTTTTTGGTAAATTTTGGGTTTTTCTTTGAAACCGACAAACAATTCATTAATTTTGCTTAAATATTTTAAATACTATGACAAGAGTAACTTTACTGGAGCCTGGAATTTTGTCAATGTTCAAGATCAACTGGTAAAGGTCATAAGAAGTCTTCAGCCAGAAGCTTTAAGCTCCTTGATATAAAYTGTCTGCTAATTAAAGATGATGATTGTAAGAGATGGTGCTTAATATCTTAATTAATTAATTAAGATAATAATTAATCTTAATTATTATTGGAAAATGCAGTATTTAATCATCATTAATCTGTTGTACGAATCCATCAATGGCATTAGCTGAAGCACAGAACAGAAGTGTTTATTGAACATGGTTGTCTTTCTTATAGTGTTATTGACAATGTTATGTTTTCCATAGTGGTAACAGACTAGTAGCTGTTGGTTAGATACTCTTTGTTACAACATAGTTTATAAACTTCATTTTATTGTCCTTAGTTTTATTGACCATTGATTTCTTCAGTTGTCCTTTTTCTTCCCTTATTAATTTTGTGTCATTCCTGGCTTGTAGTGTGTTGCTGCCAAGTTCCTCTCTTTTGTGTTTGACATTTATTGGCATTTCCCCCATTTTTAACTACTTTCACTCCCCCATCATGTCACAATGAGATTGTTCGTTCAAGGTATTATTGCAATTACCAGCCCTGCGTTCTTCAATGCACTGCATGTGACACACTCAAGTAAGATTGCAAGACTTCTGACCTTCAGCACAATATTCAGTAGTGGTCTAAGACCTCTCTTTGTTGGATCTTAGCAATACCTCTTAGTAATACTTAGTAAATACCTCTGGTTCTATCATAATAGTGAAAAGAGAAAATGAAGAAGAAAATGTGACTTTAAAATTATCCTGTGATAGCGTGAACTAAATGGAAATAACTGGATTCTTTTAGTTTAAGGAACAATGTGCTACTTATATTTATCTAGTATGGTGACAGTGATACTAAGTCGGTGAGTTTTTTGACAGGTCCATAGGTTATTTATTTCTCTCAGTGGGCCCACAGCCTGCAGTTCAGGAGATGGGAGGGTTGCAAAGGTTGGATGGGGATTATTTCCTTGGTTGCTAAACTGCTGTCTGTAATTTCAAACAGATCATAGAGACCTTTAGAGGCACCCAAAGGAGTGGGAAGAATGCCACAGCGGAAAATACATTCTGTCCCTTGTCAAAGTGATACTTTTGGGTTTAGTCCTTAGTAAAATAAATAAACAAATAGCATGAAAGAACCAGCTGTAGATATTAAGGGAGTAACAGGGTGATGAATAAGGACTTTGGCCTTTTAAAGAACCAGTCATAGAGAAGTCAATGACGACTTTGAAAAAAATAAGACCTTGGAACTGTGTTTACAAACTAGAAAAGGAAGAGAAATGACACAAAAATAAGCTTAAGAAGAGAATAAACAGTGAAAAGAGAAGCTGGAAGGATATATTAACATGTTGTCAAGTGTTTGGCTTACTTTGCAATAAGAAGCTGCACTGTATGTAAAACTCCTACAGATTTCCTCATTTTCTGTGGCACAGGCTTTTGCAGGTGAAATATTCAACGAAACCATCTATAACTTTTCTGATTGCATTTTAAACATTTATGTTGCTAGCCTCTATATCTAATAAACCTGAGACTTTAAATGGAGCACGGCTTATTAAATCGTATCTTTTTCATTCGTCTCATCAGTGGAGGGGTACTGATAATATTGAATGGGACCCAACCAGCATTGCATTCCCTTTTGTGCTGAACCCTAGTCCTTCTGCCTTGAGGGATGGTTATTTGGGATCTCTTGTTTCCAGTTGTTTTCATACAGAAATTATATGGTTATTAGTTTCCACTCTTGTTTTTCCAGCAGTCTTACTGAAAAACACGGGTTAAAGGCCTTATCCAGAGGTGCAAACAAAAAGCTGTACACATGGTTATTGCTATAATTACCTGCCCAAACTATTATAAAAGGACGTGTTACCATCTGAACCTTAGATTGAAGGGTATGGTGAGTGTTTTACAAAGCCTGGTTGCCAATCTAAAATAAAACAGTTGGGAAAAAATTACAAATGCTCTAAACTAAAGGAGACAATTAAAGGTATATAATTTCATATAAATTTTCATAATAGATGAGCATTAAAAAACTTGAAGGATCACAGGAATAAGTGCACAGATTCTTTTCAATTCAAAGTCTTCATACTAGTTATCAGATCACTATAAGCAATTATTTGTCTTCATGGAATCGCAGGGAAATGAAACCTGGGCCAAGTGTTACGGCAACAATGTAAAAGAGGAACTTAATCAATGATGTTAATTTATTTGCAGCTGGGTTGTTTACATTTCCAGATTTCAGGCTATTTTAATGTAAAGTTAGGCACTGCATAGAAGGTAAAGCAAATTCAACTTGGTCCTAGGTCTGGATTGTGAGCAATTCTGCTGGTTTGCAGTGCTCCACCCTGGAGAGTCAAAGACAATCAACCCTTTTCTTCCTCTGAATTTCTGCATAAAATTTTTAGCCAATATGGATTGTATCTTGTGAAGATTTGATACAAAACCATACTTGGTATCATGCTTTTGCTCAAACTGTATTCACGTTCCTTTTAGGTTCGGTAACAGTGTGTTGCTTTTCTCCTCCCTGGAATGCTGGTGTCGGAGAACACCACACAAGCCCAGGGATTGTTTTTAGCAGGTGGGATGTGGCAGATACGAGGCCATTGTATCTACATTTCTTTTAGGACTTGTTACAAGTGTCAGGAAGGATGAAGCAACCAGGTCTCAACACAGCCTGGCCAGGGCTGTTTCAGAGGCTAATGGCTAAATAGGAAAGTAGAATATCTGTGTAGAAGGCAAGTGCAGGCAATAGCATCAGAGCAGCAGAATGCTTCAGGAAGCTGCAGATGGAGAACAAATTCCCAGGTCTGGTCAGCAGAGACTTCAGAGAGGGTGATTTCGGGGGATTTTGTGTTTGGTTTGGATGAGGAGAGTAGGAAGATAAGGTCAAATCTGAGAGAGGGCACTGAGGCAGTCCCTGAAGGAGAAAGCAGAAAGGTTAGAGAGCAGCATCACCACTGGCTCTGCTTAGCAGGAAATGATGTGCCCATGGGATAAACAAGGCAGAGGCACTGTAGGAAGGGTGGAAAGTGAGGGAAGAAATGGTGTTGACATCTTTTGCCTTTTTGCTTCATAGAAATTGGTCAGCAAGAACAGGTGAGCTGCATGCAGTGCATGGGCTAGAGCTTTACTGCTGGTGGTCTGTTGAGCAAAATGATGTTGCTGTTAATGCAGCTGTGTGTGCTGGTGGGAAACAGGCTGGAGAAGGATGCAGAGCAGGTATAGCAGTTTTTGTGGACACAACAGTGCACTCATGAGTGCAGAAGCAGGCCTGGATTTTGTGCAAGTCTTACAAAACCTGAGTGCAATGGGGGGGCTGCTGCTGTTGTTCTTGGAATCTGCTGAGTTCTCCCTTCACAGACACAAACCATCTTCATTCTTCCTGCGTGATAGTTTTCTTTCTTTGCCCCAATAATCAGTTCACTGTTTCCATTGCTGCTTTTCTGGTCTTGTCAGCAACCAGTGCAAATCAAGAGGTCTGCGCTAGGTCGATTTTGAATTAGTGAGTTTGACAAATGTTTTCCTTTGAGAAGACATGCTGCCTCATTGGGCTTGATTTAGCAGGAAAACATTAGAGTGACAATGCTGGATTTAACTTCAGTTATCAACACTTTCGGCCTACATTGGTGTAAGTAATTGTCCTGTTTATAGGCTGACAGGTTAAAATAATGTATTCCAGAGTGAGAGTGCTTCCACAGAAGAAGAAAAGCAGCCTAAGAGGGTTATCAACCGTTACTATCTGTGACAAGCAGTGTGAGCTAGATGTATGGATAAATTGCTATTGCTCCAGAGGTTATTCCTATTATCAGGAGACATATAAGAACCCCTAACGAGGCATTAATACAGTACAGCTACTAAAAAAGCTCATCTGTCCTACCCAAGCTCTGAACTAATGGCACATTCCAGTGTTTTCTTGATGCTGCACTGACAGGTGGTGATAGACCTTTAAATAAAACAAAAACCCTACTAGGCTTTTGGAAAGTCAGGCAACTGTGAGGATTTAAAAGCTAATCTTTAAGAAACTAAATAAATAAACATATTTATCTGAGATCTAAACACTATTAGGAATGATGCTTCTGGAATCCTCTTTACTCAGAATCAAATAATGTCGTGCAGATGGGATCTTGGCAAAGTAGGCAACTGCTGATAAAATTTTCTGTCCAGAGAAAAGAGGTTTGTTTTTTGTTTTTTCAGTCAGTGTTCTTGGAATAAAATAAAGCTGTTATTTAAATATGAATTGTTAAGTTTCTTTTCCATCTGGAAGGTGATATTGAATTACTGAGAAATGGAACTTAAAGGAATTGAGCAGCTGCTGAGGGCTTGGTGCAAGGGGGCTTCCACAGACTTTGGACTCTTCATGTCATTCAGTGGGTTACCTAACTTGTGTCAATGCAGTTTGCTGGGAAATTTTTAGGAGGGGTTGGCTCACTCATAGTTTAGTTCATGTATAAAAGAAATAGTGTAGAAATGTCTTTAGCAGCAGAAGTGACATGCTTCTCTGGAGTCATGCAGAGGAATTGTAATTTCATGTGCAGAAAAGATGGGAAATTTTTGTGTTATTTTCTAGGAGAAGCTATGTAAGACTTTATTTACCTTACTTGTGCTTGTGCTTGTTCCCCAACATCATAGGCATCATTTTCAGCAGCGCTCAATGGGAGCAAGCAAACAAGGGATGGGAGTGTTCATTTTCCATACCAGATGCAATGAYGGAAGTTAAATATTGATGGACTAATTTCAGATGGGACTTGTGTGTGATAATAAGAGGGCTAAAGCTGAAGGAAAGATTGCTGCAGGCTGCTCGGCTCTTCCAGAGGGAACCGGGATTGAGAACTGAAAAGCTCTGCCAAGTAGAAGAGGGCAGTGCCATGTTAACAGCAGAAACACAAGCTGGGAACTTCATGAAGGCTTATAACAGGCACAGAATGACTGGAGGTTTGAGAAGGAAAGGGGAAAGAGGAGATTCTATAAATATGGCAACAACTACGGTTCATAAACAAAAGGGAAAACAGTCCTAAAATGGGGAATAATGCTGAATAGCCATATAAGTAGAAAGTATGGAACTACACCTTTTGGGAGCAGTGCTGTAGCTTTATCCAGTTGCTGAACCAGTCCCTTAACGTAAGAAAAAATCTCCACATCAGCTCATATACTCATCTCCCAGAAGAGAAAATCTATTTAGTTTGATTATTGCTGGAGTCCTACTTTGCAGCAATTAGAATACAAAGCTCTTTCTCTGCTGTAAACTGTCTTTCTGACACCCTTTGCAACAAAAGAACCTTACACATGTAATTGTGTGATTATTTTGACATCTTTGCAAATGGCCTTGCTGTAGGTGAAGTCCTAGGGAAGACAGGGGCCTTGGACAGAAGCAGAGCTGATGCACCTGTTACCCAGTGCATGAGGTAGTCCTAAACTGCAGAAGAATAAAAACCTGAGCAGTGAAAAAACACCTGGAAATCTGAGAGTGCAGGGAGTTTGAACCCATGTTCACTAAGACAGCAGTGTGCTCAGGCCATGGTGGTTAGAGGGGTGCCTTCCCCTTCAAATTAGAGCTTCCATGCTGAAGAAATCAACCTGCAAATACTGGGAGGAAAGAAAGATGCCACACCAGTACTTGCTCACACACTGAATTGGGAGCTGGCAGAGGTGGGATGTGTTTACCACGGCTTACAGACAACGTGTACATTTTATTTGTGCATTTTTAATATGTGGCTTGGATTGTAACATTTTGCAATGCAAGGCTTGGCCTTGTTTGTTGCATACTGCTAAGATGCGCCTACTTAGGTATGTTTTCTGGCAAACACAAAAAACTTGGGYCAGGTATCAGGATCAGTGTTGATTTTAAATGGCTGTCATGGGGAACCAGGTATTGCAGAGGGGAAGGAGTGTGAATAGGTCAGCTACACCCTGCATTCTTCTTGGAAGCTGCTCGTTGTTAGCCTAGTGTTTATTCATGAGGAGACCAGCATTTCTAGGAGGCACAGGTTATAAATATTTAGCACTGTCATTGGAGAAGGAAAATATTGTTGAAACAATGTCTTCATTTTTCAGAGGAAAAACAGGGACTAATTTTTTTGAGATAGATCACAGTTAACTGCTCTCTGTGAACTGTTTCTCTAAAGATTTTGGACAGACGGATGCTCATGCAGCCAGAGGACTGAATGCCAATTGAGAGGAACATGCTTCCATTTATAAAGGCAGGGAAATCATTCTGTCAGGCAGGATATAGGTACACAAATTAAGCAGCTATCAAAATGATATGTTTTCTTCTATGGCAGCTGACTCTCAAAAATAGACTATGGATAGGAATAACTGAAGATCTCACAGGCTGTAATTTAACTCTGACAGGCAGCTACAGTAGTAGTCACCTGCTAATAATAATGGCAGGCAGATTTGCCCTACTGCCCTTCAAATTCCCTTCTGTGCTGTCACTGGAAAATTCCAGTCTGCAATTCTTCTGCACAGAAAACTCCCACAGAATCCCTGAACCATCGATGAGAAGATTGGGGAATTGCTGCGGAGATCTGCCACATGGAAGAGGCTTCWTAGCCCACAAAAAAATCACATTATTTCAAAGTAAATGCCAAGATGAACTCTAAAGTGAAGTCTGCAATTGCCGAAAGAAATTTTYGTGCAGAGAAGAGTATATAACATAAATACTCCAGATAGATGAAGGCAGGGGATGGGAGGCAGTGGTGAACACATGGTCATACTCTCTTTGGAGCAAATCCAGGAGAATGCTTCTCTTTGTCCTCAGCCTGATGCCTTCCTTGGTGCCCACCCAGGGGTGTCACAGTGCAGCCCTGAGCTACTGAGCCTCCTGCTTTGCTCTGAAGATTCCTACACCCTCTATAATCAAAACCATTGTGTTATTTCCAAAGGACATGAGATTGGACTTAAAAGCATAATAAATGAAAAATATTCCTCAAAATATTTTGAAGTCAAAAGCTTGATATTGAGTAATATCAAAAATTGTGGTCGTAAGCATTTGCTTTCTTTCAAAATTCTCAGTTTCACATTGGAAGATGAAAAGTCTGTGCTCAAAAACCATTTTGTACTTAGTATTCCTAGCCGTGGTTTTTGGCTTTTGACATTTGGAAGTAAAGTTGAAAGTTACTGATGAAAATTTAAGTTATTGCCCTCTAACTTTCGACAGCATTTTCCACAGACCCTGCTATGCCCAAACTATTTTCTACACAGCCCATTCTTTGAAATTCAGTCACTTTTGCTTTTTCCTCATAAACATGTATGAGTCTATGTCCGGCCTTTGGTAAAATAAAAATAAGACCTATTCCCAGCTTAAATCTTCCTCACATCCAAATTTCATACTAAGCTTCTACTGCTGCTGAATTTAATCTACTATGAATTATCAGAGTTCAGCTCTTAGTATAAAGTAGGTTTGACCTCTGGCTGTGCAGTTTTCTTTATTATCATTTTCATGTGTTTGTTCACGGATATTTTATTGTCCAAAAATTCTTGATGGCTGGATCAGGATCTCTCTCACCTTAAAAGCAATGGTTGCTGGTATTTGAAAGGTCTGAACAGCTTATTACTTTTCAATTAAATAAATAAAGTTTCATTTTAATCCTTATTATTTTCTTCTTTATGAAATTTTCATCTTTCTGGAAAACACTGGAGCTGTAGGAAGTTTTGGAAATAGGTTGGAAGTTTGTGTTCTTGCATTGTCCTTCCTATAACCTCTGCTGCACTGCTGTTTTGTAACTTTTAACAAGTACCATAAATGACAAATKATATCCCTCGAAGTTTATTCATTCCTATTCTCATATACCACCATTGAACTTGACTGATTTCAGCACAGTCTTCAGATCTTGGAAATGCTCCCCAACTGATTCCTCAAGGGAAACAGACACCCTGCAGGACATTTTTAGGGCCACAGTTCACAAGACAGGCCCCATCACCAGGGCTTCAGGCACAGGTTAAGTAGGCAGTTGCCTAAGGTGGGGACCTGCATGGGAAGTAAAATAGGGATCAAGTGGTGGCTGTGGCTGGGCATCTTTATGGTCAACTAGGTTTCTGTGCTTGTTCCTGCCTTCTCCCTGCTTGGTGAGTGCAGATCCCTCCTCTTGCAGCCCCTTTCTCAGCTGCCTTCTTACTTCATCCCCTCTGTAGCAGAACCATCCCTTTGAGGATGATTTCCAATGGTGCAACTGTGGCAACACAGAGAATAGGGAATAATGGGGCAAGAATTGGGTTTTCCATGGGAAGGTGTAGAGTGGGACTATTCATATGGCAGTTTTCCATCCTGACCAGGTCTCATCAGGGTCCCACACCCATGATGCCAACTGCACTCCTGCAGGAAGTCCTCCCTTCTTGCCATTCCCCCAGTTCCTGAGAAGTAGCACAGGTCCCACGGCACCCCTGGAACTGCCTCTGGTTTAAGACGATGGTGGTAAAATTGCCTGCAGGATGCATAGAGAATGGTTGAGTTTGAAAGGAACCCTTTTGTAGCTGCAAAGTCCTGGACCACAATAGGAAAATGCTTTATGGACATGGCTGCTGTGGGTTATATGGCTGTAGGATGGGAACTGTGCTTTTTTAAGAGGGATGAGCCTTGGACTTCCATCTTTTTATAGACTGCTGTGCTGCTCTGAAAAAAGCCCCTGCATGTTCAATGGGATACAAAAAGCAAATGTGATTTTTTTATCTTAGAGTTATATTGTTCAGTAGACCCTCTGTGATTTCTTGTTCTGTCACTCTTCAACCCCAGTGTTTGCAGTATTTCTGCAGTCACCCTGGGTGTGCTGAGGGAAGGATTTGGAGAGAGCTGCTGGAGGGGTAATGTTTGCTTTGGAAGAAACATGTATTTTCCAAATAAGTTTCTCTCCCTGATTTTAAGACTTCTAAATAATTATTTTCTTTCACACATACCCACCCACACACCCTCCACTCCCTGTAGCATTCCTGCTTGAATTTATTTTCTCTGAAAGAGAGAGAGAAACTTTCCAGGTCTAAGAATATTGCCTTGGAAATTGGTACATTTGCAGTTAGGACTAAAGAGATTATTGTGACTTTTCAATACCTCATTCTCAGGAAAATTCTGTCCTTTGCAGAGATGGAGCTGCTATTGCTCATTGTGCCACCATCCCCCTCTGTAGGGATCTAAAAAGCCTTCAGCTTTTGGAACCCATCCAGCCTAAGCCTTGAAGCTAGGATTGGAAGTGAAGGTCCCAGCCTGAGGCTGATGCCTGTCTCCAGACAGATTTCAGCCCCTACTCTCTTTGCAGTAATCGGAGTTTCTCTGGTGCACTGTGGGTCTGAGTGCAGGAAATCTTCCAACAGCAATGCCACAACCATCTCTCTCTGTTCCCAGCCTTTCCAAACATAAGTTCTTCTCTTTTGGCACTAAGAGGGAAAGAATTTAAGAAGAGAGAAAGGAAACCAGAAGACCGGTTTCTACCAGGTGCCTCATCAGATTACCGAGCTGCAGCAAGGTCATTTTATAAAAGCTGGAAAATACATTGAAAATACTTTATTAAGGATCACCCCAACTATTACCTCTGAATGCAGGCATTTGCATGGTGAGAGTTTGCCAAGAAGTAACTATCCTGCACCATGTCTCACCCTGTATTCCTGAGAGGCAGCAGGCTCCTGGATAATCCAAGTACTTAAAAGACTTCTGGGATGTACCAAAAGCTTTGAAAAGCTGTGCAAATGAGCAACGCCCTTCCATGGCCTCCTAAGAGCATGTGATATAAAATATATATAAAGTCTCATAATGTATAAAACTGTATTGAATTAATGTAAACTGTGACCATTGTTCCAATGTTTGTTCTTTAAAAGATGTTCAGAGAACAATTAAAAAAAAATATTGTGCCTTAAAAAATTTCACATACCCTGTTAGTAGACTGAGTCTTATTTCACAGCAGAGAATAGAAAAAAGCATCAAAATTTGCAATGGAAATAAGATTCATTTTTTTAACTATGAGTGTAATTAATAATTGAAACACCTTGAAGGAAGACATGGCAGCTTTTCCACCAGTGGTTTGTTTAAATCAATAGGGGATGTCTCCTAAAGACACAAAAAAGTGACATTCCAGTCCTTGTTCTGTTGGAAAGAAAATCAGAGAAAAAAATTAGGTGTCTCTTTTGTCCTTGATCCTCTAGAAGGTCTATAAACATCTGCTTCCTCAATCTGCATAAATTTGCAGAACTGTGAAAACTTTTTGTAAAACAAAATACTGTAAAATATTATAGTTCTGTGTTAACCCAAAGATTTCAGAGTTTCAAAAGCATTTTCTTTAGTTCTGTGCATCTTCCCTACTTATGGATATCTTCCCCTTACACAAAAGTCTTTTTATAACTAAGGCTTTTATATTGTTCTTTTGTGCCCTTTCTACACTGTAATCATTTCTTCATCATCATTCTTTTGTTGCTATGTGATGTTCCACTTCTCATGTGCTTTTCTTTGCTGTAGCTGTTAGCATCATTTTAACTCTTCATTTTCTGCACTTGCCAGTGCTTTTTCAGTAAATATATATCAGAGAAAATAGACTGGAATTTCTGAAATAACAAGAAGGATTCATTGGTAAATACTGAATGAATTGCAATTGCAGTTAGAGCTGCAAAGAACAACTGAGGTCACAGGAACAATTTTATTTGGTTTAACCTAGTCACTCCTTCCTGAAACAGTTGCTTTCCTCTCAGATGGCTCCATTGGAATTAGAGGGAATTACTTGGGTCAGCTTAGACAAGGCTGGTGATGGCACACTGGCAGCAGGGCTTTGACTTTGCATTTCAGAATTCACTCCATGAAATGCATTCAGCAAAATATGATGCTATCAGAAGCTTATTACTTGGAAAAGCCAATGAAGTGGTGAATTTTCAGCTGCATGGCTTGATCTGTGAGTTGCAACTGGGTTAAACCCCTTATTCCTGAGAAAATTTCTGAGAAACTCAATTTGAATTCTCTAATCATGGAAGAATTTGCAGGGGAAGCAGCCCTCCTCACAGGCTCTGGGTGGCTGCAGCTGTGGGGTGCTCACAGCCAGGACCTCTCACTGCACAGTCCTCAGCACATCTGGGATCACTGTTTCCCTGCAGGGAGTCAGGGACTTCCATCACATCCCTTGCCAATCCCACTGAACCTATCCAACCAAAGCTGATTTAACAGCCACAATGTACATTAAGTAACTTGCACATATTCCTTCCCTATTTGTCTCCCTGGAAAAACCTCATTGTTTTCTACACCAGTTGGGAGCATGGAGCAGGCCAGACTTGCTCTCAGCTCTGTGCTTGTCCCATTCCTCGTTTGGAAAAGGATGCCTATCCATTAGGATGCCACCCTAATGCCTCACAGTTTTAGCCCTCTGCTCTACAGTCCTGAGTACTCTCAAAAGTGCGTTCAATTTGCACAGGCCAGGTAGAGCTCTAATACAAAATCAAACCTGCAGTCAGAGAAGCCTGCAAAGGAATATAATTCAAAATGTGGGGACTACTTAAGAAATAGATGAATTCCTACAGGAAAAATCAAAAGCCAGCATCAGCCTATGCATCTCTGAAAGCCTGCTCACCATGTGGCTTTTTTCAGTAGACTTCCCAGGTCAGAAAACTCTCCTGAGTTGCAGTTGTGAGAGATGAACTGTCTGTCCTTAAGAGCATCCTCCAAACTTCCACTGTATCAGCTTCACACTACTTGCTTTACTGATGCCCACTTAGGCTAATGAATGCTAAATATTGCAAAGCAGTCCTGGTGCACTCGGAAGATTGGTTTGAGAAACTGTACCTTGGAAATGGAGTGCAGCATTCACCTGCCTTGCCTGCAGGAACAGAGCACCAGCTGTGCTCAGGAGGTATCTGAGGCTTCTTGTGTCCTGCCAAGGCACTGGAGGCACTGGAGAATTTTAGAAACCCTAAAACACTTGTGACATTGCACTCCATTGGAAACACAGCCTAGAACATGCAGTGCTGAGGACATGAAAGTGGAGCACTTGGGACCTGCACTGACCAGCAACTCTGTGACCAGTCTGGCAATAAGGAAACAAATGATCTGTGATGCTGACAGCCATTTTATTAGCTAATTATCAGCTGCTTATTTATCAGCTGTATTTGGGGAAGGGCAGATCACACCCCACTCACCTATAGCAAATATTTGATAAACAGCCCTGTGCTCAGCTCCTGCTGGGTCAGGAGGGGCCCTATTTGGAGTACTATCCATTTCATTTTGTTGTTTAAAGGGGGACCTAAGCTCTTCTAACAGTGTGGGTCATCCCTATTCACACAGCACCTCTTTGACTTGCTAGTCCTTTTTTAACTCTCCCCCTGCAGGGCTTCCTTTTTCTTGGAGTCTTTTTTCCTAGTTTGCTTTTTCCAGGGCTTGCTTTTTATATGTGGGAGAGCAGCCTAGCAGATGCTGTTTTATAACTGGCTGTGGTCTGTCTCTTCAGCTGGTGAGTACTGCTGAGCTTCATTCTTACTGTTACAGGGAGTCAATGCAAGCTTTGAGCAGCTGCTTTTGCTTGGAAAACAGAGAATACCGTGTTACTTTTACAAGCATAAGCACACTTCAGTGTTCCTCTGTAATCCCATCATCTTGCAGCCTGTCTGTGAACAGAGACTGCGTATTCCTTACTGTAGTGGGTGACCTTGGACCCGTGTGTATGCTTCTGATAACGTGCCTTCACTTTGCTTGTTTAGTGTGAATTACCAGGGAATAATTGGCCTGGCGGCTGCTTGGCAGTAAAAGTGCCTGTTGTGGCAGGACTTCTTCAGCAAACTCTGATAGCACCAGAGCTGCAGTGCAAATGATTCCACTGCCACTGAATTTATTCCTGCAAGTAAAATGCATGAATGCTCTGTGTTCTGCATTGCTCTGGTCTGCTAAAATAGCTGCAGAAGTGTTCTCTGGCTTTGTCCATCTCTCTAAGTCCATTCTTTCCATGCATTCATTCACAGAGAGGCTTCTGATAGTGCTGGATATTAGACTTACAGGTCAGGCCATGTGTCCCAGACAGTTGCTGCTTGTTCACCTTACAGAGGTCACAGTAGTTCTGAGCACTTCTGAACAGCTTAATCAATGTACACAGGAGCCTGTATAGGAAGCATTTTACATTTAATTGATGAGCAGGTTCTGGGAGTCACATGTGGCTCTTATTGTTATTTCTTTTGTAAGTTAATTTTCTTTGTTTAAAAAATGATTTTAAATTTCCGGTTCCTGGAAATGTTTGTTTGCACTAATTTCCTTCAAATATTTGTTGTCCCAGCCCCAACTTTTTTTCTTTTGTTCAGAAACACTGCTGAAAGTGAGGATACGAACACTGAGATAGAGCACGGCAGCACAGAGAGATGGCTGAGGCTAACAGAGGGTCCCAGTGTATGGTCACAGCTAATGTAGCAGAACAGGTCAAATTAGGCCTCTTTCTCTGCGTTTAAATACAACTTGCAATATTTCCCCACCATTTTAAGGCATTATTAGCACTTGCTGTATAAAGTATTAAACAAGTGCTCTCTGTTTATCCACATTAATGATTCAGTGCAAACTCCTGCCTTCCCATTAATATCCACTAACCTCATTCAGTGATAAAATTTGATTTAGTCTCCAAATTACCTCAGCACAAAATTTCTTGGAGAAACAATGCCTAATAGTTCAGGGCTATGTGAGCTGTTGTGATAGCCAAATAACAACAGTGGCAGCATCTTATTTTGAGACTGGGTGGAAAAAAGAATCAATCCAGAACATAAAGAGAGACACAAATAAATTGCTAAACAGTATAATCCAATGATACCATACATCTCAGAAATGAGTGCCTCAAAAATCAATAAAAACAGAAAAGGGAAGAATTGTAGTTGTCTAGATGTAGGTATGTCAAAGAAGTTGCAGGTGAAGGGGCCAGCAAGGCAAGTGCCAGGCTCTGGGAATGGGGAGGGAGATTGGCTCTGGAAAAAGAGGACACACTGCCAGGGCATAGTACAGCAAGGAAAAGGTGATACTGTCTGCACTGGAGGGGGTTGTGGATAGAATAGGAGAGGGAATTAAGTTCTCTGGGATTTGAGAGGCACCATTGCACCACTGATTTTGTATTTCGATGGCCTTCTTCCACTTGGGTGCAGAGGTGGGAACAGCACAGGCTGCTCAGCACCTGGGCTCTTGTCTGGGCTTTGCTTAGATCGGAGGGTAAGGTTGGGTTTGGGGCATCTCTAACTACAAAAAAACTGTGTTGCTGTGCCTTGGCTCCATTTGTAGAGCTGTGGATCCTTCACCTCCAGAGATACTCCTTGGACACCTCTTCCATGTGCCTGTGCTGGAGCCGGTGGGGGGCCGGAGCTCGGTGTGAGCTTTAGAGGAAGTAGATGATGCTGGAGGTCGCTGCTTTATGGGCTTGTTGAGAAGAGCCTGACTTTCCTGCCTTGCACAATGCACTGATCCAGCTCCCCAAGGACAAGCTAATAAAATGTGGATTTTGTTTTTCTCCCTTGACTGTTCTTCCTTGGACTTTCTTGTGGGCTGGTGGCTGCAGGTTTTGGTGCTATGACTGCTGAGTGGTGGGCACTCAGGGATCCATCAGACTTTAGTTTTCATTCTGGTTTTGCATTTTTAAAAAAACACCATTAATTTCTCAGTCTTTCTACAGAGCAGGAGCAGATCCAAGCTGTGCCGCTTGCTAGCTCAGATCTGTTTTCTATCCTGCATGCTCCTCTTATTGCTCCCTTTGGAGTCTGCTGGCAGCAGATCAAGCATGGCCTGTCCTCTTGGTTTGCAGCAGCCTGCTGTCTCCAAAGGTTTGTGAGAACAGTAGGGCCCTTGCCTCACTCTGGTAGCCATTACTCTGTGTATCCTGTTGGAGCTGCATGTATTTTAAAAGAATCATGGAAAAAAAAGAGAATAAGAGAGAAAAAGGAAGAAATAAGCAGAAAAAGAAAGGCAAGGTAGACAGCTGCCAGTCACCTGGCAAGGGAAGGAAGAACCAAATAATCCAGGGAGTGACTTTGACAGTCTGAGCCCAGTGATCCTCCTGAATTGAGTCTGCTGTCTCCCAAATGGCGTAATTTAAAATCATTTGCTGCAGTTTTAGGCAAGAATTATTAAATGAATATTAATCAGTCATTAAATTCTGTGAAACTGCTTCTTCATTCTGGGCTGAATGAGGCCATTTAGCCGTGGTGTATTCAGCATGTTAATGTCTCTGTGAGCGGGTTCCTTCCCCCAGAGCCAGTGCCACTCTCAGCCCCACTAACGGTGGCAGTTTCTTGCACCAGGTGGGTGCCTCTGGGGCTGGAAACTGGCTGTTTTCTCAATTCCTACAAGCAATTAATGACTGAATGAAATATCAGCCTAGTGTCAATTCCAAGTCCATCCCTACCTGCACTGAAACCAGTACATTATCTTCTAATTAGGAAGGTTTGATTGAAATATTCTCCTTCTTCCCCTTCCATATGACCCAATCCAGTGTATATCTCACCTTGCTTGTGGTGCATTCAGTTCCCAGTCTTGATTCCTGTGGCAGGAAGAAAGCCTTTCCCAGCTCCTGAGACATGCAGGAGTTGAGATATTGAGGGGGAAACTGCGGACATCTTAATGGCGGCTGTATCTTTGCTGCCAAGACCCCAAAGCCATTGACCATGAAGCAGCCGACATTAAGGGTTTTTTGGAAAATAATCCCTTTAGAAGACCATCTTTCTGGCATCACCTATGCCCTCTGCATTTGATCCATCCAGCACCATGTCTGCTCTCTCCTTTTGTAGGAGGCGGGAGGTCACATGTGAGTGGCACAGGGTGGGTAGTGCTTGCTGTGACCCCATGTCGACAAGCTGCCCACCTAGAGTCCCCTGAACTTTCCCTTTGCAACTTCTGGTGATTTCTTGGCCCTGAAGAAACATGAAAGGCCTCAGCTATTTAGAGGACAGCATTGATTGACTGGTGACAACCAAATTCATCACCTTTCCAGAGTTGCTGCGGTCCTCTAATTCTTCCCTTTTTTGTGCATAACATCTCCTTTTCCCATATATAACAGCAAAGTTAGGGGAAAAAGGGAAACCTTGGGTGAATTCTTCCAAACCTCATTCTCTCTCCAGGTTCTGACAATTGTGGGTAAGCAGCAAATACTAGTTAAAATCCAGTGAGGTGTGCTGATCTAGCACAAGCAGTGGAAGAGCCTGATTGGACAGATCATTACAGAAGTCACCCAGTGCTCACTGGTTATGTCAGAAGGTGTGTGTTGGTGTTATTGGGCGGCTTGGTTTGGTTTTTTTTCTTACTCTTTTATAATAAGCAGGAGAAGGAAAAAGGCTCAACATTTTCTAGCATATGTCAAACGCATATGTGTGCATGTGAATTTTATCTAAGTGTAGAGTGGTGAGTTTTCACTAGCCTAATATTCCTGGCTCTCCAGGAATGTCCAGGTGTTTTGCATGGAGAACCATTACCCTTGTAGTTGTCTGCAGGTTATAAAAGGTAGAATGCTTATAGTATTTTTTTTAAACTAAAGAAGTCTCTTTTAGGTATGTGTCACTTTTTTCTTTATCAGCCCTTGCTTTTAATGATACATAGAGTGAATAAACCAGAAGGAAATCACTGAGCCCGTGCAGGCAAAAAGATTAACACATTCTCTTGCTCTCGGGTCTAAAAAATAATAAATCATTAAATCTTGAAGTCACAGTGACATTACCAAATGGGTTTGAAATCAGCTTGGACCTAAGAAGCTATAGAAAACCTGCCAAGTGACAAACGGATACTGATGGTGATGTAAGAAATTGGAAACATCTATTAAACAGGTGCAGCTTTCCATTTCCTAGAAGTTATTGGTTGGAGCAGTGCAGCGCTTCCCCTGCCTGGCACCTGCTTCAGGGGAAATGGCCACAGGCAAAACCTTCTTAACTGGAAACATCACAATCAGTGAAAGCACCATGGTTTTCATTGCTCCCGGTTTTTTGACATTTATTTTGTTGCAGCAGCAGAAGGTATTGATTCAGTATCAATTCACCTTCTGGGTGGGGAAAGGGATACAGGTACCAGCTTTGAATGTGTGCTGAAGTTTGTGACAATGTTCAGCTTACTTCAGCTTGGACCAAGTGCTGTGTGGTGCAGCACTGGGCACTGACCAACCCTGTGGTCAGTACCTGGGCAAAGCAGACATTATCTTCGTATCTTGCTTTCTAGCCAGGAACAAGGAAGGGGTAATTTTCAATTTAGTCCTTGCTCTTGCCAAATTGCTGAGTACCAGGTTTTCTTACTTAGTGGCTTCGTTGAAGCTCAGCCTCTGATGCAGGGGTGCCTTATTCATTGGAGGTGGTGCTACAAGCCAAGGGAGGACTGTCACATCTGTGTCTTTCATGCAGATGAGGTGGAGTTTTTACCTGGCTTGAGTGTCCCTGTACTCTGGTGGAGTTGGTGCCTGGTGCTTGGTGCTGTTCAGTGCCATTGTGTGCACTTGTCTGGGGCCCTTCAGATGTGGGAGCGTCTTGTGAGCCAGCTCAAGGACAGGTGGCCTCAGTGCCTGCCAAGCAGGTATCTCTGTGTGGTTGTTGTGCTCTGAGGTGTAGTTCTAAGAAAAACAGCTGGAATCCTTCACCTGGGTGATGTGTTTGTGTGAGATTCTGTGCATCACTTAAGTCAGCAAGTAGAACCACACTGGGGCTCGATCTGATGTAGGACAACTTCACTGACGTGCTTTCCATGCTCCATCCCCTGGGATGGTCTGCCCAGGTGTGAGCTCCTCCAGTGAGCACATTAGATGTGCTGCTCTGCTGGCTGTAGCTATTATGGCCTTCTCATGGCAGCTGACAGCTCTTCATGTGAGATAGTCTAGTCTGACCTTCTCTTTCTGGAAGTTGATTGCCAGGTTAGTTGTCCTTTTCTGCCCATTTGAGAGGGTAATGTGAGAAATGAGAACTGACAGTGCATTTTAAGTGCAAGCCCTGACAGAAATTGAGTATCCACACATTTTTGTGGAACAGTTCCAGCTCGGAGCAGAAAGAGGAGCACTGCCATAATACTGACCTGGCTCTTGGGCTCTGCTTCTCAGAGGGAAATATACTGCACCAGAAAGTTAAGTCAGCAAAGCTTCTTATGACCCAAATTCTAAAGGGAAAACCTGAGGCAAATGATTGCTGGGAAAAGAGGTTCATCAAAGGCAGAGAAATACAATATTCTCTGTAAGAAAACCTATGTAAAATATAATAGAGGAAACATTTTGCTGATTCTGATCTCTGGGCAGTGGAGCACTAGCTGCCAGGCTCCAGCTCATGTGCTCCTGCTGTGCTGGAAGAATGTTCCCTTGAGTAAAGCAATATATGATCCCTTTTCAGAGGAGAGTGCTGTCTGGCTGTATCCTGCTGGATCCTGGAATCCAGGTGCTGAAGTGTGTTGAAAGGCATTAAAAATACATGAAATACTCTCCTTTATGCTCTTTTTCTCCACATAACTCCAAAAGCTGTTGCAGAGATGCTATGTGATACTAAATGCACTAAGAAATAGGAGAGGGTACATGTGTGTAACTTCTTTTTATCTTTTGGAATTTAAAATTGACTCCAATTGCAAAGTGGATTGACTTGGAAAACATATGAGCAATACCCTCATAACTTACAAGCACAGGGTATAATATGTGCTCATAAGGTTTTAGGAAACATCTTTTGCTGAAAGGTCTTTGCTGAAGGCTGCCAGAACTTTTTTTCACTGATCTAGATATGATTTCATTTGTTTTCTTCCCTGACCTCTGCTGGCTGCCAATCCAATAATTGATCATGGTTTTCCTTTCTTTTTCACTGTGCTGGTTTGACCGGGAGTGGAGTGAATGTTCTTCATAGTAGCTGGTATGGGGCTGTGGTTTGGATTAGTGCTGGAAGCAGTGCTGGTAACTCAGGGATGTTTTTGTTACTGTTGGGCAGACCTGACACAGACCCAAGGCCTTTTCTGCTCCTCACCTCACCTGTGAGGAGGTTGAGGAGTGAATGGCTGGGATCAAACCACAACAGGCCCTAGGGCAATATCAGACATGACATTGTCCTGCTGGCTGGTTGCATCCTATTTAAGCTGTTTAAGTACCATGTGTTTTGTGCTCATCAGTAGACATGGCCGATGGCATTTTTCCCATCTGGTCCAACCTGTGACTTCTTCTTGCCCTTTTGTTGTGCTAGAGGACAAAAACAGGTGAATTACGGACTATGAGCCATAGATACACTCACTTTTGGGGAAATTTGAAGACATTAACATTCTTTTCATGATCCCCCCTCCCCTCCCCCCCTTTTAAAATGAAAGCCAGGTGGTTTTCTTTAGGAAACCACATAGCATTTTAGCATCTCTTAAAATATTTTTCTTTTTGGTGAAGCAATGTTGTTTGGAGAAATTGGACTTTTCTTATGTAAAACTTCTTCTCTTGATAATGCCACCCATTGTGTTTGTGCAATATTTATGACTGACCACTGTGTTTTCTGAGGACATTCTCTTGAACTCCTTTATCACCTTTGCTTATGCTGCACTACGACACACAGGAGAGTGAAGGCCAGAAGCATTTATCAGGTTTTTCTTTATAACTTTGCAAGATTTATTGATTTAATACAAAAATAGGCTTTGATCATTATCTTTCTAAAGCAATTGAATTTGCTTTATTCCAGTTTGGGAATATGGTTTGAATTTACTTGTCTTTCTCCTATCATACACTGTGTATCTTCTGGTGCATGCTTTCAAGTTTTAAAGTTTGATTTATTGTAATTTATTACCTAGAAGGTGTTCTTAAATTACTGCTTCAATAATATAATCTACTAAAAACTCTGTGGTTTTATCACATCATACCTGTGTTTGACAGCAAATTGATCTGACTGTATTATTACATGTTTTTGACAGGCTTATTTGAGATCCTTAAATCCCAGTTCCCTCTTTGTTTCATTACCGTAACATCACTGGCATAGCCTTGTGATCAATTATCCACTTAGGAAGACCCAAACGTCTGCCAGTTTGGTTTCCAGAGAGGTATTCTCTTCAACATCTGTTAAATATGTTCATTTTTTTACAGTTTAAAAGAAGATTTCCTGCCCTGTTCTTGCTGGTGCGTGTCAGAGCAATGCTCTGACTTTTGCTGGGACTCACCCTCTGGGCAGGTTGGGTGGCAGTGGGAACCCTTCAAGGGACACAGAGATCTCTCCTCATGCCAGAATATTACTTTTTTTAATTGGAAACTGCAGAAAGGCCACTTGCCCAGCACTGCTCTGGCTTCTGGAGAAAGCAGCACAGGTTTGCTTGCATTTAGTTCTGACTAGACTCAGTTTGGGAAAAGGACTTGGTCCTCCCCTTGCAAACTGGGCACCATGGTGTGGCCGATGTCTGTGGAGAAAGGGGTTGAATTTTGTGGCAGCTGGATCTCTCTGTCCTAGGAATGAGGAGCACCTCCAGCCATCTGCCAGGGAGCCCTGTCATGTTACCTGCCTGGCCAGGCTGGGGCTTGGGCTCACCCTGCCTCTTGAGCTGCTCCCTGTCTGCCTTCTGCCCAGCACTCACTGAGGTAGGAGCTTGGATTAAAAGCTGAAATATCTGGGATATCTCTTTTGGTGAAGCACAGGTGTGGCTTCAGATACAAACTCTGCCCTGTTGCAGTCAGTGCTTACACCAGGCTGAAGCACCTTGTGGTGTTGTCGCTCCACAAGGATTACATAGGCAGGACTTTGTTGGCAAGAATGTGCTTGTTGTTATTAATAATTCATTTTTAGGGTATGAAAAATGTAAATTTTTCACAAATAGCTATCCTACAAAAGGGATAATAAGCTATTTTATCACTGCTAGATAGTCTCAGGGGCTATATAACTATTTTGATAGTTGAACTTTTCTCCTGGTGTTTTTGCCTATGTCATTAATTTGAACACATAGCTTGTGTACAGGGTTATGCTCTTGTTCATGATGCTCACATTGCTGGATCATTATTATACACTTTTAATGTAATAAGGAAAAATCTTTCAGCTATAAAAGAAAAAAAATCTTATGAAGTGAGTTCCCTTCTAGTGAGAAACATGCTGTTGGCAACGTATTTAATGTAGCACCTAGAGAGTTTGATAATCACTGTGTGTCTGTGATATTTGCATTCACATTGCTTATGGCATTTGGATCAACAACAGGGAAAAAACTATCTGTTCTCAGACTAAAAGTTTAAAAACTTAGAGTTTTACTTAATCAAGTCGGGACCCTCCTGTTATGTTGCGGCATTCTATGAGTTTTTTGAGCTCCATGTTGGCCTTTTAGCTCCTGAAGCAGTGTGTGTGGCTTGTTGTATCTGGATTTATACCACACAGATAAATATGGCAAATGGCCAGGTGGATTAACAAATGGAGGAGCAAAGTCTCCAGAGGAGGAGTGCAACCAGTGTATTCTGTAAAGGGGAGAAAGTTGCTTTAACAAACATGGGTGCTGCTCTACTGATGCAATGTTAGCACAGCTCTTGGCTGTGAAGTCATCTAGAGATCAACTGTATCCAGAGTAAGCTGCTTTAAATAAACTGAGGATTTGACCCAAGAAACATGGTATGGGTTTTTTTACCAGCCCTACTGTGCTGAGTTGGGTTGGATTAGTCAGTGTTCTTCCTAGTATCTAGTATGGAGTTAGGTTTTAGATTTGTGCTGGGAAGAGTGATAATTCGGGGGTGTTTGCTGCACAGTGCTTGCACAGAGTCAAGGCCTTTGCTGCTCCTCTTCCCACCCCAGCAGTGAGAAGGCTAGGGGTGCACGAGGAGATGGGAGGGGACACAGCTGGAACAGCTGATCCCAACTGACCCAAGGGATGTTCCAGGCCACATGGCAGCATGCTCAGTATGTAAAGCTGGGGGAAGAAAAAGTAGGGGGTTTGAGGTTGAGAGCAATGGTGTTTGTCTTCCCTAATCACCATTTCACAACTGAGCCCTGCTTTCCTGGGGATGGATGAACAGCTGCCTGACCACAGGAAATGGGTAATGAATGCCTTGTTTTGCTTTGCCCTTGTGAAGCTTTTGTTTGACCCATTAAACTGTCTTTATTTCAACACAAGAATTTTCTTTTACCCTTCTTATTCTCTCCCTGTCCTACTAAGGAGGAGTGAGTGAGCAGCTGTGTGGGGCTGAGCTCCTGGCTGGTGTTAAACCACAATACCTGTTAATGTGGAAGATGAAACACATTTTATTTCAGTTTGAAGCTACAATCCAGCTTCATATCCTAAAGGGTGCTTCCATCAGATTGCATTTGCCAGCAGAGCTTGACTTGAAGGTTAGTGTGAAGAGTGGTGAGCACCACACACCTGACAACTTGGTATAATGACATGTGACTTCAGCTTGTGCTTCTCTTTAGGAGATGACTAATGAGTCTTTGTCTCATAGAAGACATTAAAATACAATTACATTATGTTAGATCAGCTCTCACAACTGCTAAATTACAGAGTGGTAGGCAGTGGATTTTCTGCAGTGGATTCCAGTCAAACTCCTCCTTACACAAATGGATGTGATAATTCAGCGTGTGGACAGAAATGTATGCACTACTGTATTTTACAAGGCAGATTTTTCTTATGTTTTTACACGTTTTTCTAGCTCTGGTAAAGTCTCTAATGAAATTCCAGTCCGGTAGTTGACTCATTAAGCTTTCCCTCAATCCATCACTGTAAAACTGATTATCAAGATGTTGTCTTTTGGTGTTATCAATCTTGAGTGACTTTTTTTGGAGATTGATGCACATCCGTTCTTACGACTGGCTCAGAAGATATCTGCTATTTATCTCGATCTCCTTTTATTTAGTGTTTTAACTTAGAAGGTTATACTGCCTTTTTTGATTGAATTTTAATAATGAAGTCTTGACTACAAGACAGACCTTCCACAGCTTTCAGACACATTTTGCAAAATAGTGTCCTCAGGCTTTCCTTGCTGACACATTTCCAGATTGTCTTTTTCATGCAGTCCCAAAGGGGGTTTGCTTTACTCTGTGTGTGCTTCTACTCAGGTGGATGTGCTGCAGCAGTACAGCCAGCTTTAAAGAAAATTGGGCATAGGGAATTACTCCACAATATAAAACAATTATTTGCCAGCTTCCCTGTGGCTGTTAATGTGTCTGCAAGGGGCAAATTCAAGTTAAAAGGAAAGTAGAAGAAGCAAGACATGGTTCTGTCAGCAATATAATTGTAGATAGACCAACATGTCAGTGAAATGGCAGGTCAGCTGTGGCCAGTAAAGTCATGCTCTGGTTAAGCATAGACAAAACCAAGCAAAGAAAAGTGAGGAGAGAGAGAAATAAGGGAGGAAAAAAAGCTTTGGAATGGTATTGGCAGCAGCATCAGACTCCGGTGATAGGATAGTTTAGGGAACAGCTGAAGCCAGACCAGTTGGGGGATGTTTTTGAGGATGGTCTCTGAAAACGTTTTGAGGGGCAGGACAGAAAATCTTGGCATTAAGGGATGGAAGTTGCTTGTCCCTTCATGTGTTCCTCACCATGTGTATCTGGCCTGTTGCACATCCCTTTCAAATCCATTCATTTTTAGGACCTATACCTCTTGTATTTGAAAGGACTGTAATACAATCCTGTGTTACAGGACTTAAGGACATAAGGACTTAATTATTCTAACTGGAATAATTAAAACTTTAAATTTACTCTTTTTTTTTCCCAGCAGTACCTTACACCTTGGGTAGTTTTTGTTAAGGATGGTGCTGTGGACCCCAGTGCTGGAATAAATAAATAAAGCTACCGGTCTTTCAGGAGAAACACACTGATGCAATCCTGGACTTCATGGTGGCTGCTAGTGTGGGGTCAGATACCTGCCTTCGGTGCAGGGGAGCTGTGTCTAGCATACAGCAATCCTGGGAGGTGATATTTTTGTGTGCATCATTATGTCTCTTGCTGGGTGTTCCTGTTCATCCCCAGGGAGTCAAACTACTCCACGGAGGACTTGGGATGTGGTCACTGTTTGTTTGTGCTGCAGGAGACCATGAGGGTTGTATCTTCATAAATGGATGCTTCTGCATTTATTCAGGCTCATTGCAGAGCTCTTACAATGGGCAGAAAATGAGGTGTGTTTAGGTCAGTATTTGACAAGCACTTAAAGCATGTGCCCATATTTGCCCCCTGCTCCACCCCCAGACACAGCTACACGTACAGTCATTGTAACTTGCTTTCATGGTGCTGTATTCAGAGCTGCTGCCTGTTCCCAGCTGTACTTCAGTATCCAACAGGGATTTAAAATCAGATGATGCATTTTAATGTGGTATAATAGATTTCTGGTGAAGACAAAGCTTTCTTCTCTGTGCCTCCTTGGTGGAATTATTTGCATTTTTTCACCATGTCTGCATGTGCACCAGTAGTTCTGGAGATTAACCTTAATCTCTGATTGAAAGCAAAGCAAAGTGACATTAGCTTGTAAATGGATTCTGTGAGAGATATATTTACTGATTTTCTCTTTTTTTCCCCTCAGTAGTCAAAGGTAAACTGCTGATAGCAATGTTATTGGACCTGGATTTCCTTCTTTTTTCTTTTTCTTTTTTTTTCCTTCCCTCTTAAAGGCTTTACCATTCAAAGACGTGAAGTTTTAGAGAGCTTTTGGATCTAATTCGCAGGAGTTCCCAAGTGCATCCTTTATGATAAGGAATCAGTTGTTTGAAAGTATTTTCTCARTAAGCAGGTGCAATTGATTCTCTGTGGCTGCTGCCTGCACTGAGAAACTACTTCTTGTTGGAGATGAGGAAGAAGAAAACATGTAATAGAGAAGCTGAGTACTGATACTGCCCTGGGAGACGGGTCAGCCTCGGGGGGCACAGGTCCCACTCTCGTGAGGCAGCAGTGTCTTTCCCGCAGACACGCACTGAAAAGTGTCGAGTCTCGGCGGCCGCGTGTTCGGGCAGCACTGGCTCTGTAGCAGCAGGCGTACCCAAAAGCGAGGAGACCCAGAGGTCTAAGTCCCYCAGGTATCCCAGAGACAAAAGAGGTAAGAGAGAGGACCACTCCGTGAAACCTTCCAGGAGTTTATTTCCCCGAAAGCAGAGGGGAGGAATGGCCGTCGGGTCCAGAGTTGCCCCTGCTTTTCTACAGGGGTGGTACAGAACAAAACACCCAATAGAAAATAAGCCCGGGGGAGGATCCCAAGGACACAGAACCAATGGCCAGGTTACAGAGGAGGGGATTTACAGAACCAACCTATGAACAACCAAACTTAACAGAACTTTCTGGAGAAGTGGTACGGGCTCAGAACCGGGTCCCGTCCTCGGACTGGTCTTCGCTTTCTGGCTCGTCAGCCCATTGGGTAGCCATGGCGTGATGGACAGCGGGCGGACCCTGAGTGGTCCAAGGCACCCCAACAGAGTACTTTGTGACATCTGTTTATCCAGAGATAGTAAGCGTCTTGGAAAGCCTCATATCTTGCCAGGTCACACAATTGTGTAGCACTTCTGGGTGATTCATAAGTTCTAAATGTGTCTTTAGCTCTCAAAACAAGAATCTTATAATTTCTCCTACTTTTTTCTTCTTTCAATTGCTGTGTGGATAGAGGTACAACATTTTGCCCTCTGTTAGCCTCCCTCCTTGGAGATGACTCCATCAGACCTCTGGCACAAACTCCAATTGTTCCATAATATTTAATTCCAGAACATTAAAACCAGCCTCTGTATCACACAAACTGTGCTCTGTTCTCATGATGGTCATCCCTGCAGGGCAGTTGGGGCACTAGATCTCAGCTCCTGGTTTTGCAGTGCCATGAGAGCAGGAGATAGATCTGATGGGTCAGAGGGAACCCTTACCAAGTGCAGATGTGCTCCAAAGCAGACCCTCAGTGGGCAGGCAGTCACTCTGCAAGCTACCACAAAATGCTAATTCCAGTTATTTTTTCATAACTCTGCTGAAGAAATGAAGCTCAAGGCAATGTTTAATCTGTCAAATACTTACTAGAGGACTGTTAGTTCATGTTTCTCTTATACTCTGGCAGTGCACAGCTACTGGGAAAAGACATCTACTCAAGCAGAGGTAGGGAGGGGAGATTGTCACCAGGGCCTTCAACACATTTCTGCTGTGTGTTACCAAAGCACTAAAGGGGAGTGTTTGCAGGTTTTAGTGTAAATGAAAGGCCCTACTAAATTGTCTTGGCAACAGGATTATCACTGGCCAGCCAGGAACTCCTCCTTAGAGGATATTGGTAGTGCCTGGTCTCAAGATGTAGCTCAGCCATAAAGCTACCGAAGCAATTTGAAGAAAACTGGTTTTAGTTGCCTGATGATACTGACCCCATAGTTGGGTAAATGCTCTTGGTGGCTGGAGTTGGTAGAACTGTGCTGTGTTTTTGTTCCCAGTGCTGGGATGGTCCAGTTCTATTGACCTCTGCAGCTCAGACTGCAGTATACACTGCTACAGTGGAATTATCCTCTTATACTCACTCTGCTCTCCATGTCTTGTTTTTCCAGCTGTTTTTCAGAGGGCAGCTGTTTCTCCTTGGCTTGCAACAATGTTCAGAACATGCAGAAATTTCACCTTTAAGTTTTGCAGCCAGTCTGGTATCTGTATTTTATAATTTCCTCTTTTTATTGCTGCCTACTTCCAAATGTCAATGGGAACAGCCTTTAGTGCCTCTTTCCATAGCCTATCCTTATAAAGATCTCCCATTAAATTTTGTGTCAGTTCAAGAGGAGGAAGGAGCGTGGCCTTACCTTAGCCATGTGCTATAAACATTTGTTATGTGCCTGCTGCAGTTCACCTCTTCGGCCAGCCTGTGCTTTCCTTGGCTGTCTAGTTACTTAAATGAGTGTGGTTTGGGGACCTTGTGCTGCCCCATGTCTGTTACTGTCATGGTGAATTACACTGGCTGCTTGTACACTCCCAGTGACAGCCTCTGACAGCCATCCTGGAGGTACCGTTTGTCAGAGGCTGTGGTGATGTGTCTCAGGAAAGGGCCTGGCACTTGACAGAACAGTTACCTCTCTCTGTCTCTCCAGCACAAATACTTTGGAGCCCCAGAGCTGTCTGTAGCAGACTATGGCAGTGCCAGCTCCTGCCTGGTTTTGGGGATGCCTTCACCGCTGGAGTAAATATTTTTTCATAGCATTCCTTGTAAGGATCTTCATCTTTTTAGGGCAAAGTCCTATTTTTTAAAGTTCTTCGAATGACGAATTCGCTGCTTTGGTTGTAGTACCCCACTGTTTCCTTCCTTCCTGCCTGCCTTCCTCCCTCCCATTTTTTTTTTTCCTCCTTTTTCCCCCCACTCTTTAACTTCACTCTATCTAAAGAAGTTCAGTGAAAATTTTGTATCAGCTGTTTAATATTGCTTAAAAGCTGACAGCATTAGAAAGCTCCTTCTCCCCTACTCACCCCAATACTTTCAGGAGCCCCTGCATGCACAGTGCAGTGTTGCCTCTGTGCTGCAGAGGAGGTGATCCAACTTCCACGAGCACAGTCTCAGCTTCTTTCTGCTCGGTCTCTGTGTGCAGCAAGTATTGTGGTTTATTAGACACTGTTACGTGCAGAGAAACTTCAAGTGCTCCAACTTTCCCTAGACTTGCAGTTTCAAGAGCATTCTTGAAACTTCCCATGCGGGTCAGTTTGATCTTGAAGGAGAGAAATGAATGCTGTTCATCTGGGTTTACTTCCCCTAATGAATGGTTCATTGATCTATGCTGGAAACAGTCAGCCTTGTTGACTACAGGGAGCAGAGTACAGATGGGATCTGTGTTTCCCTTTCTCTGTGAGCCGAATGGCATTGATTGCCTTAGAACCAACACATTTTCATTCGGCTCATTTTATTTCTCAGATTTTTGTCATTCACAGTGTTTATGAAAGGAAAAAATTAATGGCCCTTGCTAAATAGCACAGAGAAGGACTGGGAAAGCTTCCAAAGGTTTTGGTCTGATCCTTACTTTCTTGCATTATATCCCTGGGCTCTTGCATGGGTTGTTCTGGTAGCAAAGGCTGGGGACCAGTGTCACTCATAGAACCTGACTGCGGGGCTCATGTGCTCCCTCTGTGTCACCTCCTCTGCTCCTGTGTGTTCTGGAGGTGAGCAACCTCTTCAGGGGATAGAAATACATGAATTTTCCCCTTATAGGCACAGTGCAGACAGGGATGTTCGGGCTGTTGATATGAGTGGTCCCAGAGGGGATCCCAAGGCAGTGCTGCCCTTCCCTGCTCTGATGCTGCTCTGCAATGCCTGAAGCTGCAAGGCTGAGATCAAAGGGTGCCTCTGCTCCCAACTAGAGTGGAGAGGCTGCCTGGGTCTGGTCCTGTCCTGCATGGAGCTCTGTACTGTCTGAAGGGACAGGAGATCCTCAAGTTGTAGAGAAAGCAGGGGCTGGCCAGGGTCTGTCTATGGGGTGTTTAATATCAAAGCCTGCTGGTGTTCCAGGATACCAGTCCAAGTCCTGTCTGAAACCCTGACTCTGGTCAGGGTCTTGTGAGGACTGAAAGCTGGGGAAAGCAAAACAGACCCCAACAAGCTAATGCCTGTGTCCATGGGCTGGGAACAGGAGGCCTGCCTGGCTGCTGCATGCTGTGCTCACGTGTGGCTGCTGCATGCTGTGCTCACGTGTGGCTGCTGGAGCGCATGCGAGCCTTCGGTCCTACACCATGGGAATCCCTGCTTGGCTCAGTTTCTTTCCTATTGCATTTCACTCGCCATCTGTCAGCAGCAGCTTTCCTCAGCAGCCCTTCTCCCTCCCACCTCTTGCACCCATCAGCCCCAGAGGGAAGCCAGCACCTCGTATGGCACCCAGGGCATGGGGCTGCTGCCATGGCAGGGTGTGATGTCAGTGACCACTGCTTGGATCCATCCCCTCTGCCCTCTGGCTTTGCAGCCAAGCAGAGGCTTAAAACCAGAAAACAAAACAAATCTGTCAGAAAACCCGGTATTTGTGTTGTTTCTCTGAAGGCAGCGAGCCGTAGCAGGAAGCTGGGTAGTGGCGGTCACTTTGGAGAGCTGGATAGAGGCTGTTTCTCTTGTAGGGGTCTGGATTTTATCATGTACTTCTTACTCTGCAGATTTCCTAGTCTAGATGTATTTACTACATGGTTTCTTGGCTAATTATTTCTAGCAAGGCACTGATTGAGCTGTTAATAAAGTGTGAAGGTGCCTCGCAGGCACTTTTTGAGTCTTGAAGAAATGATTTACATCTAAATTGCAAATAGTAAAATTTCCTTACCCACCAATATTAAGGTGATAGCATCCTCACTATTGTAAAATTAATCAAACTTCTCTTGGTGATAGAAATGTTAATTTAAATTTTTCGCTACAATTACAGAGAGAGTTATTGCAGCCTCTGACTTGTAATTAATTTCTCTTTCTTTTTATCACTGTGTTACAGCCCTTTGTAATAGTGATAAATGGAGTATCTACCTGACCTTTTTTTCTTATATAATATAAATTGCCTTTAGGTTTAAATAAAAATACTTCTGGTTAATCAATGCTTTTCCATAAACAGGAGAATAGGAGAGAATAGCTTGGGGTTGTTTCAAATAAGCATCTCTGCAGTTAATATGATATGCAGCAAGATATGAGATCAGGAGTAGCAGGGACCAAATACAATGTTAGACACTGTCCCCATATTATGTGTTGTCCCAGTGGAACCACATGTGCAGGAAACAGAAAATGAGGAGAGATTTGCTGCTACTGAGGAAGGACTGAAAATAGAATTGGCAGAGGATAGTCATGCATCACACCACTGGCATGAGCAAGAACTGGGAGAGGTTGAGGGATAATTGTCACAAGAAGAGAATTAATGGGTCAATCAGTCAAATGTTTCAGGTATGTCAGCAACAGGAATACAAAGGAGGAACTTCAGGTCTTGTGTGTAATCAATGTTATAATTTAAAAGCTGTAGCAGAGGCTTCGTAGAAAATGCCCATGGATAGAGTCCTGCTAGAAGAGTTTCGGCTCATTTAGGGAGGACTTGGCAGTGGGGGAGTGGCTGATACTCAGACTGAAGTTATGGTGCTGCAAGGCTCCTGGTGTGGGTTTTTGGAACAGGCATTCTGTCAGGGACAGTTGGCTTTGGACCACCAAAGAGGTGGGGTGAATGAGGCTGCTGCTGAGCATCTGGCAGAGCAGTTCCCTGGTAGGCTATGGGCAAGATAAGGAGCTGAAGAAGAGCTGCAGGGAGCCTTGCAGGGCAGGTGGGCATTGCTGTGTGGAGAGATGGGCAAGATGGACTTGCTTAATGTGAGGTTATAGGAATCAGAATGGGACGAGGTGGTAGCTCTGAAACTCTGCAAATGACTGAAGCAAGAGAGAAAGTAAGTGAACTATTCCCAAATCCTGGTGTTGCTTGGAAAAGGGAGGTTGACTGTTCAAATGGATTTGTTTGAGGCTTATCCAGGGATATGGTAAACTGTTTTAATAAAATCACCAGGGTATCATATGTCACAAGTGGCTGTGCGTCCAGCAGTTGATAGCTTTAATCTCTAATTACAGGCTATCTCATCTGAATTACTCCATGCCATTCAGTGATCTGTGTTATGGGGGAGAATAGAATAAATTATGAGAATACTGCCTCAGGCTGTACAACCTCATAGATCAGTAAATATCAAATTTTGTGTATATCTTTGATAAGCATCCACTTTTTTTGATGCTTGTTTGAAACGTGCTTCCTTTATGGTTAAGTTTCCCACCTCTAAAATTTGTGTGCCTGTATTGCAGTATCTGGGTTTCACCCAGGCAAGTGTCCTGTTAGAGGCATTTGGCCACCAACAAATTTGCCAGGCAAACTACATTTTTCACTCAAATGTAGTTAATGACCCAAACGAAATGAAATGCTTGTTACGGGTTGATTTAAACAATGTGGTCTAATGACAATGTTCTCTCCTTTCTGCTCACTCTCAACTACAATTCCACTTTATTTCAACTAGGCAAAAAGAAAACGAGCTTTTTAAACAAGGCTCAGGAACGTGTCTATTGGCTGGAGGGAAGCAAGGAGGGGGGACCATTTAGCTGGAGATCTTTACTTTGAAATTTCCTGGCAAAAATTAATTAGAAGAATCATGTAATAACAATAAATGTGTCTCATTGGTCCCTAGTGGCTTGTTTCTAAACACTGAATAATTATTTAGGCATTCGTGACAGCAACAAAAAGTAACAAATAAATGTAATGGGTTCTCTTTATATACAATAAAAATGACATAGAGTAGCTGCATGTTTTATTAATTTTGCTACAGGATCTTAAAGAGGTGGGATGGTTGTGCAATCAGTTTAATTTTTGCTGTGGATGCAGAGGTTGGATTTGGGATGAGATGCTGACGGGTGTTCCTGCTGGTGTCTCACTAGATACTTGGGAAGAGGGGTATCCCAGCACCCAGAAATGTGGATATCTCCACTTGCTGTGTTGCCTAAATTGCACGTTCCTCCCATGAGATGGGAGGTGTAAATATTCCCTGCAACTGAAGCTGAGCTCAGTGGATGCTGTGGGAGACAGTGGCTTGATTTTCATCATGCCTGTGATGAACTCTCTGTTACTGGTGAAAATGGGTAAACCCTTGCTGGGGCAATTTTACCCCAAAGCTCAGCGAGGCAGGAGTGGTGTACCTGTGGAGCTGGAGAATACTGGGATAAATCCACCTCCACTGCTTCTCTCTGCTTGTTACGGGGCTTGCATCTGCAGAAACCTGAGAATTGTGATGTGATTTAGTTTCATAAATGCCTTGAGTTCAGGTCTTTTCAGTTATTCTTGTTTCACTGTGTTTCCAGGGTAAATGAAGCTTGCAGGGGAAATCTCACTACTATATCATGCAAGTTGGATTAAACCAGTTATAAACATATACATAAGGTGGTCATGTATCATCTTAACACACCTCCTCCCCTTCTAAATTATGTTGCTTCCAGGGCAGAGGTCTCTCTAGTCTGTGCTGTCCTGTCCTATCCTGTTGAACATGTACAGGTTTGTCAGATAAGTATGTGACTTCATCCTGGCTTGGATTCATCAAGTAGATGGTTGAGCTATATGGAAAGACTCATGATCTGGACATGCCTCTTGTTTTTCTGTTTTCTATAGAAGAACAACCCCTACAGCAAAGCTGGCCTGGCTTTGGGATGTTGGTTAGGTGAGGTGAATCCCACCCTCTAACAGTGTTTGGATCTTAAAGGTTGTGCATAAGAGCCATTGGTGGAGACATATGAACACTGTAAATCTTTTTACTGCATGTACCAACCATAAAGAGAAGTGATCTTCAAATGACATCATCAACACAAAGGGCACTAGGAGAAGTTCCAATTTATGACACAGTAAATCATCAAGCAGTCTAGTAGTGAACATTGAGCCTGGACAGTTCTGTAAAGTGAGTTCTCACTGAGAATGGTATTGTGCATTGAAATGTGGGCTCCAAACCTACTTAGCTAGTACCACTTAAGCTGCTTTAGTGAGACCATGTTGGATTTCCACAGTCGACCAATCTTCCCAAATTGCTCAGTGTCTAACGTAATCCCAGATGTATTTACCATATTTCATTGTATTTATAGAGGTGACTAGGCCATGAAGACATGGCTTATTTCCAGGGACAAGAAGTCAGGGTTCTTCAGTGTATTTTCCTCTAAAAGCAATGCTATGGCGCTCTTGGAGTGTGCGGTGAACAGATTTGTCTTTGCTCAGTGACGATGGTTGATCATTAGCAAAATGTATTTCAGTATTTATGGTTACAGGCGTATTGACCTTAATGCTCCACACAGCAGTGATGGGATCACAGCCAGCCACCATGGGGGAGGTGCCACGTTCCTGTGCACAGCTCTCCCTGAGCAGAGAAACTGCCTCCAAGGCATGGCAGCTGTGAAGAGCAGTACAGAAGAGGAGCAAGTCCTTGGTTCAAGTATGATAAACTGGCTGCTCCAGYCCCGTCCCTTTTCCTCTCCACTGGTTCTTACCCTCACTTAGCACACAGGCACTGTTAAACCACATGCTCCTCTGGGGCTCTTATGCAGAGCTGCCCTGCAGTAAGGGGATTACATTAATCGGAACCAGTATGAGGATGTGGCCCATAGACATGTCTGCTGGTGATGCTGCCAGAACTTGTGCTTGAGAGATATTCTGCTCCAGCAGAACTGTAGCTTTGTCAAGTCACTACCCGTGGATGTACATCTGCATATTCCTTTATTCTCAGAAGTGCATAAAGTCAGGTTATGTTAGCAAGACAAATATATGATGTCCTGAAGCATAATTTATATTTTGCTATAGGTTTAGTGTGATTCCTGGCAGCAAAAGGCTCTGATCAAAGCCAGACAAAAGGCAGGCTTTTCTGTTGAGCAACATGACAGACTTGCGACATAATGAATTACACACAGCTGGTTTTTCTCTGGCTTAGGAATTTTGTTTCATTATTACTGTATCTGTGTGATTTCTTAATATTCTTGAATCTGGACTCTGCTTACAGGCATAGGATTATTCATATGCCAGAGTGAAATATGATATGGAGAGGAGCATAGAATGTGCTTTATTTGTGGGTAACTGCATATGTAATGGTGTAGAAAGACTCAGGAGCAGCTACTTAGATGCGATATCTCTTCTGCTTTCTCATTCATCACAATCATTTGTAAGCTTCCTTTCCTAGCACTGCTTCTCTTTTTCACCTCACTTTCCTGAAGTTCTTTCTAAGCTAACAGCCTTTTAGACAGTTGACAGTGTTCATTAAATAAAATAGACTTCAAGGGGATGGCTGACATGCCTTGTGTTCAGCTGCACAGTGTTAACAAGGCTGGACCTTTGGGACTGGATCTACAACCTCCACAGGAGTTTGTKGGACATACTGGAACTCCCACTGACTTCATAAGAAATTGAGAAGGCATTTAGTATAGGAAAAGGCTGAGGGAAGTGCTTTTCCTGCCATTCTCTGGGATGAAATGGAGGCTCTTGAAAGGGAAATCTCGGAGGACAGAGTACCAGTACTTTACTCCCCAAGCCAGCCAAGGACACAGGAGTTAGAAGTATACAGGGGACATATTTAAGATCTCACTCTATGCCTCAAGTATCAGGTTTTTACATGTGAGGCTGGGTTACCCCTAAGTAGAATGTCAGTCTTATAGAAAAAAGGCTGAGCTGCAAGTCTCACTTACCTATGGCGAAGCAGGGATGTATGATGGATGATATGAAATACATTGTCAGAAAGTGTGAGTTGGTCTGTTTTGTTAGTGTATTAGTAATGATCTCTTCTGACTCTTCTTCTTAATGAAGAGCATAAGGCGCAATGACTTAACCCTTTGGGTGCTTCCATTGGTCAATCACATTCCCTAATTGCATGCCCAATTGTATGAAATGTCAGTTTCCAATTGCCAATGCCCTTGAATTTTCTGTTACTTTGTTGATGCAAATGCATCTTGCTTTACTGTAATGTTTTACTGCATCTTCACCAGCAGTGACGAGAAACTCCCTTCTGTGTTTTCTGTCCATCTCCAGTGATATATATCTTAATAAAATACTGTGCAGTTTACTACCAAATCCGATGTGCCTACAGGTTTCCATTTTAGGTAATAGGGAATGCCCAGCTTGGCTGTGTATAGGTGGACCACCTGACTCTTGCTGTTACGGGTTCAATCTGGAGAGCAGTGTTGTGATTTAATAGCTGGTCTGCAGTTCCATGAACTACATCCAGGGAATTGTTCAAGAGGGATGATAACACAAATGGGTTACTTGGGCTAACTAAAGCCACTCTCTTGAGCACACTGGATCAATTTTCTAATGGATCAAAGTGGGTGTGTTTTGGAAAACTGCTGGCACATGCGTATGTATACTCCCGTGCTGCATCACATAGACAAAACCAATTCCAAATTCTGTTCTATTTTAGTCTGTTCACATTTCATCTGTATTTGAGACTTTTGAAGTTGAATGAAGCACTGGAGATTGTGCTAAATGGAGTGACCTGGCACTGGTGAGTGGTCTAAATGTCCACTTCCTGTCTCTTTGGTGTTGAGAAGTTTAAATAGTGGGGACAGGGAATACTGGTGAAACAGAGTCCATAGCTTGAATTGCAACTTTTGCTGCCCTCTAGCCTGGTGATAATACCAAGTGATGGAAATGCATGCAGTTAGATGTCTGGRTATTTACCCTAAGCCTTTGTTCTTTAGGATCCTTTTCCTCCACTCGATTCATCAATTTGGAGAAAAGCCATAGTTTGCTATCAAGTTAAGCTAAAGCAAAACCTCTCCTTACTGCATAATTTAGAATTTTTTTCATCCTTTTACTAAGTGCATCTTGCTTATGTAAGCTCAAACATGCAGCTGAGACCTGTGGACACCCTGACATGTAGAGATGGAGCAGAGACAAAACCTTTGGAGTGACACTGGTTTTACATGTTTGTTCATTTAAGTGCCCAAGAATCTGGTGGGTGTTTTGTGCCCCAAAGAGATGTAAAATGTTGTTGTTTTGGCACATCAGTTAAACATAAATTCATCTTTTTTTTCCCCCTGGCTTTTGGTACTGCATTGTCTCCATTTTTTTGTGGGGTTTTTTGAACATGCATAACTTGCTGAATTAATGTGAAGATTTTTTTTTCCAGTACTGAGATTTTTTGCCAGGTGAAAAAGGGGCTTATTAATGAGTGTGATATAAAGTTAAAATTGTTTATGTTTGTGGCCAAAACTTGCAGTTTTATGTGTAAAGTGGTTTGTGAGAATGAGTGTGGGTCTTAGCCAAGTACACTACTCCTCTGTCCAGGTTTGGGTTGTTGTGCAGAACCCTTACTCACTACTTGACATCGAAGAGAGAAGAAGCCATTAAAGGGTGCCCAGCCTCTGGCTACTTTGGGAAGATAGTTCTCAAAGTTTATTCCTCTCAAGAGCCAAATATCAAAGGAAGCTGATAAAGTTGCTGGTGAATGCTTTCTACTCTTCCAGTATAATCATTAAACGGAGGATACAAAGGAGGTGACATATCAGGGGCACTCATGTTTCAAGTGAAGTCTGGGGATGGAAGAGTGTCCTGGGTTGATTTCTGTGCAACTTCGGGAGTGTTGAGTGAAACTGGCTTACACATTTGATATGGCATGCTACTCTTTTTTCCATATTATTATTTTGCATAACTAGTTTAGTTGACAGCAGACTGGTTTTGCTCCTTTGATCTCTGCTCGGTTTGACTGTATTTTCAATAACTACTTAGTATAAAAATAAAATGTGCAGGCTGCATCAAATAAACTAATTAAAGATTAGAATGAAAAAGTGTCAAAATCCGAGACCTTGCTGAGGCAGATTAGTCACTGCATATGAGACACAATCGAATAACTAATGGGTTGCTGTAGTAACAGGGGAATCAATACCCCTTGGCTGGTCGGGGAGTTGACAGTAATTTCTGCTGGGTCATAGATTCTGGAAAATTAAGTGCCACCTACTACAGCACAAGTAATCTCTGTGGACTTTTTGACAACAGAGCCTACTACAAAGTTTATATCAAAGAAAATGTTAATCCCTCAAGTCCCCTTGTTTATCTCTGCAGGGCTTATCTGATATTGTTGCAGCCACAGACAATTAAGTTTACCCTCCTACGTGTGCTCTTGATGGGTTAGCTCTGCAAACAARTGTTCCGTTTTCCTTCCTAAATGATGGGTTTGTAGGACACGGCAGTACCAGGATGCTGGACTGTGGGAAAAGAACCTGGAACAGTCCAGTCTGCTGTGCCAAATCAGCTCCTCTTACTTGGGGAAAACTCCTGCTGAAGCCAAGAGAAGTTCAGCTTGAATGGAGAGGAGGAAGTGCACTTGGGTACTTAAAAGGTGGTTTGTTACCCAGCTGTAAAGCCAGGCTTGCTGTAGGCTGCATGTATTTCTGCCTTGGAACCCAGGATTTCCAAGATCTTTCCTTGTTTTGTCTGAATTGATTGCAAACCCTCTGGGATGGGATCACTCTTATGTGTCTGGGCAGAACCTAGAGCTGTGTCAGATGTGTATCCTGACTGCTGATGTGTGGCAACATTGGACTCTGTGGTGGGACAGGCAGCACAGCTCTCCATCCAGGAGTGGGAGCTACAGCAACCCAGTGCAGACTTGAGAAGGGAACCAGCAAGCGGAGAGGACTCCGGCAGGATTTCCCAGCTGCAGGCAGAGAAAGAGAGTCCTGTGAAGCACAAGGAGTTAATGTTAGCCAGAGAGCTACASAGAGATAATAAGTCCTTCTTCCGACCATTTAGGGGGATGGTAGTGCTGGAGAGAAAGTAGGCCACTCCCTAATGAGGGGAGTGGTGGTGTTAATTAGGTCTGGAAATGGCCTGAGATCCTGAGCTCCTGAAATTCATCTTCAGCAGAAAACGATCAGGAAAATAAGATCAGGCAATTAGGAAATGGGGGGAAGCTGTAGAAAATAGCCTGGGTAATTAAGAGCAGATAAGGGACCATCTAAGTTCTGAAGAGAGGCTGCTGCCTTTGCTGAGCTCTGCTTCCCTGACCTCACGGGTGCGGGGCCGAGAGCACATGCTAGCGCAGAGGATGAGCAGGAGGTTCCCAGCTCCAGTGCTGCCTGTGCCGATGGCTCAGCTGTGCGAGGGCTGCTGGGTGGCCGGGACACTTCCCATTCCTCATACCTCGCTCATGGTAGTGCCGCTGCCCCCCCCCCCCCAAAATCCGTGGAGGCTAAGCTGTGGGTGCAAGAGGGGCATCGCGATGGAGCAATTACAGCTACACAGGGTCAGTGGGGATCAAACGCAGCCCTTTTTCAGGTGGGCTGTGTTGTGGAAAGGCAGAGCTGTTTTCTCTCCCTGCAGCCTCCTGCTGTGGTATCGGCTGCGAGGCTGCCTGTGTCCTGCTCGGCACAGGGTGGGAATGGGGAGCTGCTCCCCCTTCACCTGTTCCCTAGTTTATAGGAGCAGTGGGTGGTGGGGAAAAGTCCAGTGCTAGTTCTGATACTCAGCCACAGCTCTGCAGCTGCTGCTGGCATTTGTGCTGGTTGGTACATAATGTTGGTGAATAATAATACCTGACCCAGTAGAACAAGAACTCTTTTATCAAACACATTTAAAGAAAAATGACAGTCCGTGTAGCATGTAATGGAATGGATGATAAATCACAAAATGGGGAAAAACAATTGTTACTCCTGCTGGTACGAGTTCCCGTTCAGAAGGTCCATAAGTTATGGTTTTGATGACATAAATTTAATGAAGTTCTCTGGAAATGCTGACCAGAAGTCAATGTACAACTCAATCCCAAGAAGTTTCCTAATACCTTTGTTTGTTTTAGGCAATAGATCTGTTCACATGTATCTCTCCTATTAAGTGCTGTGATATGATGCCATGATGAAATTACAATATGGGGCTCGACTAAAACAGCATTATCAGAAATGTCACCCCCTAACAAATTAGCAGTTGTGATGTTTGCCCTCTGGTTACAAAACCTCGTTCCTTTTGTCTTTTGCTATAACTTATAATAACAAAGCCTGTGATGTAAATGTCTTCAGGGTATGTTTCCAGTAGCGAAGTGTGAAACGTGTTTTGGTGGGGATATGGGGCAGGGGAAACAGACTTCTTTAAAATTCAAGACAAAGGATTTTTTTGCCTTGGGCATTCCAGCTGCAGCTGCTGTTGATACCCACATATCTGGTTATGTAATCCACAATCTTTAAAATGGACAAACAAAACAAAAAAATCCCCCCCAGAAATGTAGTTACTAATTTCTCCGGAGATTGATTTATGATGGAAAGGTTGCAGATTTCAAATGAGTGAGGTGCTTTTTGTATTTACAGCTTTAGAGCCTGGGGATCCAGCAAGAAAATGGAATAAGATTTGGATTTTTTTTTTTTAACTGAAAATAGAAATTCACAGTTCTTACTCCAAAGCCAGCACAAAGACCTCCACTGGGTCCTATGTTTTTCCTTCAACGGAGTTGCAGAAGAATTGCAAATTTCAAAAGAAATTTAGAAAAAAAACCCCAGGCCTCAAAGCCATGGCTAATCCCAGTTGTGTTTGTGTTGTAGCAGGTCAAGGGGGAGCTCCTTTCTCTGGCTCACCAAGGGAGGCAGATTTCTGAGACGCTGTCCCCAAACCCCTGCCCGTGACAGCAGGACATGCATCATCTCACTCAAAAGTCCACCTGGTTGCAGTTCTCTTGCCCTTGTTGGGCTGCTCTGTGCAGGTGGGAGAAGATCTTGATGGGAACTTCTCCTCTCTGTCCTTTGCCAGTGGCAGTGTTCCCAAAGGAGTCAGTAAAAGGCCATGAGCCAGCCTGGGTATGCAGGGCTTTTGGCAGGGACCTGCCTCCTGGGAGGTGCAGTGCAGGCAGGACATGAGAGGGCATGAACCCTCGATATCCAGGAGCAGATGGGAAAAAGAGATGGTGGGTTTGGTGRGCATGATGGGCTGTGATCAGCATGTGCATGAGTTAGTGTGTATGGCTGTGCAAGCCAACTGTGTGGAAGGGTCTGGGGCTGGGCTTCTCTGCCAGGGGGTTTGTTTTACCAAGCCAGCACGTTCATGGTTAATAATCTTTGCCATCACCCTTCCTGGGAATCAAAGAATGAGCTAACTTGTGCTCCTCAGGAGCAGTATCTGCCTTCATTTCAACAAAGGAAACAGTCAGAGACAGAGACAGTCTTTGGTTAGATATAACTAAGTGTTGCTTTTTATTTTTAAGATGCCACAGAGAAAACTTAGAGTGTAGAAGCTTAATCTATAATGGTGACACTTCACTTATCCAAGCAACTGTGAAGTGCTTAAATAGTGAAGCCTGTGGCTTAATTATTTACCTGTGGCTTAATTGGGTGTAATTCTACTGAAGAGTCTGTTTATTTTCCTATGGAGAGGCTCTAAGATGCCTCTAAATGAAAATGTTACTGGTCTCTACCTGTGTGCCCCTTGACTTCAGCAGCACAGAGCTCATTTAAACACACAGAAACCTGTAAAAAACATGTTTTCTCTGGTGCAATCAGCCTGTGTGTTCCTCTGGTTCTGCAGCTGGGAATGTGTATTGGGAGGTGAGAAAACCCCTCCCATATTTCTGCACACATTGCTCTGCTCAAACCTGGCACAGGAGCTATTGCTGATGCTGTGCTGGGGAAGAGAGGCTCCCCAGAGGGGAGTGAAAGCTCTGGAACGCTTTGGAGCTGTCTCTGGAGTGATCCCACACTGGCACCCTTCATCTGAGCCCAAAAGTCTAGGTGGGCTTAGGGAGGCTCGTGCTCTTCTCTTGTTGATACTCCACATGGTTTTCATCTYCTGCAAATTCCATGTTGGTAATTTTTTCTGTCTCAGAGCTGTGGAAGGATCCTTTTTGCAGGATCAGATATTCAAAGTTATTCTCACATTACTGTGTCTATGGGTATTTGCTGTTTATATTCCAGGCACAAATCCCTGATGAATAGAGGCAGACCAGGTGCTCTACCCTGGCCACTCATCCTTATTTAGATGACCCTTTTGACTTCAGTGTGTTATTCCTGCATGCCTAAGAATAGTTKTCCTGTGTGAGAGGTTAGAGGATTGAATACCAGGGCTTTCAATTTGCATATCCTGGTTAGAGGCTAAACTGTCGCTTGCATCCAAGTGTGTGGAAAATCTCTTCCTACTGTTCTGCCAATGTAAAGTCCTAGGAAAAGATTTTTATCTTGAATATCCATTTAATTCAAACTAAATGTTCTCATACACATTCTGGCTAGGTTTTCAATTCAGAAAGCTGATTTTTCTTCTCTCCATTCCCCCTCCTTCACACAGAAGCTGCTACCAGGAACCTCCTTTTGAATATCTATAGGCAATTTCCTATAGTACTGGGACCTCCAAGCTTCATTGGACTTCTACAACAACAGAGGCTTTATATCATTGGTTTTTCACCCCAAAATGCTTAGTTTCTATTAACAACCTTATAAAAGGGCAGTATATTACTACGTGGTGATCCCCATGATAAATGAAGCACATTATATGTGAAGTAAAGGCTCTATTTATCCTTGCTCTTTTTTTTTTCCAAAGTCCCAGCAACGAGCTCTATTAGTAGTATTTGATAATGCAAAAAAAGTTAATGTTCACTGAAAGCCAGGTGCCAGCACTGTTTGATTGTTTACCAACACAGTCGTAAAGAAACAGAGTTATTAAAGGATCTGAAATCACTCAGTAATTCAGCTGCTGACGTTGATGGATGGAACTTGGCTGTTCCTCTTTGCTAAAGCTGCTGACTGGATAAATGTTTTACTCATGAAGCCAAGGGCAGGAAGGGATGCCAAAGGTTTAAGAATATTTTAAGAAACTCTTTGCGATGTCAAGCAAGTTAGCAGGTGTTGTTAAGCAAAGGAGCTGAAGTACTACATTTAAACATAACTGAGCTCTCAACATATACAACAACCATACATCAAAAGCCAGGATGCGATTTTTGTCTTGAGCAGTATATGGAATGATGAGTTGGGAATACAAGTCCTTTTATTTCCTGCACCTTTGTACCTTCAGTCATCTCACAGCCTTGTCTCTTTGAGCATTGTTATACCAAAGGGAATTTTCACACATCACACTGTGAATTTAGGCTTGGAAACAAATAAATATTTAGATACTAAACCCTACAAGGTCACATATTTATATCAAAGACTAAATAAATTATATKATGACAATGTTCATGGAAATTGCAGCCAGGAACAAAATCTGGGTCAGAATAGGTGGACTCTGACTGACTGCTCAGTGGGAGAAGTTGTTCAAAATGGTAGATATTGAACGTGGCTRTTATCAAAATACAGAGTAATGAGGAATTCCCCTTTATCCTCTTCACCCTGCACCTGCCTTCTCTTTGTCCGAGGGCAGTGTCTGCCAGCAGCAAGTCTAGAACTTCTCACCTTTTTGGTGGAGTTTTGCAACAGTAAAGGACTGGCTTGTGATTGAAGTGATTCTTTCAAACGCCTTGTTTTTGTTCTACAAGAATTCAGATCTGGATCCATTGTTGAATTTTGTAAAAAAAAAATTAATTGAAAGATGTGTTTTGCATAAAGAATTTTAATGAAGAGATCCTTAGCCCCACAATCTCCTGCATGGGCAAGTGTTTGAATATTTCATAATCAATAACTCCTTTGAAGTTGCTGCAGTCTCATAAGAGCAGAACAGATGAGGTCTTGATGGAACTGAACTGTCAGTCTGAACACTGTGACATGAGGAAATAGCTCCATTTCCAAGTCTAGCTGTGTGAAATGTCCTTTCTTGCCAAGGGAGCAGCAMAGTATAGTTTAAATGTGCCTTATTATGACATCTCATGAGTATAAAAATTGGGAAGGGTATTAAAAATGAATAATTAAAACTAGAGAGTGGTAGATAATGGCAAATAAAAAGCAGGTAAGTACTGCGCTCCCACTGCCCTTTTGATTTACAGAGATTCAGTGCTAAAGACTAAAAGCATATTTCTCATGGGCCGCAGCTAAAATTCAAATCCAATAGACTGACAGTGAAAAATACTGTCAAAAAAAAAGCTGTCAAGTTGTATCAAAATAAGTCACTATATTACCTCCCTTTATCTGTCAAAGACATTGATTATTTTCAATAGAGGGGCCTTCTGACAGCTGTTGAAACTGAAAAATCCTGTGTTGGAACGTTTTGGTTGACACATATCACTATTTCTTAAACAGAGAAGTCAAATACGTTATTTTTGACTCTCTTTAGGAGCAAGTGTGTTTATGTAGTATTTTATGAAAGATAAATAATGCAGAAGGAAAGGAACATCCATTAGCACTGCATTTTCTCAGCTATTTGTATCAGTGGGTTTTTTGTTGCATCTTTCAAAAATGTTTTTTGCATAAAATCATGTGTTCCTTTGGTGGCTGTGATATGTTGCAGGGATTTGCTAAGATACTCTGAAGTAATTCAGATAATCAGTGAACCATATTGGTGCTATTCTTGATCGCAGCTGTCAGTTTACTGTTGACTGTGCTGAACTTCTGTTTTCCACCAGCCACGTGTCCATAGCAGTGATTCAGACATTAATGTCCTGCCAAATGCCCGCTTGTATTGCACATGGACAAACCGAGAAGGGCAAAATAAGGGCTGCATCTGGGACTTGCTGCCAGTTTTTGGAGTGAAACTGAGGCTGAGTTTCTTCCCAAACTCTTTCTGTGCCTGTCAGTTTTCAAGTGGTGGGTTTGGACAACCCCGGTTTACAGGTGTTGGCTTTGCAATCCTGCAGGGCATGTTTAGCAGAAAGGAAAGTCTGTTTTCCAGCTCAATTCTTATGTTTGGAAATAGGGAGCTCTTTCCAGCTGAAACCTCAGCAAATGGAGAATGTTTCCAGTATGGTCCCTTGGGAGGGGCTGCTGAGTGGCAGAGCCATTGTGACTTGCTAGCACTGTTAAGAAGGTGAGAACTGGCTGAAGCAGCAGCAGGCAGAGACAGGCTAATACCCTTGTAGACCATACATATTGTACTTCCTCCTAAATATAATTTAGGCTACACTTGTATCACTTTAAGATAACACTAAATCTTTCTGTAATTTGAAGGAAATACTACTCCCAGCTGTTGTTGCAGAAGTGAACTAAACAAAATCCGAGGAGGTGCTAAAGGAACAACCATAAAATTCCAACTGCATTTGGCACACATCTTTGGTGCTGTTTATCACAGAAGTGGTCGGAAGCGAAACTCTACGCTTGTGAGCATGATGCTTTTGTGCTCCTGGCATCTCACACCTTGGGAATTACTCTGTCAAAATGAAACAAGCTCTCAGACCCCTCAGGTACTTGAGCAGTACAGCTTGTGGGGGAGTGGTGTGACTGATGAACTGAGCAGTCAAGTTCCTGGAGCAGGTTGTCATGAGAGACCCAATAGTCCAATAATTTGACTGCTGGTGAAAATGAGGTGCACTAGGACTGAACTTCAAAGACATCTGTGTGCCTAATCCTGTCTCAATGTAACAGAAGTGAAGCCCTAAACTCCASTGATGAGCTGGCCTGTGCAGCATGGCTCTGCCTACATCAGCTCAACCTGAACGAAGGCCAGCATTTAAACAGCTTCTCTGTTGCAAGCTTGTCCTAAGGCTGTAAGCTCTTGTCATTTTGGTTTGTGTTTTTACAGCATTTAGTGGGATAAGTTCCTTACCCATGTGGCTGCTCAGGAGCTGTCAAAATGAATTACTATTAATGGCAACAATAATAAAAGTAAACATGTGTAAATAGGGATAGCAACAGGCTCAGAGTTCTGACAGACCTGGAAAGCTTTGATCTTGTGTTGGTAGAGATCAGGATGTGCTGCCTCCCCAGATGACAGGCTTGGATGGAGGAAAGAAAAAAGAGCTATAAACATAATCTGTAAATTGTGCCTCCGTCGTCCTCCTCAGACTCCCTCCCCCATTAGCTCTGATGATTTACTAAGAGTGTGTGTCTAAGTACTAGCAAAAAACCAACTCAGAAATTAACCCCAGCAAACTTACAATCTCACACCTGACCCCAGAAGTGTGCAGTGCTGGTCATCYGAGTGGTAATGGATGGCTCAGTGTAAAGCAGAGGAGAAATGTGCCATTAAAAGAGAAGCAGGGACTGAGCTGCTGAGTGGTGACAACCGTGAAAAGACACAGACCAATGTGGGGTTCTGACAGTGTGTTGTGTTCAGAAGATAGAGGCAGAGAGAGGAAAAGGAAAAATGAAAGGGGTGTCTCTATGCATATGGCCAAAAGGGAATTGCAGCGTAAGCCAGAAATTACAGCGTGTGGATGGGCTGCTTGTCGGGGAGGGAAGCACCAGCCTTTGGGGGCTGGCACTGGCCAAAAGCCTCCTGGATAAAGTGAAAGTGCTACAGGAGTTTGTGGAAGCATCTGTCCGGTAGCAGGTGCTACCCATTGTCCGTGGAAATCAACTGAGGACAGGGAAGGAGCCTAATTTACAGGGAAGTGGCAGACTGTGATTTTTCTCTAAGTGCAGATTTGGTTTCTGAGCAAATCAGATTTATGCTTCTTTCAGACAATGACTCAGAGCCCGCAGCGGATGGGATTCTTTAGCTGAGGTAGAAACTATTGCTTTTGTCCTAAAAAAAAGTTGCTATTTTTTCTTTCTAGAAAACTGATATCTGGAAAATGTGATGATTTTTCCTTCCCATCAGAAACTCAGCTTTTTCAAATAACACCCAGCGATGCTTATGGACTCTTATCTAATATGCAGAAATTCTCATTAGAAAAAAGTAACTTGTGACACTTAGTATGTCATATGCTGGGGAAAAGATTTTTTAAAATCAATTCCTGTAGTTAATAATATCCGAGAAGCCACTGCCAACAACCACGGCACTAACTGGTGATTTGAGGTGAGCTCTCCAGCTGTCTGAATAGCAAGATGCCTCCTGCAGGAGGCTGCTACCAAGAAATTGGGAATATTTCTCTGATAGGAAGAGAGCTATCTATCTACTTCCATGTCTTTGGTCACTGACTTGATACCCAAGTGCAGACCAGTGACGAGTGGAATTTCTTGTAGGTTGGTGTGGAGACCCCTGCTGTTTAACATTCCTGTTGGTTGTGCCTCTCCTACAAAGGCAGGCTGAGAGAGCTGGGGCTGTTCAGCCTAGAGAAGAGAAGGTTTTGGGAAGATTTTATAGCACCTTCCAGTACCCAAAGGGGCTATGAGAGAGTGGAGGGGGACTTGTTACAAGGATGTGTAGTGGTAGTGATGCCATGATGATATTTTGCCTTTTCTTTTATACCTCTTTATACCTTTTTACAACTTCTGTATTCTTAGTGCTTTTTGCCTACATTCTTGGACTTGTTTATTAAGCTAGGAGACTCAACATTTTAGAAGCTTCGTAGTTAGGGATCAGTGTGCCTCAGACCCCAAGGTCCTCTCCAGAACACATTTTGTAAACTGAGATAGAACCATCCAGGGGAAGGTTCCTTGGGGAGGGGGGCTAATTCGAGCCTCTCATTGGGGAATCTTTGATAGATATGCTAATTAGTAAGACCTATAATGATATACCAGATCTTTTGTGGGGTGTGCATTGCGGTGGCATTGAGGTGCATTCCACCTGGACATGGTGCACCTAAGGATCCTTAAAATAAATACCAAGGTAAAATCCCTTTTTCCCTTCTAACCATGTTTGACTCTTGATTTTAAGAACAGGAAAAGGCATCAGTAGGACATGAGGAAATGGATTTAAACTGAGAGTAGGTTTATATCAGACATGAGGCAGAAGTTCTTTACTGTGAGGGTGGTGAGGCATTGGCACAGGTTGCTCAGAGAAACTCTGGATGCTCCATCCCTGGAAGTGTTCAAGACCAGACTAGGTGAAAGGTGTCCGTGCCTGCAGTAATCACGCAAGGGCATGGACTTCGCACACAAGATGGAAAAGGGCAAAGCGTTTATTGCACACTCAGAATTCCCCTAAATACCAGCACCTAACAGGATATAACATCATATAAACAGGAAAGATGTTCACCACAGTGTCCCCCAATCACCTGGGATAGTGCACAGATATTACCTATTATGGTAACAGGTAAACAATACCCTATAAGGTCACAAACTACAATTACCACTTCCCATAGGTCCAACACTGTCCACAAACCCAAATTCCTCTCTCAGCCCATCCCTGGTGACCTGGATACACTCCCAGGGTCACCTCTGGGCTCAGGAAAGAGGCTTTCTCTTTGGCCCTCAGGGCCTATCTCTCTTCCAGCACATAGTGCACCCCAACAATTCTCCTTTTGTTTTTATTAGCATAGTTTTGCTTATGGCATTATCAGCCACTTGTCATAGGTGACATAGTGCAGCGAAGGTGACTAAAACAAGGCATCAGGACAAAGTTAAGGCATTGAAAGGATCAGATCCCTTATGGAGGAGCCAAGTGCTCACAACCACCCGTCAAGCATAACACAGTCTTTCTCAAGTGATTATTGTTGGCCGCCTCCTAAGCACTAGCAGTCAGGGGCAACATGGACCAGGATGTCAGAAGGTCTCAGGATCTAGCTGTATCATTTAGGAAGGAGAAGGTCCATTAGCTGGAAATGCTGACTTTGACATTACTGAATGTCTTTTTGGAGACATGGAACAGAGAATAACTGAAGAAGGTCAGCAGGAACACAATAACATGATGGTAGATGCAGTAGGACGCAAGGCAGTTGGCAGGCTGCCTCTGCAAGCCTTCAGGTCACAGCCATGTTCTTGGTAGTCCTACTCCTGCTCCTGTCTTGGCCACAAGGGCTGGATGGTGATTGAGCGTGGTGACCAATTGACTTGTGGTACAAGAGATTGTTCATGATAAGACAGTCTCTGGTACCAAAGATGTATCAGTTATGGTGAGGGAAAGAAGCCTCTCCTGGGATGCCTGCTCAGTTATGGTAATGTACCCCAGTTCTAATTCCCTGGTTGGCTTTGGTGTTAGCCACTCCCCTGTACTTAAGATCGACCTGTCACGTGTTCGGGGTCATTTGCCTATGGAAACCTTCATGAGCTGTAGCAATAAACTGCTGTTTGTGAAACTCTATGCAAGGACCCTTCTCACTCCTTGCCGTTGCATTAATGTTACTGAAGTCATCTTTGTGCCTGTGCGTTCATGCATATGAGCGCACAGAGCCAGAAGGGACTCGGTAACAGCTGGCACCCAACGTGGACTCCCTCGGACCTCCACGACTGCGTCTCCAGGATTTCTGGAATCAAGCCGCATTTGGAGCTGCCACTTCCCCAAAGACGCCTCTGAGTTTTATCAGGAGCTTCAGAAAGGGAGACCGGTAATTTCCTTAGAAGAGGAGACTGGTCAGCAGCCGACTGGATCACCCCGAGAACATTATTTGACCCACTGGTGAGATACGGGTCAYCTTTTATCCTTTTATTTTTCTCTTTTATCTCGGGGCTGGGAGGACAGGGAGATGAACGGTGAAATAATCCGTCTCCTACGAGAAGTCTTTCCCCAAGTTCTAAAAACCCTTATTTGTAGACATTTTCGTTTTTCAAGGGAAGATTTAATGCGTTTTCTTACTTCCTTGCTTAACAACTTTAGAGGGAATTTAAAACGCCTTGTCCCTTGGCTGTTTCTGTTAGAAAAAATTTATTTGTTCTACCAGCTAGTTAAAAAGCTCCTAAAAATGTTAGAAACAGTTCAAACCTCCCCCTCCCTGTTTGCTCTCCTCTCCCTGTATCCCTGTTCCCTCTGCCCAGCTACAAGGGAAACCACGACTTAGATTCTGTCCGACAGACCAAGGCTGCCACCRTCTCCTTCCTAGCTCGTGGTGTCTCTTACCCCCTGCCCAGAGTAGCGATGGCCAAGCTACCCCAAGTTCTATCCCAAACCCCTTCCCTGTACCTAATTCCACGGGTTTTTCCACTTTAAATTTGCTCCAAAACGAGAGCAGCATGGCCGACCTTACAAAGCCGGCTGATACTTTCGATTCTGCTGCTTCTCCCCTACAATACCAAAATGGCGCAGAGCACGTGCTGCAACTTGCAGGCTTTTCGCCCGCGCCCAGACCCCTCTCCGCATCAGCCCCCCCGCCTCTCCTGCCGGAGCCTGCTCCTGTTACAGGGTCCGGCTCTCCCCCTGTCCCCTGCCCCTCCCCTCTCCTGCTGCAGCCTGCTCGTGTTACTGCAGCCTGCTCCCCCTCCGTCCCCTGCCCCCCCTCTCTCCCTCCTGATCGCGTTACAGCGTCCAGACCCCACCATCCCCCTCCAGCTCCAGCGCCGGCTCTAGCTCACGTGTTCATATCGGGTTCACCTCTCTCTGCCGGCACCCCCCTCCTATCCCCTGCTCCTGCAGCCCCCTCCCATGTCCCTGTCTCCTCCATCACTAGCTATGCCTGTGAAACCCGCCCTGTCCCAGACTCATAGGCTGCCAAACCCGGGAGTGGGGGGAAGGGATGCGAGAGAGACGCCATCCCGGCTGCACTTCACCGGGCAGTCCCGCTCTGTCAGAAACCCCACATCCCTGCCAGGCTCTCTGCTTCCAGTTCATAAGAGGAGAGCAGCAATTCCTCAGATTCAGATGCTGAATAAAGGGATTATTAGGCTAAAGTGAAAAAACAGGCTGCCAAAGATGGCAGTTGGCATCTTGTAGCAAATAACATTATGCCATATGCTGCCCCGGTCTCTTATACAAGAGGGGGCAGGAATGCTAATTGGGATCCTATTTCTTATCAGTTCTTAAAGGAGTTATGCAAAGCCAGCAAAGACTATGGGTGGGGGTCACCCTACTTTAAAAACCTGCTCCAAGTTTCATTCTCCACTGTCACCCTAGTGCCTCACGATATCAAAAATATTGTATCATGTCTGCTCTCCCCCGCAGAAAATATGCTGTGGGAAAGAACATGGAAAAAATAGTTAAAAGAGCTCCTACAAGCATATCAAGGAGACTGCACTAATGCTCATTTAACTACTGAACATCTATATGGAGAGGGTAACTTTGAGCAGCCCCAAGACCATGCCCAAGACATCCCTGAGGCTGTCCTCGGAGATATTAAAAAGACTGCAGAGGCAGCCCTGCTTCAAACCCCAGATGATGCCACCCCCACTTTGAACTTTTCGGATGTTAGACAAGGCACAGAGGAGTCTTTTATTAAATTTATAGATCGTTTAAAGAACTCTATTGAAAGGCAGGTCAAGAATGCAGAAGCCCGCAAAGAGATTTTACGCAGTTTGGCAATGGCCAATTCGAATGCAGGGTGTAAAAAAATTCTAAGGGCCCTCCCTCTCGACTCAGAGCCCACGATAGATCAGATGATTGAGGCCTGTATGAAACTAACATCCACAGAACACACTATAGCAATAGCAGTTTCAAAAGGGGTGGCTGAAGCCTTGGTGGCATCACCCAAGGAACAGCAAAGATGCTTTAATTGTGGGGAGTTTGGACATTTTCTTAAAGACTGCCAAGAATATCAGGTAGCCAAGAACTTTCATCGACCGGTGGGATGCCCACCATTAGACTGTCCAACCTGTCAATTCCACCACCAACGCCACTCAGGAAATGGGGATCCCAGCACCGTGCAGCAGGACACTACGATATCAAATGCCAAGCTGCCTCGCCCTGCCTTGCCTGCCATCCCAAGACTTCGGAAGTGATTCCTGACTATGCTTATGCAGACCACAAGCTCCAAGTCTCCGAGGCATCCCAACAGGTCCAGGTGGGCACCCGACAACAGCTGATGAGTGCCCTTTCTATTCAGTTTGATAATGAGGGCATGTATAAAATCCCCATAGGACAATTTGGACCCCCAGAGGGCCCAAGAGACATTCTAATTACAGGAAATGGACTTTATGGGCCAGACGAACTTTATGTTACTCCAGAAGTCCAAACCGTTAGCCTTCAAGATTAAGTTTTTGTGACTGTTTCATGCARTAAGCCCCCTTGGTTTTTATACAAAGGAACGGCTATTGCACAATTCTTTCTGCTACCACAACATAGAGACTGGATCCCGGAGAACCCGATGGCATGTTGGGTTGAAGTTGTGGGCYCAGATAAACCAATGATAGAGTGTGGTCTGCTTAACAGAGGTTCTAAGTTATAGCTTCTAGGTATGGCAGACACCGGAGCTGATGTCACCATTATAGCCCGCTCTGAGTGGCCACGGGACTGGGAACTGACTCCAGCCAGCAGAGTCATCTCGGGGATTGGAGGTTCTGCAGTCTCCATGTGCAGCAAAAATAATATCATCGTGGAGGGACCCGAAGGTCAGGTAGCCACCATCAGGCCCTTCGTGGTCAGGTCAGGTATTACCTTGTGGGGCAGGGACCTGTTGTCTCAGTGGGGAGCTAGACTAGAAATCCCCAAGCCGCCTCAGGATTTTTAGTTGGAGCAACTGAAGAGCATGCCACCCCACCGTTGACATGGAAAACTGATAGCCCGGTGTGGATTGATCAGTGGCCTCTCTCAGCTAAAAAGCTGCGCGCTTTAGAAGTCCTTGTGGAAGAGCAACTTTCCAAGGGCAATATAATACTGACCAACAGCCCTTGGAATTCTCCTGTCTTTGTTATTAAGAAACCTGGCAAAGACAAATGGAGATTGTTCCACRATCTTWGGAAACTAAACAAAGTTATCGAAGAGATAGGCCCCCTGCAGCCTGCCCTCACCCTCCATGCTGCCACGCAAATGGAGACTCGCAGTCACTGATATCAAAGACTGCTTTTTTAACATCCCCCTCCATCCTCGAGATGCACCCCAGTTTGCCCTCTCAGTCCTATCCGTAAATAGGCAGGCCCCTCTGAAAAGGTACCACTGGTGAGTCCTCCCTCAAGGGATGAAAAACTCGCCTTCCATCTGCCAGTRGTACGTGGCCCACATCCTCTCACCTATCAGAAAGACTTTTCCAGATGCCATCATCCTGCATTACATGGACGATATACTAGTTTGTTCCTGAGATCAGTCCTATTTGGGCACTGTTCTAGGTAAGACAATAAAAGCTATTGAAGACGCCGGATTTGAAATCCGTGAAGACAAGATCCAGCGAACCTGCCCTTGGACCTACCTGGGACTCCGGGCTGGCGAGCGGACCGTTGTACCCCAGCATCTCACCATCAAAGATAACCCAAAGACCCTCCGCGACCTCCACCAGCTCTGCGGGTCCATCAACTGGGTGCATCCACTGCTGGGGATCACGACAGAGGACCTTGCACCGCTCTTCAATCTCCTCTGAGGGAGCGATGACCTCGACTCACCCTGTGCCATCACTCCTGGGGCCCAGGAATCCATCATGAAAGTCCAGGAAGTGTTCTCTTCCCGGCAGGTGCATAGGACTGACCCCCCTCTCTCATTCCAGCTTATCATCCTGGGTAAGTCACCCARGTTCAATGCATTAATTTTTCAGTGGGACACTGCGCAGAAAGATCCACTCCTTATCATCGAGTGGGTCTTCTTACACCATCAGCCTATTAAAACAATCACACCACCTAAAGAGCTGATGGCTCAGCTCATTATCAAAGCCAGGGCACGTCTCCGCACCCTTGCGGGGTGTGATTTCGCATGCATCTACCTCCCACTGACCACTGGGGTTCTGGACCATTTGCTCCAGAACAAACAGCACCTCCAGTTCGCCCTTGACAGCTACACAGGCCAAATTTCCATTCACCAACCCAGTCATAAGCTGTTCAATTCGGCTTTCTATTTGGCCCCAAAATCACTCCGAAGTCAAACACCTCTAAAGGCCCTGACCATTTTTACAGATGGCACGGGGGATCGCACAAGTCCGTGATGACATGGAAAGATTCAAAGACGCAGAAGTGGGAGTCTGATGTCCAGATTGTGGAAGGGTCCCCTCAGATCACAGAACTATCAGCCATTGTCAGGGCTTTTGAGAGATTCAAAGAGCCAATTAATCTGGTCACTGATTCAGCATATGTAGCCGGCGTAGTTGCTAGAGCTGAACATTCCTTGCTAAAAGAGGTGTCAAACCCAAATTTACACARGTTGCTTTCAAAGTTAATCTACCTCCTCTCCCACCGAAAGCAACCGTTCCATATAATGCATGTGAGGTCRCACACYGACCTCCCAGGGCCCATTGCAGAGGGCAACAGAAGAGCAGATGCCCTGGCCATGCCTGTGCAGACTGCTAACATACCTGACATCTTTGCACAGGCCAAAATGAGCCACAGCTTTTACCATCAGAATGTGCCAGCCCTCATGCGCATGTTCCACCTACCGCGTGACCAGGCGAGGGCGATAGTGGCCACATGCCCTAACTGCCAGCAGCACCAAGTTCCATCGTTGGGCTCCAGAGTTAACCCCCTAGGACTCAACAGCTGCCAGTTGTGGCAAACAGATGTGACCCACTATCCAGCATTCGGCAGGCAGAAATACATACACGTGTCCATTGATACATTCTCATACAAAGCAGTGTATGCTTTGGCTCACGCAGGAGAAAAGGCCAAAGATGTCACCAGGCACTTTCTCCTGGCATTTGCCACCTTAGGCATCCCAGAACAAATTAAAACTGACAAYGGCCCTGCCTACACCTCCCACAAACTCAGGGATTTTTTCAACCAGTGGGGGGTGAAGCACAGCACAGGCATACCACACTCCCCTACAGGACAGTCAATTGTTGAAAGGGCCCATGGCACCATTAAGCGGGTCCTTGATCAGCAGCAAGGAGGGACAGAGACCAGTTCTCCTATTGAAAGGCTCTGTAAAGCCCTTTTCACGGTAAATTTCCTAAACTGCTCATCCACAGAGCCAAACGCCCCTGTATTCCGGCACTTCTCCAATTCGGCCTGAGCTAAGCTTGATGAGAAGCTGCCGGTGCTGATCAAAGATCCTGAAAGCCAACAAAYACTGGGCCCTTTTCCTTTAATAACCTGGGGGAGGGGGTATGCCTGTGTGTCTACATTGTCAGGCCTGAGGTGGCTTCCAGGGAAGAACATAAAGCCTTAAATCGGCCCAGCCAACACTGCTCCCAAAGACACAGCTGTGCCTGGAGGTGATGCAGAACCTGAAGACCAAAGAAGCGCAGCCTGGAGACGGAGACAACGTAAACCTCCACCGCAGACACTGACCTGCCGTCTCACAACCAGAGCTCCGACCGGATAAGTTTACACCACTGATGTGTTCCCATACACCTGTTACTATTCCCCTTTTTTTTCCCCAGCTTCTTAGTTAATAAAAGAAAGGGGAATGTAAAGAGGGAGGGAATGGAAGGTTCCCCCTGAAAATTGCAAATTCTTAACTCTGTTTAAAACTCTAGCAGAAACACCTGCCAACCGACACTCCATCAGGAAACCCAGCATTTGTCCCTCCACCACCCTCTGGATACCATTGGCAGTGGAGGCTTAAGCTATACTTCAGTCAAAAAGAGACCCTGGCAAAGACTACCCCCCTCTGCGAGAGCATCCACACCAGTGTCCAGAGGAGAAAATCCCCTGAAGGATTTGAGGACTTGCTGGGATAATGGGTTGTGGGTGTTTCTGATTGTTTTTGTTGTTTTATGTATATTTGGTTGTTTGGAGTGTTTAGTTCTGGGATCTCTAGGAGAGGCCTCTTTAATTAATACAGAAAAGAGGAGTTGTGATGACCAATTGACCTGTGGTACAAGAGACAGAGAGTGTTCTTGATAAGACAGTCTCTGGTACCAAAGATGTATCAGTTATGGTGAGGGAAAGAAGCCTCTCCTGGGATGCCTGCTCAGTTATGGTAATGTACCCCAGTTCTAATTCCCTGGTTGGCTTTGGTGTTAGCCACTCCCCTGTACTTAAGATCGACCTGTCATGTGTTCTGGGTCATTTGCCTATGGAAACCTTCATGAGCTGTAGCAATAAACTGCTGTTTGTGAAACTCTATGCAAGGACCCTTCTCACTCCTTGCTATCGTATTAATGTTACTGAAGTCATCTTTGTGCCTGTGCGTTCATGCATATGAGCCCATAGAGCCAGAAGGGACTCGGTAACAATTGGGTCCTTTTTCCTCTTGCTCAGTCTCATTTTCTCAGAGGCAATTGATGTTTGTCAGGTCAGGCAGGTATCCATGCTAGACCTGTTGGTAATAAAACACATACATGCCTTCTCCCCTAGGTTAGTAGATCAGCTAGGCCTTGCCATTGCACGCCCAATTGTGGATCCTTATGTAAACCCTTTTAGAAATTGGTTCCACACATGCAAATCTTCAGACTGGCTGGGGATCAAAATTGATGATCTGCCTGCAAAAACTTTAGTGTAAATATTGCATTATCTAGATATTCCTGAGAGGTCATACTCACCCTTTTTGTTTTTATGATAACGTGTGTTTTTCACTATGAACATGAAAGCAACATAAAAGCAAGGAAATACATGTAATGAAACAATAAACCGACATCCAGCAAGAAGCAAAGTAAGATGTAATCAGTATCACACGACAAAAGCATAGTGCTTTAGAACAATGCACTTTCAATTGCCTAAACACTGGACCATCACCCAGAGTCTGCCGTAGCTGGTGAACCCTGTTTCACAATGAGGACCTGGAGGACCTTCCCKGACAAGGCCTCCAAGTGTACCTCGAAAGGGGTCCAGCTTCTATACATCCGAATCAGCAAGTCAAAGTGACTCAATTACATTTTTAGTGCAGAAACACCTGGGTCTGTAGGCATGCCTCCCGACCAGGTAGGGCCAGGGCTTGGCCAGAGCCAAGGCCTTAACTGGAAGGGTTCCCCTAACATATCTTGGAAACAAGCCTGTATTAATAACACTTGGAAAAGTTTCTTGAAATGACACATCTTGCAGATAGCTACATAACAGTATGTGAAAGTCTGCAAAACAGCCAGCTTTATCATTCATCTTTAGTGAAATAGTCAATGGTACCATAAACAAACTGCAAACAATCAAAGAAATACATATGCATAACATTAAATAACATGTTATGGACAATGACTTTTTTATAAAAAGTCAGTGAATTCATGCTATGAAATTAAGAATATATTCAGAATCAATAATACATCTACAGTAACTTATTTTAAAAAATCGAAAGTATACTTCTTCATACATCTATGCATATAAGACAATAAAGCAAAGCACTGAACAGCTTACAATCAATAATATTCATAACTTGCAATTGTTACTCATCCTCTGCAACCTACGAAAGATAAAACAGCAAAGATTTTCATGAATAATTATCTTAATTGAACAATGCAGAACATTCATACCCATAGAATTTGCAATGAATTTAAGGATCTAACAAGCCAAATCCTCACGTATTTTTACAACTTATAATCTTATAAACAGTCACTTTCCAATCCTTTATCATAATTGTTTCAATCTGTTCATTCTTATCTCTGTAGCAAAAGAACTGTATAGTTCAATTTAAATGAGCATATTTCAGCAGAAGCTCTTAAAATAAATGTTACTCAAACGTAACAGAAAGTAAACTGAACAGAACTTAAAGTTAACATCATTGAAAACAGAAGTCAATCTGACTATAACTTAGACTTAGCAGAACTTAAAATAACAGAACTTAA